>CM073600.1:27314816-27914816 GCA_037074985.1 Solanum bulbocastanum
GTTATACTTTTATTACTGATCCTATCTCTCGTGATATTAATGCTTTAATTAATATGAAACAAAAGCATGTTGACTCTTTACAACTAGAATTATTTAGTATGAATATATTTGATACTCTGAAATCCACTAAGGTACAGGAAAAGATTAAATTAATTTCCGAACAGATGGCTGTTGATATCTGTGCCGATCATCCTAGAGCCTTTTGGAATCACAAAAAGCATATTGTGACTCTTCCCTATGAAGATAATTTCTCGGAGGATAATATTACCACTAAATCTCGTCCTTGTCAAATGAACGCTGAATTAGTAGAATTCTGCAAAAAGGAAATTGATAATCTATTACAAAAAGGCTTGATAAAACCTTCTAAATCTCCTTGGTCATGCACTGCATTCTATGTTAACAATGCAGCGGAAAAAGAACAAGGTGTCCCCAGGTTGGTGATAAATTATAAACCTTTGAATAAATATTTAAAATGGATTAGGTATCCTATTCCAAATAAAAGAGATTTACTATGAAGATTATATGATGCTAATATCTTTTCAAAATTTGATCTAAAATCCAGTTATTGGAAAATTCAGATATTTAAGGATCATTCTTATAAAACCGCTTTTAATGTGCCATTTGGTCAATATGAGTGGAATGTTATGCCATTTGGTCTGAAAAACGCACCTTCTGAATTTCAGAAAATAATGAATGATATTTTTAATCCATATTTAGATTTCATTATTCTTTATATTGATGACATTTTGGTTTTCTCAAAGACACTAGAAATACATATTAAACAATTAGATATCTTCAAAAATATTGTCATACAAAATGGTTTGGTAATTTCTAAACCAAAAATGAGTTTATTCCAAACCAATGTTCGTTTTTTAGGACATCTTATTTGCCAGGGAAAAGTTACCCCTATTCAGCGATCTATTGATTTTGCTTCAAAATTTCCTGATATTATTACAGATCGGACGCAATTGCAAAGATTTTTGGGAAGTCTAAATTATATATCTCCCTTTTATAAAAATTTATCTAGAGATTTGGCTCCTTTATATGACAGGTTAAAAAAGGACCATAAATCGCCTTGTACTGATAGTCATACCACTTTGGTAAAAAATATCAAACTTCGTATTCAATCTTTACCTTGCTTAACTCTTGCTAACCCAGCTTGGGAAAAAATAGTTGAAACCAATGCATCTAATATTGGTTATGGTGGGATTTTGAAATAGATTAATCCTCACGATAAAACAGAATATTTGATTCATTTTCATTCAGGAAAATGGAGCGATGCTCAGAAAAAATATGCCACAGTAGCTCATGAAATGCTAACTATTGCTAAATGTGTATTAAAATTTCAAGATGATTTATACAATCAAAAGTTTTTAATAAAAACAGATGCTCAATCCGTGAAATACATATTTGACAAAGATTTTAAAGATGATGCTTCAAAATTAATGTTTGCTAGGTGGCAGGCCCAGTTAGCTCCTTTTGATTTTGATATTCATTATAAAAAGGGAAGTGATAACTCTCTTCCGGATTTCTTATCCAGAGAATACTTATCGTCTTAAATGGGACTTTTATCTCCTTTGCTTTCAGATAAGATGTTGATTACTATCATAAAGGTTGTACCTCCTAATAGAGATGTACAAGGAATAATTGTATACAAAATTGTGGATGCCATAATAAGAGACACCATTACAGAGATTTGTTTTTGTGAAGAAATTATTGATTTCTATAGTTATTATTATGACATTGACATCGAATAAAACTAAATGTTTTGTTTGTAAGATGGATCATCCTTGGATGACCAAGGTTCGAGGAGGATCAGGTTATACCAGAGAAAGGGGAAGATCATCCCCAGGAACATCAGGATCTTCATATGGATCCTCTTCATCTAATACTCCTATTATACAGCGAGGTGGGATGAGTTTGGTGAACTTGAAAAGTTCTTCCAAAGAAGTTTCTTCTATTCATCTAGATGATATTTCAGAAAACAATCCGTTATACGCACAATTGCAGGAATATCTCTCTCAAAAGAAAGGTGAAACCTTTGCTTCCATTGCTAAAGATGATATTGATGATATTAAGTCATACGAAAAGGTGGAAAAGAAATAAGAGATATTTCTTTTGGAAAACTCTGAGATTCAGAGAAAAGAGGAACCTTGGAAGATATTCCAACGATATTTGGTTAATGGATTATATTTTCCGGGTGAGTCATACAAAACCCGTTCATACTATGAAACTATCTTGATGAGCACAGGAAGTGTTGAATTTCAACATTTCTCAGGATATAATACCAGTGAGAATGTTTATAACTTCTCCAAAATGATTATCAAGCAGATTATATCTATTGAAGATTGGGGTATTTCCACAATGAAAGAAAGGCAGATCTGCCTTAATAAAGTCCCTACAAATTTCACTTATTGGGATTACATTAATGCTTTCAGTAAAGTCCTCTACTAAAACAATGAGAGGCACAAACATACTTAGTTCGTTAAGGTTTGTTCAAAGATATTTACCGAACCAATCCCAAATTCGTTTTTAAACTGGTGGTCATACCACGGTCCGACGGTGAAGATTTTGCCTAAACCATTTTTAAATTTATACAAAGAATGGATTAAGTTTTCACCATATCTTAATAATTTATATCACGCATATCATATCTGCTATATTGAAAAAATTAAACAAATCTATTTCCTCATAGAATTCTCTATTCCATGGATTCACAAGTGGACTCCAGAAGTAGGTTTTACCGAAGAACAGATTCCATGTTTATATCGTACCTATTATAACAACTTTTGGGACAAATTAATGAAGAAAGATCCCAAAACAAAGTCCTTATACGGACAAGAACTTTTGGACCTTATCTTAGTAAGAATCCACGAATATAGTGCTTCTCCGCACAAAAGAATAATTGTTGATAGTTCCGTAAAGGTCATGGCTAGAAGAATCTCCAATCAAGATGGAGATCAAGAAGAAATGATTAATATGTATTTGGCAGACGTTAAGAAAAGTCTACTCCTTAGTATCACAAGTTATGCAAAATTTGACACTTCTATGAGGAGTAAAACAAGCGATGATGTCCGGGATGATATTCAGAAGCTCAGCCATTTGACGAAGAAAATCCAGCGACGACAAATGTGTTAACCGAGGCGGAAGATTTCCTCCGACAATTGAAGAAAAAAGGCAAAATATAAAGATTAGTCTCAAGATTGTCAAAAATAGTGATAAGCACTAACAACAGTAGAAACATTGTTCATCTACAGTAAAACACTATTCATCTACAGTAAAATCGCTGTTCATCTACAGTAGATATACTGTTACTAGGGCCCATTAATAAGGACCCATAGATTATTGTCTTTCCCTATAAATAAAGTTCAGTTGTAGTTTTAAAGGGGCAAATTTTGGGAAAACCCCTTCTCTCTCTTCTCTCTCTTCTTGTAATCTCTTAAGTTTGTAAGTGTGCTTGCCGGAATATATCCACCGGAGTTATAAATAAAACTTTCAGTTTTGCATAGGCCTTGGTGTTGGCCCGTGCTACAAAGGTATTTATTTACTTATTCTTCTCCTTTTTATTCTCTGATCTAGAGCTGTGACTATGTCCAGCTAAAAGGTTCATATCTATGTCCCATATCTAATTTCACTTTTATATCTTCTATGAAAGATCTAGACTTTATCTAAATATGAATAAATTTCTATATAGTTTCTTGACTTGGTTCCGAGATGGTTGGTACAGTCATAATTGATGCAATACGTTATTGGCTTTATCTGGCCAACCGTGGTTTTAGCCTGAAAAAATGAGTTTGATAAGCAAGGCATCTTATGCCTGGTTAGAACTGCTAGATACATGGCTCAATAACAATACGTATTCAAATCTCGACAAACCCCTTACTTGGGTAAAAGAATTATCTTCCATACAGTCATTAAACGATTTAAAAATTTGTTTATATTTCGATTCGTATTTCTTTGAATACGGATGTTGACAAGCTAGATTGAAGATGACCGCGCGAACTAATAATAATAATAATAATAATAATAATAATAATAATAAAAAGCATTCATGGTTCATAAAATTTTGTTCTAATGTTTTTATACAGGAAATTCCAAATTGGTTTTGCAGATGGTGGATATCTTATGGTCCTTCAATTAAAATATTACCAGACCAATATAAACAATTATATTTGGAGTGGCTGGATATATCCCCAAAGCTAATTAGCTTGGAACAAGATAATATCTTTTTTGAGGGAATGTCAATTATGTACTTCTTTATAGAATTCTCAATTCCATGGATTATGAAATGGAATGTCGAAGTTAATACTATTTCTGAAGGATTTCCTTGTTTGATGAAAACTTTTTATACAAAGTTCTGGAGTAAGCTAATTAATAAAGACCCTGAAGGAAAAATACATGGGCAAGAGATTATAGATTTAATAAATGTAACTATTAATAATTATCATAACCAGAGGATATCTACACCTCAAGAAGAAATTAATAGTCCTTTTAAACAGATTACCAGAAAACTTTTGATGAAGAAAGGCATAATATCTAAGTCAGAGATTATTGCTTTATATATGGAAGAAGCAAAGAAAGATTTAATGAAAAATCTTGACATAGAAATTGGTGATGATATTTCCATGACTTCAGCCAGTCATACAAATCAAGAAGATGAAGTCTATTTGGCAGGAGAAGGCCAAAGTCAAGAAGAAGACATTGATATTGATGCTCTTTACATGAAATTTCAAGAGCAGGTAGAAGAATCTTCAGACAAAACCACGTGCAAAGGGAAGGCTAAAGTCTAAAGAATGACCCCACCATGATGACAAAGGGGGTACAAGACAAAAGACTTTAATAAAGAAGTATTATCTTTAATAAAGATAGTAAGTGGCCACCAAAAGTAATGTCGGCCATATCTAGAGGTGTGAAGACCACATGGCTATGTTGGTCTTATATTTTTATTATTGGCCAATGTAAAGCGTGGGGGCCATTGTATTTTTACATTTTTACCCTTTTAGACCTCTATATAAAGAGGCTTATGGTTTAGTTTTAGAGGCAGGTTTTAGAAACCCCCACTCTTTCTCTCTCTAAAATACTCTCTTTGTAATATATTTCCGAAGTTTGAATAAAAGTTTCCAAATCAGTTTGCATAATATTGGAGTTTGTTTATAGGTATTATTATTATCTTTATTTATTTAGTTGTACTGTGGATACTTAGCCTAATGTCAGGCTAAATGATTGTGTTAAACTATATCATACTAGATTATTATAATTAATGGAACTGTGACTATAAAAGATGGTTTGAATAGCCGAAATTAAGGTCTAATTAAAGGAAATTTTAGCACAGTATTAAAAGGCTATTATGTTGATCCGTTGGATTATCCTGTAAAAAGGACGGACCCGAACGTATCCGTTGGATAACCCTATGTTGTGGGCGGACCAGGTGAAAATCGTTGGATTACCCTGGGGCGGACCCGGATAAGGTAAAAGTCTTTGAGTTACTATGTTAAAAAATTTCCTTGAATTTATAAATGACCCTTACAGTAGGCAGGGCGATCCGTTCTATTATTATTATTATTATTATTATTATTATTATTATTATTATTATTATTATTATTATTATTATTATTATTATTATTATTATTATTATTATTATTATTATTATTATTATTATTATTATTATTATTATTATTATTATTATTATTATTATTATTATTATTATTATTATTATTATTATTATTATTATTATTATTATTATTATTATTATTATTATTATTATTATTATTATTATTATTATTATTATTATTATTATTATTATTATTATTATTATTATTATTATTATTATTATTATTATTATTATTATTATTATTATTATTATTATTATTATTATTATTATTATTATTATTATTATTATTATTATTATTATTATTATTATTATTATTATTATTATTATTATTATTATTATTATTATTATTATTATTATTATTATTATTATTATTATTATTATTATTATTATTATTATTATTATTATTATTATTATTATTATTATTATTATTATTATTATTATTATTATTATTATTATTATTATTATTATTATTATTATTATTATTATTATTATTATTATTATTATTATTATTATTATTATTATTATTATTATTATTATTATTATTATTATTATTATTATTATTATTATTATTATTATTATTATTATTATTATTATTATTATTATTATTATTATTATTATTATTATTATTATTATTATTATTATTATTATTATTATTATTATTATTATTATTATTATTATTATTATTATTATTATTATTATTATTATTATTATTATTATTATTATTATTATTATTATTATTATTATTATTATTATTATTATTATTATTATTATTATTATTATTATTATTATTATTATTATTATTATTATTATTATTATTATTATTATTATTATTATTATTATTATTATTATTATTATTATTATTATTATTATTATTATTATTATTATTATTATTATTATTATTATTATTATTATTATTATTATTATTATTATTATTATTATTATTATTATTATTATTATTATTATTATTATTATTATTATTATTATTATTATTATTATTATTATTATTATTATTATTATTATTATTATTATTATTATTATTATTATTATTATTATTATTATTATTATTATTATTATTATTATTATTATTATTATTATTATTATTATTATTATTATTATTATTATTATTATTATTATTATTATTATTATTATTATTATTATTATTATTATTATTATTATTATTATTATTATTATTATTATTATTATTATTATTATTATTATTATTATTATTATTATTATTATTATTATTATTATTATTATTATTATTATTATTATTATTATTATTATTATTATTATTATTATTATTATTATTATTATTATTATTATTATTATTATTATTATTATTATTATTATTATTATTATTATTATTATTATTATTATTATTATTATTATTATTATTATTATTATTATTATTATTATTATTATTATTATTATTATTATTATTATTATTATTATTATTATTATTATTATTATTATTATTATTATTATTATTATTATTATTATTATTATTATTATTATTATTATTATTATTATTATTATTATTATTATTATTATTATTATTATTATTATTATTATTATTATTATTATTATTATTATTATTATTATTATTATTATTATTATTATTATTATTATTATTATTATTATTATTATTATTATTATTATTATTATTATTATTATTATTATTATTATTATTATTATTATTATTATTATTATTATTATTATTATTATTATTATTATTATTATTATTATTATTATTATTATTATTATTATTATTATTATTATTATTATTATTATTATTATTATTATTATTATTATTATTATTATTATTATTATTATTATTATTATTAGGAATGAGTCCATTAAAAGAAAGGGATTATATCCACCTGGAACAGAAGATTGCAATAAAATATAATTATTGGGATTATATTGATAGCTTTAATAAAGCTCTATTATATGAGAATGCTAATAAAAAGCATTCATGGTTCATAAAAATTTGTTCTAATGTTTTTATACAGGAAATTCCAAATTGGTTTTGCAGATGGTGGATATCCTATGGTCCTTCCATTAAAATATTACCAGACCAATATAAACAATTATATTTGGAGTGGCTAGATATATCCCTAAAGCTAATTAGCTTGGAACAAGATAATATCATTTTTGAGGGAATGTCGATTATGTACTTCTTTATAGAATTCTCAATTCCATGGATTATGAAATGGAATGTTGAAGTTAATACTACTTCTAAAGGATTTCCTTGTTTGATGAGAACTTTTTATACAATGTTCTGAAGTAAACTAATTAATAAAGACCCTAAAGGAAAAATACATGGGCAAGAGATTATAGATTTAATAAATGTAACTATTAATAATTATCATAACCAGATGATATCTACACCTCAAGAAGAAATTAATAGTCCTTTTAAATAGATTACCAGAAAACTTCAGATGAAGAAAGGCATAATATCTAAGTCAGAGATTATTGCTTTATATATGGAAGAAGCAAAGAAAGATTTAATGAAAAATCTTGACATAGAAATTGGTGATGATATTTCCATGACTTCAGCCAGTCATACAAATCAAGAAGATGAAGTCTGTTTGGCAGGGGAAGGCCAGAGTCAAGAAAAAGACATTGATATTGATGCTCTTTACATGAAATTTCAAGAGCAGGTAGAAGAATCTTCAAACAAAGCCACGTGCAAAGGGAAGGCTAAAGTCTAAAGAATGACCCCACCATAATGACAAAGGGGGTACAAGACAAAAGACTTTAATAAAGAAGTATTATATTTAATAAAGATAGTAAGTGACCTCCAAAAGTAATGTCGGCCACATCTAGAGGTGTGAAGACCACATGGCTATGTTGGTCTTATCTTTTTATTATTGGCCAATGTAAAGCATGGGGGCCATTATATTTTTACAGTTTTACCCATTTAGACCTCTATATAAAGAGGCTTATGGTTTAGTTTTAGAGGCAGGTTTTAGAAACCCTCCCTCTCTCTCTCTAAAATACTCTCTTTGTGATATATTTCCGAAGTTTGAATAAAAGTTTCCAAATCAGTTTGCGTAATATTGGAGTTTGTTTACAGGTATTATTATTATCTTTATTTATTTAGTTCTTCTGTGGATACTTAGCCTAATGTCAGGCTAAATTGTTGTGTTAAACTATATCATACTAGATTATTATAATTAATGGAATTGTGACTATAAAAGATGGTTTGAAAAGCCGAAATGAAGGTCTAATTAAAGGAAATTTTAGCATAATATTAAAAGGCTATTATATTGATCTGTTGGATTATCCTTAAAAAGGGCGGATCCGAATGTATCTATTGGATTACCCTATGTTGTGGGCGGACCCGATGAAAACCGTTGGATTACCCTGGGGCGGACCCGAATACGGTAAAAGTCTTTGAGTTACTATGTAAAAATATTTACTTGAATTTGAAAATAACCCTTACAGTATGCTGGGTGATCCGTTCTCTTATGGTATCAGAGCCAGGGAATTATAGTAATTATAGGTAGTATAGTTTAACACTCTTTTAAGATGAATATTATAAAGCAGAAATCTACTGTTAAAAATAGTAGAAAAGAAGAATATGATATACCTCAACAATTGGATCTACTTAATAAGTGGAATATTCCTAAAATATCACCCAGAATTATATATCAAATGGGAACTTTTGAGAAACTTGGTGTAAAACAAGTGGTTAAAACCACTGAGGAAACTATTACTATTGATAATGATCATCAGACTTTTAGATTTATATCTGAATCAGATCTGGCCCTTTATAGGGATATTTATAGATTTATTCATATTATCTTGGTTCAGGTGACTTTTAGGCCCCTTACTTTGCATGGACTACCTAAAAGTTTTATAGCAGCTTTACGTGATGGTAGAAACCATAACTAGAAGAAGTCTCTAATAGGGACTATTCAAACTAGTCTAGCTTATGGACCAGTATATTTTAATGCTTATCCTAATTTGCAGATTTCTTTGCAAGATGAGAATTCATTAAGTTCTCTTATGCTAAATGTTAAACTTCATGGTTATGATTATATGCCTGGCACTGAAGTTGTTTGTATTTGTTATAGAATCTATTATAAACTTCTGCATACTTTAAATCCTATGCGCAAATTTATTGATTTTAAAAATGAGACTATTTTAATAGAAACTAATTTTGGAAAATCTAGAGTAGTCACTCAAAGACCGATTAAGTGGGAAGAAATTGATTTCCCACAAGAATGGGTTATTGAGGGAGCTACTCCTCCTAAAAATAAGATTAATGAAGAAGTTTCAGAAATTGAACAGTTGAATGATGGAACTGTTAAAATTAAATTCACTGATATAATAATAGAATTGAAAGTGGAAGCATGTCTTCTAGAATTACTAGATCTAATTCTTCATATATTTCTCCCCTGGATTATATTGTGCAGGTACCTTCTAGAGCATCTACTTCTCAAATAAGAGAAAATTATAGATGTGATAATATAAAAATCGACAAAGATCACATTGCTAGACTTAGCTCAGATTTAGACATAATTGAATCTGAAATGAATTTCCCAGATGGGTTAAATACATAAATTGTTTGATGATGACTGATAAACCTATTGATTTTAGTCCTGGTTCCCAGGCAAGAGCAAAGATTGCACAAGAATTTCAAAAATCCAGATGGAAACATTTTGGAAAATGGTTCTTTAAAAACTTTAATAAAGAAGAACAGATTCAATTTCAAGAAGAATTTTATAAAGATCTTATTGAATCATTGACAAGTATTTTAATTGCTTTTGTTCCATCGTTTATGTGTAAACATGTTTATAACTATATTTCTATGCTAGAAAAGGATTTTACTTTAAGTAATGGAGAAATTACAAAATCAGTATTTCCGCCATTACAATCTTTTCAAAACAATAAAGATGATAAAATTGTTCATTTAAATGCATTTTCAAAATTACTTGAAAATGATAATGTTTTAGTCACTACCCAACATATTAATTTAATGATAAAAATGCATAATTATACAAATATTTATATGAGCATGTTCGGTGATCATATCGTATCTTTATATGAAAAAGTTGATAAACTTATATCTCAAATGAGTACTAATAAAAAAGGAAAAGAAAAGGTTGCCCAACCGAGTATCCAACCTCCTCCGGATATTAAGGATTTTAAGTTAAAAGACTTCTCTGTTTTAGAAATTTTTTTAGAAAATAATTTCAAAGGTAATATCCTTAAACCCCTAAAGATTAATAATCTTTCTGAAGGAGAAAGTAGTGGTGCAAATAAATTTTCTGATCAAATTAATAAAATATCAGAAAAATTTGCAAGGAAGCCAGTGCAAAGAATGTTCTATTATCCCAGGAAAACTCCTCAAGACATTCTAATAGAAGAACAAGAATATGTTGTGACAAATAGTTACAATGGAAAGGAAATTTATGAATGGAACATAGATGGTTATACGGATAGACAGATTTATACGACAATGCACAGGATGTTGATGTACAGTACTATTTTTTTAAGACAAATAAAAATAGTGATAAGACTATTGCAGAAATGATTACTGCAGGATTTACAGGTCAATTAAAAGGTTGGTGGGATAATTATTTGAACCAAGAACAGAAAGATAAGATCCTTCAGACTGTCAAATAAGAAGGTGAAGGAGAGCTTCAAAATTCAGTTTATACACTGAATTTAAACATTATAGAACACTTTTCAGGAAGGTGGTCAGATAATAGTGAAACCATCAAAACTTTACTGCAGAATTTGAGGTGTAAAACCCTTACATCTTTTAGATTATATAAAGATATTTTTCTTTGCAGGGTTATGGAATTGCCAGAATGTAATAGCACTCATTGGAAATCCAAATTTATTGATGGATTACGATCTCTCTTTGCTGAAAGGGTAAAGAAGGTTTTAAGGGGTGATAGTCCTAGTATAAATTATGAAAATTATACATATGTGAAATTAATAAATGCTTGTGTGTAGGAAGGTTTAGCTTTATGTAATGAAATTAAGCTAAATCAACATATTAAGAGACATCGCCATAATGAAAGACAACAGTTGGGAGAATTCTGTGAGCAATTTGCTCTAGATATTCCCAACCCTGCTTCTAAGAGTAGGAAGCAGAAAGAGAGCATTCTTCCGAAAATAGATCTTCCAAGAAAGATTATAAATAATGGAAAAGAAAAAGGATAGAAAGAAAAGAAAGAGAGAAAAAATATAGAAAAAGTGATCATAGATTTTATAAATCCAAACGTCGATATGATAAGTCTGACACTTGCCATAAATGTGGAAGATATGGTCACTATGCAAAAGATTGCAGAGTCAGGGAAAAAATAAGAAACCTTGATATTGAGGATAATATTAAAGAATCTTTATACAAGATTATGCTTAATTCTGATTCAGGAAAATCAGATTCAGAATACAGTAGCAATTAAGTATCCTCTTCAACCAATGAAGATTTAAAGGCACTGCACCAAGAAGATTATATGTCTTCAAAAGATGAATTTTTACCATGTCAACAAGGATTGGAATGTCAAAAGGATGGTGACGAGGATGATCTTTATAAGGTTAATATCAGTTTAAAGAACTAAGTCTTAATGTCATTGATAATGACAAAGTTGTAGAGCTTTTACATACAATTAAGGATCCTGAAATAAGAGCTCAAATTATTGATAAAATTAGTAATACCACATCTACCTCTAAGGATCATATTCAAAAAGAGGTACCAACTAAAGAAGGTGCATATACCCTGGCAGAAGTTAAAAATCTTCTAATGGAAAAGAGGAAACTTATAAGTTCTCCTACTACTATTAATGATCTAAAAGAAGAGATTAATAATCTCAAAGATGATATTACACATCTCGAAGAGAAGAATGTCATTATAGAAGCTCGTCTAGATAGCATAGATAGTCGAAGAAATTTGAGTAATAACTCAGCATCTTCTTCAAATGAAGGAGAAACTAATAACTTAGATTTTCTTACCAATTTGAATTTAGGTAATAACAAGGCTGATTTTTTACAAAATCTAAAAGCCTTCACTTCCCAAAAGTTTTATACAAAAATTACACCTTTAATTGATTATAATTATAAAAAAGAATTTATTGCTCTCATTGATAGTGCTGCAGATTTAAATTGTATTCAAGAAGGACTTATTCCTTCATGATATTTTCATAAAACTACTCATAGTTTAAGATCTGCAAATGGTAGTAAAATGAATATTGAATTTAAATTACCTAAGGCTTTTATTTGTAAAGGAAAGCAATGTGTTCCTCAAAGCTTTGTTTTGGTAAAAGATATTACTAACCAAATCATTTTGGGAGTACCTTTTATAAATGATAATTTTTCCCCTTACTTATTGGGATAATGAAAAAATAATAGGTACTTGGGATAATAAACCTTTTAAACTAGAATTTATTACTAAACCTTTTACCAGAATGTTAAATGTGCTAACCTGAAAAATGATTTTAAAAAATAATCAAATGAATTTTATTAAAGGAGAAATTAATAGCATTGATATTGATACTATTTTGCAGAATCCTAAATTACAGGATAAAATTGCTATTTTAAAAAATCAATTTTCTATTGATATTTGTGGAGGTCATCCTAATGCTTTTTGGAATTGGAAAAAGCATGTTGTTAGTCTTCCATATGAAGATGAATTTAATAAGGATAATATTCCAACTAAGGCTAGACCATGCCAGATGAATTCTGAATATTTGGAATTATGTAAAAAAGAGATTCAATCTTTACTACAAAAAGGCCTTATAAGGCATGCGAAATCTCCTTGGTCTTGCACAACTTTTTATGTTAATAAACATGTTGAACAAGAAAGAGGTGCACCCAGGTTGGTTATAAATTATAAACCTTTAAATAAAGCATTAAGATGGATTAGATACCCCATCCCTATTAAAAAGGATTTATTAGACAGAGTTTATGATGCAATTATATTTTCTAAATTTGATTTAAAATTAGGCTATTGGCAGATTCAAATAAGTGAGTCTGATAGGTTCAAAACTGCTTTTAATGTCCCTATGGGTCAATTTGAATAGAACGTTATGCCTTTTGGATTAAAGAACGCTCCATCGGAATTTCAAAAAATTATGAATGATATTTCTATACCTTATAGTAATTTTATTATTGTTTAAATAGATGATATTCTAGTATTTTCAAAAAGTATAGAAACCCATTTTAAACATCTTGATTTATTCAAGAAAATTATTATTCAAAATGGTTTAGTTATATCTGTTCCAAAGATGGCCTTATTTCAAACTAAAGTAAGGTTTTTAGGTCATAATATTGAGAAAGGGAATATTAGTCCTACTAATAGAAGTATTGAATTTGCTTCCAAATTTCCTAATGAAATTACTAATAAAACTCAACTACAGAGATTTCTTGGTAGTCTCAATTATGCAGCACCTTTTATAAAGGACTTAGCTTTGGATACGACTATCTTATATGATAGGCTTAAGAAAAATCCAAAGGCCTGGTCAGTTGATCATACTGAAGCTGTTAAAAGGATCAAGAATAAGGTTAAAAACCTTCCATGTCTTACCTTGGCTAATCTAAATTGGGAAAAGATAGTTGAAACAGATGCCTCAAATATAGGATTTGGAGGTGTTCTTACTCTATATTGTCCTGATAATAAACGTCATTATATTATTCAATTTTATTCAAGAAAATGGAATCCTTCTCAGAAGAATTATGCCACAGTAGCTAAAGAAATCTTAGCTATTGTAAAGAGCGTGTTAAAATTTCAAGGCAATCTTTATAATCAAAAATTTATAATTAAAACTGATTGTCAAGTTGCTAAGTTTATGTTCAATAAAGATTGTAAACATGATGTGTCTAAACAAATGTTTGCTAGATGGCAAGCTTTATTAGCACCATTTGATTTTGAGATAGTTTATAAAAAAGGAGAAGATAATAGTCTTCAAGATTTTCTTACTAGAGAATATTTAGACTAATCATACAATGTCTTTGTTTTCAGGCATGAGACCTTCGTGGCCCCCTACTAGGGGAAGAGGAGGACGAGGAAATAGAGGAAGAGGAGGTCAAATCCTCGCTCAAATAGGAAATAAAAAATTGATTGATACTTCTAGTTCATCAAGAGAATCAGAATGTTTGAATACAAACCATCCCATGTATAAAGAGTTTATGGATTTTATGAAATCCAAGCAAAGTAAGGATAATAATCCTCCTACTTATTAAATCATATTAGTGGATAAAGAAAACACAGAAGTATATGACATGAATGAAAAAAAAGAAGTTATACTTCTTCTAGAAAACAATGATTTAAAATGGAAAAATGATCCATGACAGCTAATGAGTAGGTATTTGGATACAGTTTGTTATACTGCTACTGCATACAAATACAGGATGCATTATGAGATAATACTCTCAGCGACAGGGTCAGCAGAATTCCAACATTTTTACCCTACTAATACCAAGAAAGTTTATAACTTTTCAAAGTTTATTATAAAGAAACTTATTTCACCAGAATAATGGGGAATGAGTCCATTAAAAGAAAGGGATTATATCCACCCGGAACAGAAGATTACAGTAAAATATAAATATTGGGATTATATTGATAGCTTTAATAAAGCTCTATTATATGAAAATGCTAATAAAAAGCATTCATGGTTCATAAAAATTTGTTCTAATATTTTTATACAGGAATTTCCAAATTAGTTTTGCAAATGGTGGATATCCTATGGTCCTTCCATTAAAATATTACCAGACCAATATAAACAATTATATTTGGAGTGGCTAGATATATCCCCAAAGCTAATTAGCTTGGAACAAGATAATATCTTTTTTGAGGGAATGTCAATTATGTACTTCTTTATAGAATTCTCAATTCCATGGATTATGAAATGGAATGTCGAAGTTAATACTACTTCTAAAGGATTTCCTTGTTTGATGAGAACTTTTTATACAAAGTTCTGGAGTAAACTAATTAATAAAGACCCTGAAGGAAAAATACATGGGCAAGAGATTATAGATTTAATAAATGTAACTATTAATAATTATCATAACCAGAGGATATCTACACCTCAAGAAGAAATTAATAGTCCTTTTAAACAGATTACCAGAAAACTTCAGATGAAGAAAAGCATAATATCTAAGTCAGAGATTATTACTTTATATATGGAAGAAGAAAAGAAAGATTTAATGAAAAATCTTGACATAGAAATTGGTGATGATATTTCCATGACTTCAGCCAGTCATACAAATCAAGAAGATGAAGTCTGTTTCGCAGGAGAATGCCAAAGTGAAGAAGAAGACATTGATATTGATGCTCTTTTCTTGAAATTTCAACAGAAGGTAGAAGAATCTTCAAACAAAACCACGTGCAAAGGGAAGGCTAAAGTCTAAAGAATGACCCCACCATAATGACAAAGGGGGTACAAGACAAAAGACTTTAATAAAGAAATATTATCTTTAATAAAGAGAGCAACTGGCCACCAAAAGTAATGTCGGCCACATCTAGAGGTGTGAAGACCACATGGCTATGTTGGTCTTATCTTTTTATTATTGGCCAATGTAAAGCGTGGGGACCATTATATTTTTACATTTTTACCCTTTTAGACCTCTATATAAAGAGGCTTATGGTTTAGTTTTAGAGGCAAGTTTTAGAAACCCCCTCTCCCTCTCTCTCTAAAATACTCTCTTTGTAATATATTTCCGAAGTTTGAATAAAAGTTTCCCTATCAGTTTGCATAATAATGTAGTTTGTTTACAGGTATTATTATTATCTTTATTTATTTACTTCATTTGTGGATACTTAACCTAATGTCAGGCTAAATTGTTTTGTTAAACTATATCATACTAGATTATTATAATTAATGGAATTGTGACTATAAAAGATAGTTTGAATAGCCAAAATTAAGGTCTAATTAAAGGAAGTTTTAGCATAGTATTAAAAGGCTATTATTTAGATCCATTGGATTACCTTATGTTGTGGGGGGACCCGGTGAAAACCGTTGGATTACCCTGGGGAGGACCCGGATACGGTAAAAGTCTTTGAGTTAATATGTTAAAAAATTTCCTTCAATTTGTAAATGACCCTAACAGTAGGTTGGGCGATCCGTTCTCTTATGGTCGTTCTCTTATGGTATCAAAGCCAGGGAATTATAGTAATTATAGGTGGTATAGTTTAACACTCTTTTAACATGAATATTATAAAGAATAAATCTACTGTTAAAAATAGTAGAAAAGTAGAATATGATATACCTCAACAATTGGATCTACTTAATAAGTGGACAATTCCTAAAATATCACCCAAAATTATATATCAAATGGGAACTTTTGAGAAGCTTGATTTAAAACAAGTGGTTAAAACCACTGAGGAAACTATTACTATTGATAATGATCATCAGACTTTTAGACTTATATCTGAATCAGATCTGGCCTCTTATAGGGATATTTATACATTTATGCATATTGACTTGGTTCAGGTGGCTTTTAAGCCCCATACTTTGTGTGGACTACCTGAAAGTTTTATAGCAGCTTTACGCGATGGTAGAAACTATAACTAGAAGAAGTCTCTAACAGGGACTATTCACACTAGTCTAGCTTATGGACCAGTATATTTTAATGCTTATCCTAATTTGCAGATTTCTTTGCAAGATGAGAATTCATTAAGTTCTCTTATGCTAAATGTTAAACTTCATGGTTATGATTATATGCCTGGCACTGAAGTTGTTTGTATTTGTTATAGAATCTATTATAAACTTCTCCATACTTTAAATCCTATGTGCAAAATTATTGATTTTAAAATTGAGACTATTTTAATAGAAACTAATTTTGGAAAATCAAGAGTAGTCACTCGAAGACCGATTAAGTGGGATGAAATTGATTTCCCACAAGAATGGGTTATTGAGGGAGCTACTCCTCCTAAAAATAAGATTAATGAAGAAGTTTCAGAAATTGAACAGTTGAATGATGGAACTGTTAAAATTAAATTCACTGATATAATAATAGAATTGAAAGTGGAAGCATGTCTTCTAGAATTACTAGATCTAATTCTTCATATATTTCTCCCCTGGATTATATTGTGCAGGTACCTTCTAGAGCATCTACTTCTCAAATAAGAGAAAATTATAGATGTGATAATACAAAAATCGACAAAGATAACATTGCTAGACCTAGCTCAGATTTAGACATAATTGAATCTGAAATGAATTTCCCAGATGGGTTAAATACATAAATTGTTTGATGATGACTGATAAACCTATTGATTTTAGTCCTGGTTCCCAGGCAAGAGCAAAGATTGCACAAGAATTTCAAAAATCCAGATGGAAACATTTTGGAAAATGGTTCTTTAAAAACTTTAATAAAGAAGAACAGATTCAATTTCAAGAAGAATTTTATAAAGATCTTACTGAATCATTGACAAGTATTTTAATTGCTTTTGTTCCATCGTTTATGTGTAAACATGTTTATAACTATATTTCTATGCTAGAAAAGGATTTTACTTTAAGTAATGGAGAAATTACAAAATCAGTATTTCCGCCATTACAATCTTTTCAAATCAATAAAGATGATAAAATTGTTCATTTAAATGCATTTTCAAAATTACTTGAAAATGATAATGTTTTAGTCACTACCCAACATATTAATTTAATGATAAAAACGCATAATTATACAAATATTTATATGAGCATGTTCGGTGATCATATCGTATCTTTATATGAAAAAGTTGATAAACTTATATCTCAAATGAGTACTAATAAAAAAGGAAAAGAAAAGGTTGCCCAACCGAGTATCCAACCTCCTCCGGATATTAAGGATTTTAAGTTAAAAGACTTCTCTGTTTTAGAAATTTTTTTAGAAAATAATTTCAAAGGTAATATCCTTAAACCCCTAAAGATTAATAATCTTTCTGAAGGAGAAAGTAGTGGTGCAGATAAATTTTCTGATCAAATTAATAAAATATCAGAAAAATTTGCAAGGAAGCCAGTGCAAAGAATGTTCTATTATCCCAGGAAAACTCCTCAAGATATTCTAATAGAAGAACAAGAATATGTTGTGACAAATAGTTACAACGGAAAGGAAATTTATGAATGGAACATAGATGGTTATACGGATAGACAGATTTATACGACAATGCACAGGATGTTGATGTACAGTACTATTTTTTTAAGACAAATAAAAATAGTGATAAGACTATTGCAGAAATGATTACTGCAGGATTTACAGGTCAATTAAAAGGTTGGTGGGATAATTATTTGAACCAAGAACAGAAAGATAAGATCCTTCAGACTATCAAATAAGAAGGTGAAGGAGAGCTTCAAAATTCAGTTTATACACTGAATTTAAACATTATAGAACACTTTTCAGGAAGGTGGTCAGATAATAGTGAAACCATCAAAACTTTACTGCAGAATTTGAGGTGTAAAACCCTTACATCTTTTAGATTATATAAAGATATTTTTCTTTGCAGGGTTATGGAATTGCCAGAATGTAATAGCACTCATTGGAAATCCAAATTTATTGATGGATTACGATCTCTCTTTGCTGAAAGGGTAAAGAAGGTTTTAAGGGGTGATAGTCCTAGTATAAATTATGAAAATTATACATATGTGAAATTAATAAATGCTTGTGTGTAGGAAGGTTTAGCTTTATGTAATGAAATTAAGCTAAATCAACATATTAAGAGACATCGCCATAATGAAAGACAACAGTTGGGAGAATTCTGTGAGCAATTTGCTCTAGATATTCCCAACCCTGCTTCTAAGAGTAGGAAGCAGAAAGAGAGCATTCTTCCGAAAATAGATCTTCCAAGAAAGATTATAAATAATGGAAAAGAAAAAGGATAGAAAGAAAAGAAAGAGAGAAAAAATATAGAAAAAGTGATCATAGATTTTATAAATCCAAACGTCGATATGATAAGTCTGACACTTGCCATAAATGTGGAAGATATGTTCACTATGCAAAAGATTGTAGAGTCAGGGAAAAAATAAGAAATTTTGATATTGAGGATAATATTAAAGAATCTTTATACAAGATTATGTTTAATTCTGATTCCGGAAAATCAGATTCAGAATACAGTAGCAATAAAGAATCCTCCTCACTACCAGTGAAGATTTAAAGGCACTGCACCAAGAAGATTATATGTCTTTAGAATATGAATGTTTACCATGTCAACAAGGATTGGAATGTGAAAAGGATGGAGACGAGGATGATCTTTATATGATTTATTCTCAATTTAAAGAACTAAGTCTTAATGTCATTGATAATGACAAAGTTATAGAGCTTTTACAGACAATTAAGGATCCTGAAAAAAGAGCTCAAATTATTGATAAAATTAGTAATACCACATCTACCTCTAAGGATCATATTCAAAAAGAGGTACCAACTAAAGAAGGTGCATATACCATGGCAGAAGTTAAAAATCTTTTGATGGAAAGGAGGAAAGTTATAAGTTCTCCTACTACTATTAATGATTTAAAAGAAGAGATTAATAATCTCACAGATCATATTAGACATCTCAAAGAGAAGAATGTCATTATAGAAGCTCGTCTAGATAGCATATATAGTCGATGAAATTTGAATAATAACTCAGCATCTTCTTCAAATGAAGGATAAACTAATAACTTAGATTTTCTTACTAATTTGAATTTAGGTGATAACAAGGCTGATTTTTTACAAAATCTAAAAGCCTTCACTTCCCAAAATTTTTATACAAAAATTACACTTTTAACTGATTATAATTATAAAAAAGAATTTATTGCTCTTATTGATAGTGCTGCAGATTTAAATTGTATTCAAGAAGGACTTATTCCTTCAAGATATTTTAATAAAACTACTCATAGTTTAAGATCTGCAAATGGTAGTAAAATGAATATTGAATTTAAATTACCTAAGGCTTTTATTTGTAAAGGAAAGCAATGTGTTCCTCAAAGCTTTGTTTTGGAAAAAGATATTACTAACCAAATCATTTTGGGAGTACCTTTTATAAATGATATTTTTTCCCTTACTTATTGGGATAATGAAAAAATAATAGGTACTTGGGATAATAAACCTTTTAAACTAGAATTTATTACTAAACCTTTTACCAGAATGTTAAATGTGTTAACCTGAAAAATGATTTTAAGAAATAATCAAATGAATTTTATTTAAGGAGAAATTAATAGCATTGAAATTGATACTATTTTGCAGAATCCTAAATTACAGGATAAAATTGCTATTTTAAAAAATCAATTTTCTATTGATATTTGTGGAGATCATCCTAATGCTTTTTGGAATAGGAAAAAGCATGTTGTTAGTCTTCCATATGAAGATGAATTTAATGAGGATAATATTCCAACTAAGGCTAGACCATGCCAGATGAATTCTGAATATTTGGAATTATGTAAAAAAGAGATTTAATCTTTACTACAAAAAGTCCTTATAAGGTTTTTGAAATCTCCTTGGTCTTGTACAGCTTTTTATGTTAATAAACATGCTGAACAAGAAAGAGGTGCACCCTGGTTGGTTATAAATTATAAACCTTTAAATAAAGCATTAAGATAGATTAGATACCCCATCCCTAATAAAAAGGATTTATTAAACAGAATTTATGATGCAATTATATTTTCTATATTTGATTTAAAATCAGGTTATTGACAGATTCAAATAAGTGAGTCTGATTGGTTCAAAACTGCTTTAATGTCCCTATTGGTCAATTTGAATGGAACGTTATGCTTTTTGGATTAAAGAACGCTCCATCGGAATTTCAAAAAATTATGAATGATATTTTTATACCTTAGAGTAATTTTATTATTGTTTACATAGATGATATTCTAGTATTTTCAAAAAGTATATAAACCCATTTTAAACATCTTGATTTATTCAAGAAAATTATTAATCAAAGTGGTTTAGTTATATCTGCTCCAAAGATTGCCTTATTTCAAACTAAAGTAAGGTTTTTAGGTCATAATATTGAGAAAGGGAATATTAGTCCTATTAATAGAAGTATTGAATTTGCTTCTAAATTTCCTAATGAAATTACTAATAAAACTCAACTACAGAGATTTCTTGGTAGTCTCAATTATGCAGCACCTTTTATAAAGGACTTAGCTTTGGATACGGCTATCTTATATGATAGGCTTAAGAAAAATCCAAAGTCCTGGTCAGCTGATCATACTGAAGCTATTAAAAGCATCAAGAATAAGGTTAAAAACCTTCCATGTCTTACCTTGGCTAATCCAAATTGGGAAAAGACAGTTGAAACAAATGCCTCAAATATAGGATTTAGAGGTGTTCTTACTCTATATTGTCCTGATAGTAAACGTCATTATATTATTCAAATTTATTCAGGAAAATGGAATCCTTCTACGAAGAATTATGCCACAGTAGCTAAAGAAATCTTATCTATTGTAAAGAGCGTGTTAAAATTTCAAGGCGATCTTTATAATCAAAAATTAATAATTAAAACTGATTGTCAAGCTGCTAAGTTTATGTTCAATAAAGATTGTAAACATGATGTGTCTAAACAAATGTTTGTTAGATGGCAAGCTTTATTAGCACCATTTGATTTTGAGATAGTTTATAAAAAAGGAGAAGATAATAGTCTTCCAGATTTTCTTACTAGAGAATATTTAGACTAATCATAAAATGTCTTTGTTTTCAGGCATGAGACCTTCGTGGCCCCCTACTATGGGAAGAGGAGGACGAGGAAATAGAGGAAGAGGAGGTCATATACTTGCTCAATTAGGAAATAAAAAATTGGTTGTGGCTTCTAGTTCATCAAGAGAATCAGAAGGTTTGAATCCAAACCATCCCACGTATAAGGAGTTTATGGATTTTATGAAATTTAAGCAAAGTAAGGATAATAATCCGCCTATTTATTCAAGCATATTGGTGGATGAAGAAAACACGGAAGTATATGACATGAATGAAGAAAAAGAAGTTATACTTCTTCTAGAAAACAATGATTTAAAATGGAAAAATAATCCATGGAAGCTAATGAGTAGGTATTTGGATACAGTTTGTTATACTACTACTGCATACAAATATAGGATACATTATGAGATGATACTCTCAGCGACAGGGTCAGCAGAATTCCAACATTTCTACCCTGCTAATACCAAGAAAGTTTATAACTTTTCAAAGTTTATTATAAAGAAAATTATTTCACTGGAAGAATGGGGAATGAGTCCATTAAAAGAAAGGTATTATATCCACCTGGAACAGAAGATTACAGTAAAATATAATAATTGGGATTATAGTGATAGCTTTAATAAAGCTCTATTATATGAGAATGCCAATAAAAAGCATTCATGGTTCATAAAAATTTGTTCTAATGTTTTTATACAGGAAATTCCAAATTGGTTTTGTAGATGGTGGATATCTTATGGTCCTTCCATTAAAATATTACCAAACCAATATAAACAATTATATTTGGAGTGGCTAGATATATCCGCAAAGCTAATTAGCTTGGAACAAGATAATATCTTTTTTGAGGGAATGTCAATTATGTACTTCTTTAAAGAATTCTCAATTCCATGCATTATGAAATGGAATGTCGAAGTTAATACTGCTTCTGAAGGATTTCCTTGTTTGATGAGAACTTTTTATACAAAGTTTTGGAGTAAACTAATTAATAAAGACCCTGAAGGAAAAATACATGGGCAAGAGATTATATATTTAATAAATGTAACTATTAATAATTATCATAACTAGAGGATATCTACACCTCAAGAAGAAATTAATAGTCCTTTTAAACAGATTACCAGAAAACTTTTGATGAAGAAAGGCATAATATCTAAGTCAGAGATTATTGATTTATATATGGAAGAAGCAAAGAAAGATTTAATGAAAAATCTTGACATAGAAATTGGTGATGATATTTCCATGACTTCAGCCAGTCATACAAATCAAGAAGATGAAGTCTGTATGGCAGGAGAAGGCCAAAGTGAAGAAGAAGACATTGATATTGATGCTCTTTTCATGAAATTTCAAGAGCAGGTAGAAGAATCTTCAAACAAAACCACATGCAAAGGGCAGGCTAAAGTCTAAAGAATGACCCCACCATGATGAAAAAGGGGGTACAAGACAAAAGACTTTAACAAAGAAGTGTTATCTTTAATAAAGATAGTAAGTGGCCACCAAAACTAATGTCGGCCACATATAGAGATGTAAGACCACATGGCTATGTTGGTCTTATATTTTTGTTATTGGCCAATGTAAATCGTGGGGGCCAATATATTTTTACATTTTTACCCTTTTAGACCTCTGTATAAAGAGGCTTATGGTTTAGTTTTAGAGGCAGGTTTTAGAAACCCCCCCTCTCTCTCTCTCTAAAATACTCTCTTTGTAATATATTTCCGAAGTTTGAATAAAAGTTTCCAAATCAGTTTGAATAATATCGGAGTTTGTTTATAGGTATTATTATTATCTTTATTTATTTAGTTCTTTTGTGGATACATAGCCTAATGTCAGGCTAAATTGTTGTGTTAAACTATATCATACTAGATTATTCTAATTAATGGAATTGTGACTATAAAAGATGGTTTTGAATAGCTGAAATTAAGGTCTAATTAAAGGAAATTTTAGAATAGTATTAAATGGCTATTATGTTGATCCGTTGGATTATCCTGTAAAAAGGACGGACCCGGATGTATCGGTTGGATTACCTTATGTTGTGGGCGGACCCGGTGAAAATCGTTGGATTACCTTGGGGCGGACCCGAATACGATAAACGTCTCTGAGTTACTATGTTAAAAAATTTCCTTGAATTTTTAAATGACCCTTACAATAGGCTGCGCGATCCGTTCGCTTATGATCGTTCTCTTATGGTATCAAAGCCAGGGAATTATAGTAATTATAGGTGGTATAGTTTAACACTCTTTTAACATGAATATTATAAAGAAGAAATCTACTGTTAAAAATAGTAGAAAAGAAGAATATGATATACCTCCACAATTAGATAAACTTATTCAGTGGACTATTTCTAAAATATCACCCAGAATTATATATCAAATGGGAACTTTTGAGAAACTTGGTTTAAAACAAGTGGTTAAAACCACTAAGGAAACTATTACTATTGATAATGATCATCAGATTTTTAGACTTATATCTGAATCAGATCTGGCCCCTTATGGGGATATTTATAGATTTATGCATATTGGCTTGGTTCAGGTGGCTTTTAAGCCCCTTACTTTGCGTGAACTACCTGAAAGTTTTATAGCAGCTTTACGTGATGGAAGAAACCATAACTGGAAGAAGTCTCTAATAGGGACTATTCACACTAGTCTAGCTTTTGGACCAGTATATTTTAATGCTTATCCTAATTTACAGATTTCTTTGCAAGATGAGAATTCATTAAGTTCTCTTATGCTAAATGTTAAACTTCATGGCTATGATTATGTGCCTGGCACTGAAGTTGTTTGTATTTGTTTTAGAATCTATTATAAACTTCTCCATACTTTAAATCCTATGTGCAAAATTATTGATTTTAAAATTGAGACTATTTTAATAGAAACTAATTTTGGAAAATCAAGAGTAGTCACTCGAAGACCGATTAAGTGGGAAGAAACTGATTTCCCACAAGAATGGGTTATTGAGAGAGCTACTCCTCCTAAAAATAAGATTAATGAAGAAGTTTTAGAAATTGAACAGTTGAATGATGGAACTGTTAAAATTAAATTCACTAATTATAATAATAGTATTGAAAGTGGAAGCATGTCTTCTAGAATTACTAGATCTAATTCTTCATATACTTCTCCCCTGGATTATATTGTGCAGGTACCTTCTAAAGCATCTACTTCTCAAATAAGAGAAAATTATATATGTGATAATATAAAAATCGACAAAGATAACATTGCTAGACCTAGCTCAAATTTAGACATAACTGAATCTAAAATGAATTTCCCAGATGGGTTAAATACATAAATTGTTTTATGATGACTGACAAACCTATTGATTTTAGTCCTGGTCCCTAGGCAAGAGCAAAGATTGCACAGGAATTTCAAAAATCTAGATGGAAACCTTTTCGAAAATGGTTTTTTAAAAACTTTAATAAAGAAGAACAGATTCAATTTCAAGAAGAATTTTATAAAGACCTTATTGAATCAATGACAAGTATTTTAATTGCTTTTGTTCCATGGTTTATGTGTAAACATGTTTATAACTATATTTCTATGCTAGAAAAGGATTTTACTTTAAGTAAAGGAGAAATTACAACATCATTATTTCCGCCATTACAATCTTTTCAAATCAATAAATATGATAAAATTGTTCATTTCAATGTATTTTCAAAATTACTTGAAAATGATAATGTTTTAGTCACTACCCAACATATTAATTTAATGATAAAACAACATAAATATACAAATATTTATATGAGCATGTTCGGTGATCATATCGTATCTTTACATGAAAAAGTTGATAGACTTATATCTCAAATGAGTAGTAATAAAAAAGGAAAAGAAAAGGTTGCCAAACTGAGTATCCAACCTCCCCCGAATATTAAGGATTTTCAGTTAAAAAACTTTTCTGATTTAGAAATTTTTTTAGAAAATACTTTCAAAGGTAACAACCTTAAACCCCTAAAGATTAATAATCTTTCCGAATGACAAAGTAGTGGTGCAGATAAATTTTCTGATCAAATTAATAAAATATCAGAAAAATTTGCAAGGAAGCCAGTGCAAAGAATGTTCTATTATCCCAGGCCAACTCCTCAAGATATTCTAATAGAAGAACAAGAATATGTTGTGACAAATAGTTACAATGGAAAGGAAATCTATTAATGGAACATAGATGGTTTTACGGATAGACAGATTTATACAACTATGCACAGGATGTTGATGTACAGTACTATTTGTAAGACTAATAAAAATAGTGATAAGACTATTGCAGAAATGATTACTGCAGGATTTACAGGTCAGTTAAAAGGTTGGTGGGATAATTATTTGAACCAAGAACAGAAAGATAAGATCCTTCAGGCTGTCAAACAAGAAGGTGAAGGAGAGGTTCAAAATTCTGTTTATACACTGATTTTAAACATTATAGAACACTTTTCTGGAAGGTTGTCAGATAATAGTGAAACCATCAAATCTTTACTGCAGAATTTAATGTGTAAAACCCTTACATCTTTTAGATTATATAACGATGTTTTTCTTTGCTGGGTTATAGAATTGCCAGAATGTAATAGCACTCATTGGAAATCCAAATTTATTGATGGATTACGATCTCTCTTTGCTGAAAGGGTAAAGAAGGTTTTAAGGGGTGATAGTCCTAGTATAAATTATGAAAATTATACATATGTGAAATTAATAAATGCTTGTGTGCAGGAAGGTTTAGCTTTATGTAATGAAATTAAGCTAAATCAACATATTAAGAGACATCATCTTAATGAAAGACAACAGTTGGGAGAATTCTGTGAGCAATTTGCTCTAGATATTCCCAACCCTGCTCTAAGAGTAGGAAAGAGAAGCAGAAAGAGAAGCATTCTTCCAAAAATAGATCTTCCAAGAAAGATTATGAAGAATGGAAGAGAAAAAGGATAGAAAGAAAATAAAGAGAGAAAAGAGATAGAAAAAGTGATCATAGATTTTATAAATCAAAATGTCGATATGATAAGTCTGAGACTTGCCATAAATGTGGAAGATATGGTCACTATGCAAAAGATTGCAGAGTCAGGGAAAAATAAAGAAACCTTCATAGTGAGGATAATATTAAAGAATCTTTACACAAGATTATGCTTAATTCTGATTCAGGAAAATCAGATTCAGAATACAGTAGCAATAAAGAATCCTCCTCACTACCAGTGAAGATTTAAAGGCATTGCACCAAGAAGATTATATGTCTTCAGAAGATGAATGTTTACCATGTCAACACGGATTGGAATGTGAAAGGGATGAAGACGAGGATGATCTTTATGAGATTTATTCTCAGTTTAAAGAACTAAGTCTTAATGTCATTGATAATGACAAAGTTATAGAGCTTTTACAGACAATTAAGGATCCTGAAAAAAGAGCTCAAATTATTGATAAAATTAGTAATACCACATCTACCTCTAAGGATCATATTCAAAAAGAGGTACCAACTAAATAAGGTGCATATACCATGGCAGAAGTTAAAAATCTTTTGATGGAAAGGAGGAAACTTATAAGTTCTCCTACTACTATTAATGATTTAAAAGAAGATGATATTACACATCTCAAAGAGAAGTATGTCATTATAGAAGCTCGTCTAGATAGCACAGATAGTCAAAGAAATTTGAGTAATAACTCAGCATCTTCTTCAGATGAAGGAGAAACTAATAACTTAGATTTTCTTAGTAATTTGAATTTAAGTAATAACAAGGCTGATTTTTTACAAAATCTAAAAGCCTTCACTTCCCAAAAGTTTTATACAAAAATTACACTTTTAATTGATTATAATTATAAAAAAGAATTTATTACTTTCATTGATAGTGATACAGATTTAAATTGTATTCAAGAAGGACTTATTCCTTCAAGATATTTTCATAAAACTACTCATAGTTTAAGATCTGCATATGGTAGTAAAATGAATATTAAATTTAAATTACCTAAGGCTTTTATTTGTAAAGGAAAGCAATGTGTTCCTCAAAGCTTTGTTTTGGTAAAAGATATTACTAACCAAATCATTTTGGGAGTACCTTTTATAATTGATATTTTTCCCCTTACTTATTGGAATAATGAAAAAATAATAGGTACTTGGGATAATAAACCTTTTAAACTAGAATTTATTACTAAATCTTTTACCAGAATGTTAAATGAGTTAACCTCAAAAAAGAGTTTAAAATATAATCAAATGAATTTTATTAAAGGAGAAATTAATAACATTGAAATTGATACTATTTTGCAGAATCCTAAATTACAGGATAAAATTGTTATTTTAAAAAATTAATTTTCTATTGATATTTGTGGAGATCATCCTAATGCTTTTTGGAATAGGAAAAAGCATGTTGTTAGTCTTCCATATGAAGATGAATTTAATGAGCATAATATTCCAACAAAGGCTAGACCATGCCAGATGAATTCTGAATATTTGGAATTATGTAAAAAAGAGATTGAATCTTTAATACAAAAAGGCCTTATAATGCATTCGAAATCTCCTTGGTCTTGTACAGCTTTTTATTTTAATAAGCATGCTGAACAAGAAAGAGGTGCACCCAGGTTGGTTATAAATTATAAACCTTTAAATAAAGCATTAAGATGGATTAGATACCCCATCCCAAATAAAAAGAATTTATTAGACAGAGTTTATGATGCAATTATATTTTCTAAATTTGATTTAAAATCAGGCTATTGGCAGATTCAAAAAAGTGAGACTGATAGGTTCAAAACTGCTTTTAATGTCCCTATGGGTCAATTTGAATGGAACGTTATGCCTTTTAAATTAAAGAACGCTCCATCGGAATTTCAAAAAATTATGAATGATATTTTTATACCTTATAGTAATTTTATTATTGTTTACATAGATGATATTGTAGTATTTTCAAAAAGTATAGAAACCCATTTTAAACATCTTGATTTATTCAAGAAAATTATTAATCAAAATGGTTTAGTTATATCTCCTCCAAAGATGGCCTTATTTCAAACTAAAGTAAACTTTTTAGGTTAGGTCATAATATTGAGAAAGGGAATATTAGTCCTATTAATAGAAGTATTGAATTTGCTTCTAAATTTCCTAATGAAATTACTAATAAAACTCAACTACAGAGATTTCTTGGTAGTCTCAATTATGTAGCACCTTTTATAAAGGACTTAGCTTTGGATACGGCTATCTTATATGATAAGCTTAAGAAAAATCCAAGGGCCTGGTCAGCTGATCATACTGAAGCTATTAAAAGGATCAAGAATAAGGTTAAAAACCTTCCATGTCTTACCTTGGCTAATCCAAATTGGGAAAAGACAGTTGAAACAGATGCCTCAAATATAGGATTTGGAGGTGTTCTTACTCAATATTGTCCTGATAATAAACATCATTATATTATTCAATTTTATTCAGGAGAATGGAATCCTTCTCAGAAGAATTATACCACAGTAGCTAAAGAAATCTTAGCTATTGTAAAGAGCGTGTTAAAATTTCAAGGCGATCTTTATAATCAAAAATTTATCATTAAAACTGACTGTCAAGCTGCTAAGTTTATGTTCAATAAAGATTGTAAACATGATGTGTCTAAACAAATGTTTGCTAGATGGCAAGCTTTATTAGCACCATTTGATTTTGAGATAGTTTATAAAAAATGGAGAAGATAATAGTCTTTCAGATTTTCTTACTAGAGTATATTTAGACTAATAATAAAATGTCTTTGTTTTCAGGCATGAGATCTTCGTGGCCCCCTACTAGGGGAAGAGGAGGACGAGGAAATAGAGGAAGAGGAGGTCATATCCTCGCTAAATTAGGAAATAAAAAATTGATTGATGCTTCTAGTTCATTAAGAGAATCAGAAGGTTTGAATGCAAACCATCCCATGTATAAAGAGTTTATGGATTTTATGAAATCCAAGCAAAGTAACAATAATAATCCTCCTACTTATTCAAGCATATTGGTGGATGAAGAAAACACGGAAGTATATGACATTAATGAAAAAAAAGAAGTTATACTTCTTCCAGAAAACAATGATTTAAAATGGAAAAATAATTCATGGCAGTTAATGAGTAGGTATTTGGATACAGTTTGTTATACTACTACTGCATACAAATACAGGATGCATTATGAGATGATACTCTCAGCAACAGGGTCAGCAGAATTCCAACATTTCTACCCTGCTAATACCAAGAAAGTTTATAACTTTTCAAAGTTTATTATAAAGAAAATTATTTCACCTGAAGAATGGGGAATGAGTCCATTAAAAGAAAGGGATTATATCCACCCGAAACAGAAGATTGCAGTAAAATATAATTATTGGGATTATATTAATAGCTTTAATAAAGCTCTATTATATGAGAATGCTAATAAAAATCATTCATGGTTCATAAAAATTTGTTCTAATATTTTTATACAGGAAATTCCAAATTGGTTTTGCAGATTGTGGATATCCTATGGTTCTTCCATTAAAATATTACCAGACCAATATAAACAATTATATTTGGAGTGGCTAGATATATCCCCAAAGCTAATTAGCTTGGAACAAGATAATATCTTTTTTGAGGGAATGTCAATTATGTACTTCTTTATAGAATTCTCAATTCCATGAATTATGAAATGGAATGTCGAAGTTAATACTACTTCTGAAGGATTTCCTTATTTGATGAGAACTTTTTATACAAAGTTCTGGAGTAAACTAATTAATAAAGACCCTGAAGGAAAAATACATGGGCAAGATATTATAGATTTAATAAATGTAACTATTAATAATTATCATAACCAGATGATATCTACACCTCAAGAAGAAATTAATAGTCCTTTTAAACAGATTACCAGAAAACTTCAGATGAAGAAAGGCATGATATCTAAGTCAGAGATTATTGCTTTATATATGGAAGAAGCAAAGAAAGATTTATTGAAAAATCTTGACATAGAAATCGGTGATGATATTTCCACGACTTCAGGCAGTCATACAAATCAAGAAGATGAAGTCTGTTTGGCAGGGGAAGGCCAAAGTGAAGAAGAAGACATTGATATTGATGCTCTTTTCATGAAATTTCAAGAACAGGTAGAAGAATCTTCAAACAAAACCACATGCAAAGGGCAGGCTAAAGTCTAAAGAATGACCCCACCATGATGACAAAGGGGGTACAGGACAAAAGACTTTAACAAAGAAGTGTTATCTTTAATAAAGATAGTAAGTGGCCACCAAAACTAATGTCGGCCACATCTAGAGGTGTGAAGACCACATGGTTATGTTGGTCTTATATTTTTATTATTGGCCAATGTAAATCGTGGGGGCCAATATAATTTTACATTTTTACCCTTTTAGACCTCTGTATAAAGAGGCTTATGGTTTAGTTTTAGAGGCAGGTTTTAGAAACCCCCCCCCCTCTCTCTCTCTAAAATACTCTCTTTGTAATATATTTCCGACGTTTGAATAAAAGTTTCCAAATCAGTTTGCATAATATTGGAGTTTGTTTACAGGTATTATTATTATCTTTATTTATTTAGTTCTTCTGTGGATACTTAGCCTAATGTCAGGCGAAATTGTTCTGTTAAACTATATCATACTAGATTATTCTAATTAATGGAATTGTGACTATAAAAGATGGTTTGAATAGCCGAAATTAAGGTTTAATTAAAGGAAATTTTAGCATAGTATTAAAATGCTATTATGTTGATCTGTTGGATTATCTTGTAAAAAGGAAGGACCCGGATGTATCCGTTGGATTACCTTATGTTATGGGCGGACCCGGTGAAAACCGTTGGATTACCCTGGGGCAAACCCGGATACGGTAAAAGTCTTTGAGTTACTATGTTAAAAAATTTCCTTGAATTTGTAAATGACCCTTACAGTAGGCTGGGCGATCCTTTCTCTTATGGTATCAGAGCCAGGGAATTATAGTAATTATAGGTGGTATAGTTTAACACTCTTTTAACATGAATATTATAAAGAAGAAATCTACTGTTAAAAACAGTAGAAAAGAAGAATATGATATACCTCAACAATTGGATCTACTTAATAACTGGACTATTCCTAAAATATCACCCAGAATTATATATCAAATGGGAACTTTTGAGAGACTTGGTTTAAAACATGCGGTTAAAACCACTGAGGAAACTATTACTATTGATACTGATCATCAGACTTTTAGACTTATATCTGAATTCGATCTGGCCCCTTATAGGGATATTTATAGATTTATGCATATTGGCTTGGTTCAGGTGGATTTTAAGCCCCTTACTTTGCGTGGACTACCTAAATGTTTTATAACAGCTTTATGTGATGGTCGAAACCATAACTGGAAGAAGTCTCTAATAAGGACTATTCAAACTAGTCTAGCTTACAGACCAGTAGATTTTAATGCTTATCCTAATTTGCAGATTTCTTTGCAAGATGAGAATTCATTAAGTTCTGTTATGCTAAATGTTAAACATCATGGTTATGATTATATGCCTGGAACTGAAGTTATTAGTATTTGTTATAGAATTTATTATAAACTTCTGCATACTTTAAATCCTATGTGCAAAATTATTGATTTTAAAAATGAAACTATTTTAATAGAAACTAATTTTGGAAAATCTAGAGTAGCCACTCGAAGACCGATTAAGTGGGAAGAAATTGATTTCCAACAAGAACGGGTTATTGAGGGAGCTACTTCTCCTAAAAATAATATTAATGAAGAAGTTTCAAAAATTGAGCAGTTGAATGATGGAACTGTTAAAATTAAATTCACTGATTATAATAATAGAATTGAAAGTGGAAGCATGTTTTCTGAAATTACTAGATCTAATTCTTCATATATTTCTCCCTTGGAAGATATTGTGCAGGTACCTCCTAGAGCAGCTACTTCACAAATAAGAGAAAATTATAGATGTGATAATATAAAAATCGACAAAGATAACATTGCTAGACCTAGCTCAAATTTAGACATAACTGAATCTAAAATGAATTTCCCAGATGGGTTAAATACATAAATTGTTTTATGATGACTGACAAATCTATTGATTTTAGTCCTGGTTCCCAGGCAGGAGCAAAGATTGCACAGGAATTTCAAAAATCCAGCTGGAAACCCTTTCGAAAATGGTTTTTTAAAAACTTTAATAAAGAACAACATATTCAATTTCAAGAAGAATTTTATAAAGACCATATTGAGTCAATGACAAGTATTTTAATTGCTTTTGTTCCATGGTTTTTGTGTAAACATGTTTATAACTATATTTCTATGCTAGAAAAGGATTTTACTTTAAATCATGGAGAAATTACAAAATCAGTATTTCCGCCATTACAATCTTTTCAAATCAATAAAGATGATAAAATTGTTCATATCTATGCATTTTCAAAATTACTTGAATATGATAATGTTTTAGTCAATACCCAACATATTAATTTAATGATAAAACAACATAATTATACAAATATTTATATGAGCATGTTCGGTGATCATATCATATCTTTACATGAAAAAGTTGATAAACTTATATCTCAAATGAGTACTAATAAAAAAGGAAAAGAAAAGGTTGCCCAACCGAGTATCCAACCTCCCCCGGATATTAAGGATTTTAAGTTAAAAAACTTTTCTGATTTAGAAAATTTTTTAGAAAATACTTTCAAAGGTAATAACCTTAAACCCCTAAAGATTAATAATCTTTCTGAAGGACAAAGAAGTGTTGCAAATAAATTTTCTGATCAAATTAATAAAATATCAAAAAAAATTGCAAGGAAGCCAGTGCAAAGAATGTTCTATTTTCCCAGGCCAACTCCTTAAGATATTCTAATAGAAGAACAAGAATATGTTGTGAAAAATAGTTACAATGGAAAGGAAATATATTAATGGAACATAGATGGTTATGCGGATAGACAGATTTATACGACTATGCACAAGATGTTGATGTACAGTACTATTTGTAAGACTACTAAAAATAGTGGTAAGACTATTGCAAAAATGATTACTGCAGAATTTACAGGTCAGTTAAAAGGTTGGTGGGATAATTATTTGAACCAAGAACAGAAAGATAAGATCCTTCAGGCTGTCAACACAAGAAGGTGAAGGAGAGGTTCAAAATTCAGTTTATACACTGATTTTAAACACTATAGAACACTTTTCAGGAAGGTGGTCAGATAATAGTGAAACCATCAGAACTTTACTGTAGAATTTGAGGTGTAAAACCCTTACATCTTTTAGATTATATAAAGATGTTTTTCTTTGCAGGGTTATGGAATTGCCAGAATGTAATAACACTCATTGAACATCCAAATTTATTGATGGAATACCATCCCTCTTTGCTGAAATAGTAAAGAAGGTTTTAAGGGGTGATAGTCCTAGTATAAATTATGAAAATTATACATATGGGAAATTAATAAATGCTTGTGTGCAGGAAGGTTTAGCTTTATGTTATGAAAGTAAGTTAAATCAACAGATTAAGAGACATCGTCTTAATGAAAGACAACAGTTGGGAGAATTCTGTGAACAATTTGCTCTAGATATTCCCAACCCTGCTCTAAGAGTAGGAAGCAGAAAGAGAAGCATTCTTCTAAAAATAGATCTTCCAAGAAAGATTATAAAGAATGGAAGAGAAAAAGGATAGAAAGAAAAGAAAAAGGGAAAAAGGATAGAAAAAGTGATCATAGATTTTATAAATCTAAACGTCGATATGATAAGTCTGACACTTGCCATAAATGTGGAAGATATGGTCACTACGCAAAAGATTGCAGAGTCAGGGAAAAAATAAGAAACCTTGATATTGAGGATAATATTAAAGAATCTTTATACAAGATTATGGTTAATTCTGATTCAGTAAAAGCAGATTCAAAATACAGTAGCAATGAAGAATCCTCTTCAACCATGGTATATGCACCTTCTTTAGTTAGTACCTCTTTTTGAATATGATCCTTAGAGGTAGATGTGGTATTACTAATTTTATCAATAATTTCAGCTCTTATTTCAGGATCCTTAATTGTTTGTAAAAGCTCTATAACTTTGTCATTATCTATGACATTAAGACTTAGTTCTTTAAACTGAGAATAAATCTTATAAAGATCATCCTCGTCTCCATCCTTTTCACATTCCAATCCTTGTTGACATGGTAAACATTCATCTTTTGAAGACATATAATCTTCTTGGTGCAGTGCCTTTAAATCTTCACTGGTTGAAAAGGATTCTTCATTGCTACTGTATTCTGAATCTGATTTTCCTGAATCAGAATTAAGCATAATCTTGTATAAAGATTCTTTAATATTATCCTCAATATCAAGGTTTCTTATTTTTTCCCTGACTCTACAATCTTTTACATAGTGACCATATCTTCAACATTTATGGCAAGTGTCAGACTTATCATATCGACGTTTAGATTTATAAAATCTATGATCACTTTTTCTATCTTTTTTCCCTCTTTCTTTTCTTTCTATCCTTTTTCTCTTCCATTCTTTATAATCTTTCTTGGAAGATCTATTTTTGGAAGAATGCTTCTCTTTCTGCTTCTCTTTCCTACTCTTAGAGCAGGGTTGGGAATATCTAGAGCAAATTGCTCACAGAATTCTCTCAACTGTTGTCTTTCATTAAGATGATGTCTCTTAATCTGTTGATTTAGCTTAATTTCATTACCTAAAGCTAAACCTACCTGCACACAAGCATTTATTAATTTCCTATATGTATAATTTTCATAATTTATACTAGGACTATCACCCCTTAAAACCTTCTTTACTCTTTCAGCAAAGAGGGATGGTAATCCATCAATAAATTTGGATTTCCAATGAGTGTTATTACATTTTGGCAATTCCATAACCCTGCAAAGAAAAACATCTTTATATAATCTAAAAGATGTAAGGGTTGTACTTCTCAAATTTTGCAGTAAAGTTCTGATGGTTTCACTATTATCTGACCACCTTCCTGAAAAGTGTTCTATAATGTTTAAAATCAGTGTATAAATAGAATTTTGAACCTCTCCTTCACCTTCTTGTTTGACAGCCTGAAGGATCTTATCTTTCTGTTCTTGGTTCAAATAATTATCCCACCAACCTTTTAACTGACCTATAAATCCTGCAATAATCATTTCTGCAATAGTCTTATCACTATTTTTATTAGTCTTATAAATAGTACTGTACATCAACATCCTGTGCATAGTCGTATAAATCTGTCTATCCGTATAACCATCTATGTTCCATTCATAGATTTCCTTTTCATTGTAACTATTTGTCAAAACATATTCTTGTTCTTCTATTAGAATATCCTGAGGAGTTGGCCTTGGATAATAGAACATTCTTTGCACTGGCTTCCTTGCAAATTTTTCTGATATTTTATTAATTTGATCAGAAAATTTATCTGCACCACTACTTTGTCCTCCGGAAAGATTATTAATCTTTAGGGTTTTAAGGTTATTACCTTTGAAAGTATTTTCTAAAAAAATTTCTAAATCAGAAAAGTCTTTTAACTTAAAATCCTTAATATCCAGGGAAGGTTGGATACTCGGTTGGGCAAACTTTTCTTTTCATTTTTTATTATTACTCATTTGAGATATAAGTTTATCAACTTTTTCATGTAAAGATACGATATGATCACCGAACATGCTCATATAAATATTTGTATAATTATGTTGTTTTATCATTAAATTAATATGTTGGGTAGTGACTAAAACATTATCATTTTCAAGTAATTTTGAAAATGCATTGAAATGAACAATTTTATCATCTTTATTAATTTGAAAAGATTGTAATGGCGGAAATACTGATTTTGTAATTTCTCCATTACTTAAAGTAAAATCCTTTTCTAGCATAGAAATATAGTTATAAACATGTTTACACATAAACCATGGAACAAAAGCAATTAAAATACTTGTCATTGATTCAATAAGGTCTTTATAAAATTCTTCTTGAAATTGAATCTGTTCTTCTTTATTAAAGTTTTTAAAAAATCATTTTCGAAAAGGCTTCCATCCGGATTCTTGAAATTCCTGTGCAATCTTTGCTCTTGCCTGGGAACCAGGACTAAAATCAATAGGTTTGTCAGTCATCATAAAACAATTTATGTATTTAACCCATATGGGAAATTCATTTCAGATTCAATTATGTCTAAATCTGAGCTAGGTCTAGCAATGTTATCTTTGCCAATTTTTATATTATCACATCTATAATTTTCTCTTATTTGAGAAGTAGATGCTCTAGAAGGCACCTGCACAATATAATCTAGGGGAGAAATATATGAAGAATTAGATCTAGTAATTCTAGAAGACATGCTTTCACTTTCAATTCTATTATTATAATCAGTGAATTTAATTTTAACAGTTCCATCATTCAACTATTCAATTTCTGAAACTTCTTCATTAATCTTATTTTTAGGAGGAGCAACTCCCTCAATAACCCATTCTTGTGGGAAATCAATTTCTTCCCACTTAATCAGTCTTCGAGTGACTACTCTAGATTTTCCAAACTTAGTTTCTATTAAAATAGTCTCATTTTTAAAATCAATAATTTTGCACATAGGATTTAAAGTATGGAGAAGTTTATAATAGATTCTATAACAAATACAAACAACTTCAGTGCCAGGCATATAATCATAACCATGAAGTTTAACATTTAGCATAAGAGAACTTAATGACTTCTCATCTTGCAAAGAAATCTGCAAATTAGGATAAGCATTAAAATATACTGGTCCATAAGCTAGACTAGTTTGAAGAGTCCCTATTAGAGACTTCTTCCAGTTACGGTTTCTACCATCACGTAAAGTTGCTATAAAACTTTCAGGTAGTCCACGCAAAGTAAGGGGCTTAAAAGCCACCTGAACCAAGCCAATATGCATAAATTTATAAATATCCCTATAAGGGGCCAGATCTGATTCAGATATAAGTCTAAAAGTCTGATGATCATTATCAACAGTAATATTTTCCTCAGTGGTTTTAACCACTTGTTTTAAACCAAGTTTCTCAAAAGTTCCCATTTGATATATAATTCTGGGTGATATTTTAGGAATAGTCCAATTATTAAGTAGATCCAATTGTTGAGGTATATCATATTCTTCTTTTCTACTGTTTTTAACAGTAGATTTTTTCTTTACAATATTCATGTTAAAAGAGTGTTAAACTATACCACCTATAATTACTATAATTCCCTGGCTCTGATACCATAAGAGAAAGGATCGCCCAGCCTACTATAAGGGTCATTTACAAATTCAAGGAAATTTTTTAACATAGTAACTCAAAGACTTTTACCGTATCCGGGTCTGCCCCAGGGTAATCCAACGGTTTTCACCAGATCCGCCCACAACATAGGGTAATCCAACGGATACATCCGGGTCCGTCCTTTTTACAGGATAATCCAACATATCAACATAATAGCCTTTTAATACTATGCTAAAATTTCCTTTAATTAGACCTTAATTTCAGCTATTCAAACCATCTTTTATAGTCACAATTCCATTAATTATAATAATCTAGTATGATATAGTTTAACACAACAATTTAGCCTAACATTAGGCTAAGTATCCACAAAAGAACTAAATAAATAAAGATAATAATAATACCTGTAAACAAACTCCAATATTATGCAAACTGATTTGGAAACTTTTATTCAAACTTCGGAAATATATTACAAAGAGAGTATTTTAGAGAGAGAGGGGGGGGGGGGGGGTTTCTAAAACCTGCCTCTAAAACTAAACCATAAGCCTCTTTATATAGAGGTCTAAAAGGGAAAAAATGTAAAAATACAGTGGCCCCCACGCTTTACATTGTCCAATAATAAAAAGATAAGACCAACATAGCCATGTGGTCTTCACACCTCTAGATGTGGCCGGCATTACTTTTGGTGGCCACTTACTATCTTTATTAAAGATAATACTTCTTTATTAAAGTCTTTTGTCTTGTACCCCCTTTGTCATCATGGTGTGGTCATTCTTTAGACTTTAGCCTTCCCTTTGCACGTGGTTTTGTCTGAAGATTCTTCTACCTGCTCTTGGAATTTCATGAAAAGAGCATCAATATCAATGTCTTCTTCTTCACTTTGGCCTTCTCCTGCCAAACAAACTTCATCTTCTTGATTTGTATGACTGGCTGAAGTCATGGAAATATCATCACCAATTTCTATGTCAAGATTTTTCATTAAATCTTTCTTTGCTTCTTCGATATATAAACTAATAATCTCTGACTTAGATATTATGCCTTTCTTCATCTGAAGTTTTCTGGTAATCTGTTTAAAAGGACTATTAATTTCTTCTTGAGGTGTAGATATCCTCTGGTTATGATAATTATTAATAGTTACATTTATTAAATCTATAATCTCTTGCCCATGTATTTTTCCTTCAGGGTCTTTATTAATTAGTTTGCTCCAGAACTTTGTATAAAAAGTTCTCATCAAACAAGGAAATCCTTCAGAAGTAGTATTAACTTCGACATTCCATTTCATAATCCATAGAATTGAGAATTCTATAAAGAAGTACATAATTGACATTCCCTCAAAAAAGATATTATCTTTTTCCAAGCTAATTATCTTTGGGGATATATCTAGCCACTCCAAATATAATTTTTTATATTGGTCTGGTAATATTTTAATGGAAGGACCATAGGATATCCACCATCTGCAAAACCAATTTGGAATTTCCTATATAAAAATATTAGAACAAATTTTTATGAACCATGAATGCTTTTTATTAGCATTCTCATATAATAGAGCTTTATTAAAGCTATCAATATAATCCTAATAATTATATTTTACTACAATCTTCTGTTCCATGTGGATATAATCCCTTTCTTTTAATGGACTCATTCCCCATTCTTCCGGTGAAATAATTTTCTTTATAATAAACTTTGAAAAGTTATAAACTTTCTTGGTATTAGCAAGGTAGAAATGTTGGAATTCTGCTGACCCTGTCGCTGAGAGTATCATCTCATAATGCATCCTGTATTTGTATGTAGTAGTAGTATAACAAACTGTATCCAAATACCTACTCATTAGCTGCCATGGATCATTTTTCCATTTTAAATCATTGTTTTCTAGAAGAAGTATAACTTATTTTTTTTCATTCATGTCATATACTTCTGTATTTTCTTCATCCATCAATATGCTTGAATAAGTAAGAGGATTATTATCCTTACTTTGCTTGGATTTCATAAAAACCATAATAATAATAATAATAATAATAATAATAATAATAATAATAATAATAATAATAATAAAAATAGTAATAGTAGTAGTAATAATAATAATAATAATAATAATTGTAATAATAATAATAATAATAATAACAACAACAATAATAATAATAATAATAATAATAATAACAATAACAATAATAATAATAACAATAATAATAATAACAATAACAATAATAATAATAATAATAACAACATCACGTGGCCGACCTCATTATTTATGGCCCTTATCTCATCTTTTTCAAAGATGCCTATCTTTATTAAAGTAGATTCCTTCTTTATAAAAGTAATTTGTTTCTTTCCCCTTTGTCATCATGGTGGGGTCTTATCTTTAGACTTTTGTCTTACCCTTGCATGTGACTTTGTCGGAGGATTCCTCCACTTGTTCTTGAAATTTTTGGAATAAAGCATCAATATCAATATCTTTTGTATAATCACTTTGTCATTCTCTTGCAATGCACACTTCATCATCCTGATTAGTGTGGCTTGCAGATGCCATCGAGATATCATCTTCAATTTCTACATCAAGATTTCTCATCAGATCTTTCTTGACCTCTTTCATGTATAACACAATTGTTTCTGACTTGAAAATAATTCCCTTTTTCATATGAAGTTTTCGAATAATTTATTTAAAAGGACTATTAATTTCCTCTTGAGGTGTAGAAATCCTCTAGTTATGATAATTGTCAATAGTGTGATTTATTAAATCTACAATTTCTTGACCATGTATCTTTCCTTCAGGGTCTTTATTAATTAGTTTACTCCAGAACTTTGTATAAAAAGTTCTCATCAAACAAGGAAATCCTTCCAAAGGAGTATGAACTTCGACATTCAATTTCATAATCCATTGAATTGAGAATTCTATAAAAAAAATACATCATTGATATCCCCTCATAAAAGATATTATCTTGTTCCAAGCTAATCAGCTTTGGGGATATATCTATCCATTCCAAATATAATTGTTTATATTGCTCTGGTAATATTTTAATGGAAGGACCGTATGACATCCACTATCTTCAAAACCAATTTGGAATTTCCTCCATAAAAACATTAGAACAAATTTTTATGAACCATGAATGTTTTTTATTAGCACTCTCATATAATAGACTTTATTAAAGCTATCAATGTAATCCCAGTAATTGTATTTTACTGCAGTTCTTTGTTCCGGGTAGATATAATCCCTTTCTTTCAATGGACTCATTCCCCATTCTTCCGGAGAAATAATTTTCTTTATAATAATCTTTGAAAAGTTATAAACTTTCTTGGTATTAGGAGGTAAAAATGTTGGAATTCTGCTGACCCTACTGCTGAGAGTATCATCTCATAATGCATTTTATATTTGTATGTTGTTGTAGTATAACAAACTATATCCAAATACCTATTCATTAACTGTCATGGATCATTTTTCCATTTTAAATAGTTGTTTTCTAAAAGAAGTATGACTTCTTTTTTGTCATTCATATAATAAACTTTTGTGTTTTCTTCATCCACCAATATGCTGAAATAAGTAGGAGGATTATTATCCTTACTTTGCTTGGATTTCATAAAATCCATAAACTCTTTGTACATGAGATGGTTTATATTCAGACCTTCCATATTTGTTGATGAGCTAGAAATAACAATCAATTTTTTATTTTCCAATTGAGCGAGGATATGACCTCCTCTTCCACTATTTCCTCATCCTCCTCTACCCCTAGTAGGGGGCCACGAAGGTCTCATGCCTGAAAACAAAGACATTTATGATTAGTCTAAATATTCTCTAGTAAGAAAATCTAGAAGACTATTATCTTCTCCTTTTTTATAAATTATCTCAAAACCAAATGGTGCTAATAATGTTTGACATCTTGCAAACATTTATTTAGAAACATCATGTCTACAATCTTTATTAAACATAAACTTAGCATCCTGACAATCAGTTTTAATTATAAATTTTTGATTATAAAGATCTACATGGAATTTTAGAACACTTTTAACTATAGCTTATATTTCTTTAGTGGCAGGTTTTAGAACCCCCTCTCTGTCTCTCTAAGATACTTTCTTTGTAAAATATTTCCAGCATTTGAATAAAAGTTTCCAATTTGGTTTGAAGAATTTTGGAGTTTCGTCTTCAGGTAATAATATTATTTTCTTTATTTCTTTATTTATTATGTTGATACTTAGCCTAATGACAGACTAAATTATTGTGTTGAACTATATCATACTAGATTACTATAATTTAGTGAAATTGTAACTATAAAAGATGGTTTAAAAGAATGAAATTAAGGTCTGATTAAAGTTAATTTTAGCATAGTATTAAAAGACTATTACGTTGATCCGTTGGATTATCCTGTAAAGTTATTGATTTCAAAAATGAGACTCTTTTAATATAAACTAATTTTGGAAAATCCAGAGTAGTTACTCGAAGACCGATTAAGTGGGAAGAAATTGATTTTCCACAAGAATGGGTAATCAAGGGAGCTACTCATCCTAGATATAATATTAATAAAGAAATTTCAGAAATTGAATAGTTGAATGATGGAACTGTTAAAACAAAGTTTTCATATTTTATGATAAATAATAAAATTGAAGGTGGTAGTTTGTCTTTTAGAATTACTAGATCTAATTCTTCATATATATCTCCCCCGGATTATATTGTTCAGGTACCATCTAGGGCATATACATCTCAAATTAGAGAAAATTATAGATGTGATAGTATAAAAATTGATAAAGATAATATTGCTAGACCTAGCTCAGATATAGACATAACTGAATCTGAAATAAATTTTCAAGATGGGTTAAATACATAAATTTATTTTATGATGACTGACAAACCTATTAATGTTAGTCCTGGTTCCTAGGCAAGAGCGAAGATTGCAAAGGAATTTCAAAGATCCAAATGGAACCTTTTAGAAAATGGTTTTTCAAAAACTTTAATAAAGAGGAACAAGTTCAATTTCAAGAAGAATTTTATAAAGATCTTATTGAATCAGGGACAGATATTTTAATTGATTTTGTTCCGTGGTTTATGTTTAAACATGTTTATAACTATATCTCAATGCTAGAAAAAGATTTTACCTTAAGTAATGGAAAAATTACAAAATCAGCATTTCTGCCATTACAATCCTTTCAAATTATTAAGGAAGACAAGATTGTTCATTTTAATGCTTTTGCAAAATTATTTGAGAATGATACTTCTTTAGTCACATCTCAACATATTAATTTAATGATAAAACAACATAATTATACAAATATTTACATGAGCATGTTAGGTGATCATATAGTATCTTTGCATGAAAATGTTGATAAAGTTTTATCTCAAATGAGTAATGATAAAAAGGGAAAGGGAAAGGTTTCTCAACCTAGCATTCAACCTCCCCCAAAAATTGATGACTTTAAGTCAAAAGACTTTTCAAATTTAGAAAATTTCTTAAAAAAGGCTTTCAAATGTATTAACCTTAAACCTCTAAAGATTAATAATCTTTCCAAAGGAGAAAGTAGTGGTGCAGGTAAAAAGGAATTTTCTGATCAATCAAAAAAATTTACAAGGAAGCCTGTTCATAGGATGTTCTATTATCCTAGACCAACTCCTCAAGATTTTCTAATAGAAGAACAAGAATATGTTGTGACAAATAGTTATAATGGAAAAGAAATCTATGAATGGAACATAGATCGTTATACGAATAGACAGATTTATACGACTATGCACAGGATGTTGATGTACAGTACTATCTGTAAGACTAATAAAAATAGTGATAAGACTATTGCAGAAATGATAACTACAGGGTTTACAGGCCAGCTAAAAGGCAGGTGGGATAATTCTTTGAACTAGGAACTAAAAGATAAGATCCTTCAGGCTGTGAAACAAGAAGGTGAAGGAGGAGTTCAGAATTCAGTTTATACACTGGTTTTGAATATTATAGAACACTTTTCAGTAAGATGGTCAGATAATAGTGAAACCATTAGAACCTTATTACAGAATTTAAGGTGTAAAACCCTTACATCTTTTAGATTATATAAAGATGTTTTTCTTTGCAGGGTTATGGAATTGCCAGAGTGTAATAGCACTCATTGAAAATCCAAATTTATTGATGGATTACCATCCCTCTTTGTTGAAAGAGTAAGGAAGGTTTTAAGAGGTAAGAGTCCTAGTATTAATTATGAGAATTATACATATGGAAAATTGATAAGTTCTTGCGTGTAGGAAGGTTTAGCTTTATGTAATGAAATTAAGCTGAATCAACAAATCAAAAGGTATCGTATTAATGAAAGACAACAGTTGGGATAATTCTGTGAGCAATTTGCTATCTATATTCCCAACCCTGCTTCTAAAAGTAGGAAAGAAAAGAAAAAAGAGAAGAATTCTTCAAAAAATAGATCTTTCCAAGAAAGATTATAAAGAATGGAAGAGAAAATGGATAGAAAGAAAAGAAAGAAGAAAAAATGAAAGAAAAAGTTATCATAGATTTTATAAATCTAAACGTAGATACGATAAGTCGGATACTTGCCACAAATGTGGAAGATATGGTCATTATGCAAAAGATTGCAGAGTCAGGGGAAAAATTAGAAACCTTGTTATCGATGATAATATTAAAGATTCTTTATATAAGATCATGCTTAATTTTGATTCAGGAAAATCAGATTCAGAATACAGTAGCAATGAAGAAACTTCTTCAACAAGTGAAGATATAAAGGCACTCCACCAGGAAGATTATATGTCTTCAGAAGATGAATGTCTACCTTGTCAACAATGGTTGGAATGTGAAAAGGATGGAGAAGAAGATGATCTTTATAAGATCTACTCTCAGTTTAAAGAATTAAGTATCAATGTCATTAATAATGACAAAGTCATAGAGCTCTTACAGACAATTAAGGATCCTGAGATAAGAACTCAAATCATTGATAAAATTAGTAATACTGAATCTACCTCTTAAGTATTATATTCCTAAGGAGATACCTACTAAAGAAGATGCATATACCATGACAGAAGTTAAAAATCTTCTAATGGAAAGAAGGAAACTTATAAGAGCTCCTACTACTATAAATTATTTAAAAGAAGAGATTATTAATCTAAAAAATGATATTAGACATCTTAAAGAAAAGAATTTCATAATAGAAACTCGTCTTGATAGCATAAATCTTCGTAGAGATTTGAATAATAACTCAGCATCTTCTTCAGATGAAGGAGAAACTAATAATTTAGACTTTCTTACCAATTTGAATCTTGCTAATAACAAGGCTGATTTTTTACAAAATCTAAATGTTTTTACTTGGCTAATGTTTTATACAAAAATTACTCTGTTAACTGATTATAATTATAAAAAAGAATTTATTGATTTAATTGATAGCGCATCAGATTTATATTGTATTCAAGAAGGACTTATTCCTTCAAGATCTGCAAATGGCAGTAAAATGAGTATTGAATTTAAATTACCTAAGGCTTTTATTTGTAAAGGAAAGCAATTTTTCCCTCAAATCTTCGTTTTGGTTAAAGATATTAGTAACCAAATTATTCAAGGAGCACCTTTTATAAATGATATTTTTCCCCTTACTTATTGGGATAATGAAAAAATAATAGGTACTTGGAATAATACACCTTTTAAATTAGAATTTATTACTAAACCCTTTACTAGGATATTAAATGAGTTAACCTTAAAAATGATTTTCAAAAATAATCAAATGAATTTTATTAAAGGAGAAATTAATAGCATTGAAATTGATACTATTTTGCAGAATCCTAAATTACAAGATAAAATTGTTATTTTAAAAAATCAATTTTCTATTGATATTTGGGGAGATCATCCTAATGCATTTTGGAACAGGAAAAAGCATGTTGTTAGTCTTCCATATGAAAATGATTTTAATGAGGATAATATTCCTACTAAAGCCAGGCCATGCCAAAAATATTCTGAATATTTGGAATTATGTAAAAAAGAAATTAAATCTCTACTACAAAAAGGTCTTATAAGGCATTCTAAGTCCCTATGGTCTTGTACAGCTTTTTATGTTAAGAAACATGACGAACGAGAAAGAGGTTCCCCTAGGTTGGTTGTAAATTATAAAACATTAAATAAAGCATTAAGATGGATTAGGTACCCGATCCCTAATAACAAGGATTTATTAGATAGAGTTTATGATGCAATTATATTTTCTAAATTTGATTTAAAATCAGGCTATTGGAAGATTCAAATAAGTGAGTCTGACGGGTTTAAAACAGCTATTAATGTCCCTATGGGTCAATTTGAATGGAATGTTATGTCTTTTGGATTGAAGAACGCTCCATCTGAATTTCAAAAAATTATGAATGATAATTTTATAGCTTATAGTAATTTTATCATTGTTTATATAGATGATATTCTTGTGTTTTCAAAAATATAGAAACTCATTTTAAGCATCTTGATTTATTTAAGAAAAATATTATTCAAAATGATTTAGTTATATCTGCTCCAAAGATGGCTTTATTTCAAACTAAGGTTAGATTTCTAGGCCATAATATTGAGAAAGGTAATATTTGTCCTATTAATAGGAGTATTTAATTTGCTTCCAAATTTCCTGATGAAATTACTAATGAAACTCAATTGCAGAGATTTCTTGGCAGTCCCAACTATGTAGCACCTTTTATAAAGGAATTTGCTCTTGATACCCCTATTTTATATGATAGGCTTAAGAAAAATCCAAAAGCTTGGTCAGTTGATCATACTGAAGCTATTAAAAGGATAAGGTCTAAGGTTAAAAACCTTCCATGTCTTACTTTGGCAAACCCAAATTGGGCAAACACAGTTGAAACAGATGCCTCAGATATAGGATTTGGAGGTGTTCTTACTCAGTATTGTCCTGATAATAAACGTCATTATATTGTTCAATTTTATTCTGGGAAATGGAATCCATCTCAAAAAAATTATGCCACAGTCAGTAAAGAAATATTAGCTATAGTAAAAACTGTTTTAAAATTTCAAGGTGATCTTTATAATCAAAAATTTATAATTAAAATTGATTGTTTGGCTGCTAAGTTTATGTTTAATAAGGATTGTAAACATGATGTTTCTAAACAAATGTTTGCTAGATGGCAAGCATTATTAGCACCATTTGACTTTGAGATAATTTATAAACAAGGAGAAGATAATAGTCTTCCAGATTTTCTTACTAGAGAATATTTTGACTAATCATAAATGTCTTTGTTTTCAAGCATGAGACCTTCGTGGCCCCCTACCAGGGGTAGAGAAGGACGAGGAAAGAGAGGAAGAGGAGGTCATATCCTCGCTCAATTGGGAAATAAAAAATTGATTGATGCTTCTAGCTCATCAACAAATATGGAAGGTCTGAATATAAACCATCCCATGTACAAAGAGTTTATGGATTTTATGAAATCCAAGTAAAGTAAGGATAATAATCCTCCTACTTATTCCAGCATATTGGTGGATGAAGAAAACACAGAAGTTTATCATATGAATGACAAAAAAGAAGTCTTACTTCTTTTAGAAAACAATGATTTAAAATAGAAAAATGATCCATAGCAGTTAATAAATAGGTACTTGGATACAGTTTGTTATCCTACAATGGCATACAAATATAAAATTCATTATGAGATAATACTCTCAGCAACAGGGTCAGCAGAATTTCAACATTTTTACCCTGCTATTACCAAGAAAGTTTATAACTTTTCAAAGTTTATTATAAAGAAAATTATTTCTCCGAAAGAATGGGGAATGAGTCCATTGAAAGAAAGGGATTATATCCACCCAGAACAAAGAATTGTAGTAAAATACAATTACTGGGATCACATTTATAGCTTTAATAAAGCTCTATTATACGAGAATGCTAATAAAAAGCATTCATGGTTCATAAAAATTTGTTCTAATGTTTTTATGCAGGAAATTCCAAATTGGTTTTGCAGATGGTGGATGTCATACGGTCCTTCCATTAAAATATTACCATACCAATATAAACAATTATATTTGGAATGACTATATATATCCCCAAAGCTGATTAGCTTGGAACAAGATAATATCTTTTTTGAGGGGATATCAATGATGTACTTTTTTATAGAATTCTCAATTCCATGGATTATGAAATGGAATGTCGAAGTTAATACTACTTCGGAAGGATTTCCTTGTTTGATGAGAACTTTTTATACAAAGTTCTGGAGTAAACTAATTAATAAAGACCCTGAAGGAAAGATACATGGTCAAGAAATTGTAGATTTAATAAATCACACTATTGAGAATTATCATAACCAGAGGATTTCTACACCTCAAGAGGAAATTAATAGTCCTTTTAAACAAATTATTCGAAAACTTCAGATAAAAAAGGAAATTATTTCCAAGTCAGAAACAATTGTGCTATACATGGAAGTGGTCAAGAAAGTACTGATGAGAAATCTTGATGTAGAAATTGAAGATGATATCTCGATGGCATCTGCAAGCCACACTAATCAGGATGATTAAGTGTGCATTGCAGGAGAAAGACAAAGTGATAATACAGAAGAGATTGATATTGATGCTCTCTTTCGGAAATTTCAAGACTAAGTGGAGGCATCCTCTGATAAAGTCATATTCAGGGGTAAGCAAAAGTCTAAAGATAAGACCCCACCATGATGACAAAGGGGAAAGAAACAAATTACTTTTATAAAAAAGGAATCTACTTTAATAAAGATAGGCATCTTTGAAAAAGATGAGATAAGGGCCAGAAATAATGATGTCAGCCACGTGAAGTTAGTGTGAAGCCCATAGGGGTGTGTCGGCCTTATCTTTTTGTAATTGGCCATTGTAAAGAGTGTGAGCCAAGTCTTTTATTTTATTTTTTTTGTAATTCCCTCTATATAAAGGGGAAGACACTTAGGTTTAAAGGCAGGTTTTAGAACCCTCTCTCTCTCTCTCTCTCTCTAAAATGTTTTCTTTGTAAAATATTTCCAACATTTGAATAAAAGTTTCCAATTTGGTTTGAAGAAGTTTGGAGTTTTGCCTTCAGGTATTAATATTATTTTCTTTATTTCTTTATTTCTTCTATTGATACATAGCCTAATGACAAGTTAAATTATTGTGTTGAACTATATCATATTATATTACTATAATTTAGTGGAATTGTAACTATAAAAGATGGTTTAAATGAATTAAATTAAGGTCTAATTAAAGGAAATTTTAGCATAGTATTAAAAGACAATTATGTTGATCCGTTGGATAATCCAGAAAAAATGATGGACACGGATGTATCCGTTAGATTACCCTGTATTATGGGCGGACCCGGTAGAAAACCGTTGGATTACCCTAGGACGAACCCGAATACGTCGAAAGTCTTTGAGTTATTACGCTGAAAAATTACTTGAATTTGTCAAAGACCCTTACAGTAGGCTGTGTGATCTGCCTCCTTATGGTATCAAAGCCATGGAATGATAGTGATTATAGGTGGTATAGTTCAACAATTGTTTAAATTATGAATATCATAAAGAAGCAATCTACAGTTAAAAACAGTAGAAAAGAAGAACATGATATACCTCAACAATTGGATTTACTTAATAAGTGGACTATTCTTAAGATTTCACCCAGAATTATATATCAAATGGGAACTTTTGAGAAACTTGGTTTAAAACAGGTGGTTAAAACCACTGAATAAATTATTACTATTGATAATGACCATAAGACTTTTAAGACTCATATATGAAGCTGATATTGCTCCTTATATGGATATATATATATATATATATATATATATATGTGCATATTGGCTTGGTTCAGGTGGCTTTTAAGCCCCTTACTTTGCGTGGACTACCTGAAAGTTTTATAGCAGCTTTACGTGATGGTAGAAATCATAATTGGAAAAAGTCTCTAATAGGGACTATTCAAACTAGTCTAGCTTATGGACCAGTTTATTTTAATGTTTATCCTAATTTGCAGATGTCGTTGCAAGATGAGAATTCATTAAGTTCTCTTATGCTAAATGTTAAACTTCATGGTTATGATTATATGTCTGGAACTGAAGTTATTTGTTTATGTTATAGAATTTATTACAAATTACTGCATACTTTAAATCCTATGTGTAAAGTTACTGATTTCAAAAATGAGACTATTTTAATAAAAACTAATTTTGGAAAATATAGAGTAGTTACTTGAAGACCGATTAAGTGGGAAGAAATTGATTTTCCACAAGAATGGATTATCGAGGGAGCTACTCCTCCTAGAAATAATATTAATAAAGAAATTTCAGAAATTGAACAGTTAAATGATGGAACTGTTAAAATAAAGTTTTCAGATTTTATGACAATTCATAAAATTGAAAGTGGTAGTATGTCTTCTAGAATTACTAGATCTAATTCTTTATATATATCTCCCCTAGATTATATTGTGCAGGTACCATCTAGGGCATCTACATCTCAAATTAGAAGAAATTATAGATATGATAATATAAAAATTTATAAATATAATATTGCTAGACCAAGCTCAGATTTAGACATAACTGAATCTGAAATGAATTTCCCAGATGGGTTAAATACATAAATTTGGTTTATAATGACTGACAAACCTATTGATTTTGGTCCTGGTTCCCACGCAAGAGCGAAGATTGCAAAGGAATTTTAAAAATCCAAATGGAAACCTCTTAGATAATGGTTATTCAAAATCTTTAATAAAGAGGAACAGGTTCAATTTCAAGAAGAATTTTATAAAGATCTTATTGAATCAGGGACAGATATTTTAATTGATTTTGTTCCGTGGTCTATGTGTAAACATATTTATAACTATATCTCAATTCTAGAAAAAGATTTTACCTTAAGTAATGGAGAAATTACGAAATTAGTATTTCTTCCATTAAATTCCTTTCAAATTAATAAGGAAGACAAGATTGTTCATTTTAATGCTTTTGCAAAATTATTTGAGAATGATACTACTTTAGTCACATCTCAACATATTAATTTAATGATAAAACAACATAATTATACAAATATTTGCATGAGCATGTTAGGTGATCATATAGTATCTTTGCATGAAAAAGTTGATAAAGTTTTATCTCGAATGAGTAATGATAAAAAAGGAAAGGGAAAGGTTGCTCAATCTAGCATTCAACCTCCCCCAGAAATTGATGACTTAAAGTTAAAAGACTTTTCAAATTTAGAAAATTTCTTAGAAAACTCTTACAAAGGTAATAACCTTAAACCTCTAAAGATTAATAATCTTTCCGAAGGAGAAACTAGTGGTGCAAGTAATAAGGAATTTTTCGATCAAATTAATAAAATATCAAAAAAATTTGCAGTGAAGCCTTTTCGAAGGATGTTCTATTATCCTAGGCCAACTCCTCAAGATATTCTAATAGAAGAACAAGAATATGTTGTGACAAATTGTTATAATGGAAAAGAAATCTATGAATGGAACATAGATGATTATACGGATAGACATATTCATACGACTATGCACAGGATGTTAATGTACAGTACTATCTGTAAGACTAATAAAAATAGTGATAAGACTATTGAAGAAATGATAATTGTAGGCCAGCTAAAAGGCTGATGGGATAATTATTTGAACCAGGAGCAAAAAGATAAGATCCTTCAGGCTGTGAAACAACAAGGTGAAGGAATTCTGTGAGCAATTTGCCCTCGATATTCCCAACCCTGCTTCTAAGAGTAGGAAAGAAAAGCAGAAAGAAAGCATTCTTCAAAAAATAGATCTTCCAAGAAAGATTATAAAGAATGGAAGAGAAAAAGGATAGAAAAAAAAGAAATAAGAAAAAATGAGAGAAAAAGTGATCATAGATTTAATAGATCTAAACGTAGATAAGATAAGTCGGATACTTGCCACAAATGTGGAAGATATGGTCATTATTCAAAAGAATGCAGAGTCAGGAAAAAAAATTAGAAACCATGATATTGATGATAATATTAAAGATTCTTTATATAAGATCATGCTTAATTCTGATTCAGGAATATCGAATTCAGAATATAGTAGCAATGAAGAATCTTCTTCAACAAGTGAAGATTTGAAAGCACTCCACCGATAAGATTATATGTCTTTAGAATATGAATGTCTACCTTGTCAACAAGGATTGGAATATGAAAAGGATGGAGAGGAAGATGATCTTTATAAGATCTACTCTCAGTTTAAAGAATTAAGTATCAATATCATTGATAATGACAAAGTCATAGAGCCCTTACAGACAATTAAGGATCTTGGGATAAGAGCTCAAATCATTGATAAAATTAGTAATACTGCATCTACCTCAAAGGATTATATTCCTAAGGAGATACCTACTAAAAAAGGTGAATATGCTACGACAAAAGTTAAAAATCTTCTGATAGAAAGAAGGAAACATATAAGTTCTCCTACTACTATAAATGATTTAAAAGAAGAGATTAATAATCTCAAAAATGATATTAGACATCTTAAAGAAAAGAATGTTCTAATACAATTACTGGGATTACATTGATAGCTTTAATAAAGCTCTATTATACGAGAATGCTAATAAAAAGCATTCATGGTTCATAAAAATTTGTTCTAATGTTTTTATGCAGGAAATTCCAAATTGGTTTTGCAGATGGTGTATGTCATATGGTCCTTCCATTAAAATATTACCAGATCAATATAAATAATTATATTTGGAATGGCTAGATATATCCCTAAAGCTGATTAGCTTGGAACAAGATAATATCTTTTTTGAGGGGATATCAATGATGTACTTTTTTATAGAATTCTCAATTCCATGGATTATGAAATGGAATGTCGAAGTTAACACCACTTCGGAAGGATTTCCTTGTTTAATGAGAACTTTTTATACAAAGTTCTGGAGTAAACTAATTATTAAAAACCCTGAAGGAAAGATACATGTTCAAGAAATTGTAGAATTAATAAATCACACTATTGAGAATTATCATAACCAGAGGATTTCTACAGCTCAAGAGTAAATTAATAGTCCTTTTAAACAAATTATTCGAAAACTTAAGATGACAAAGGGAATTATTTCCAAGTCAGAAACAATTGCGTTATACATGGAAGAGGTCAAGAAAGATCTGATGAGAAATCTTGATGTAGAAATTGAAGATGATATCTCGATGGCATCTGCAAGCCACACTAATCAAGATGATGAAGTGTGCATTGCAAGAGAAGGACAAAGTGATAATACAGAAGAGATTGATATTGATGCTCTCTTCCGGAAATTTCAAGAACAAGTGGAGGAATCCTCCGACAAAGTCATATGCAAGGGTAAGGCAAAAGTCTAAAGATAAGACCCCCACCATGATGACAAAGGGGAAAGAAACAAATTACTTTTATAAAGAAGGAATCTACTTTAATAAAGATAGGCATCTTTGAAAAAGATGATATAAGGGCCAAAAATAATTATGTCGGCCACGTGAAGTTAGTGTGAAGGCCATAGGGGTGTGTCGGCCTTATCTTTTTGCAATTGGCTATTGTAAAGTGTGTGGGCAAAGTCTTTTATTTTTTTTATGCTGTAATTCCCTCTATATAAAGGGGAAGACGTTTAGGTGTAGAGGCAGGTTTTAGACACCCCCCCCCCCGTCTCTCTCTCTCTAAAATACTTTCTTTGTAAAATATTTCCAGCATTTGAATAAAAGTTTCCAATTTGGTTTGAAGAATTTTGGATTTTTGTCTTTAGGTATTAATATTATTTTCTTTATTTCTTTATCTCTTCTGTTGATACTTAGCCTAATGACAGGCTAAATTATTGTGTTGAACTATATCATACTATATTACTATAATTTAGTGGAATTGTAACTATAAAAGATTGCTTAAATGGATGAAATTAAGGTCTAATTAAAGGAAATTTTAGCATAGTATTAAAAGACAATTATGTTGGTCCGTATGTATCCGTTGGATTACCCTGTATTGTAGGTGGACCGGTAGAAGACCGTTGGATTACCCTAGGGCGGACCTGGATACAATGAAAGTGTTTGAGTTACTGTGTTGAAAAATTACTTGAATTTTTCAAAGACCCTTACAGTAGGATAGGCTGTGCGATCCCTCTCCTTATGGTATCAGAGTCATGAAATAATAGTGATTATAAGTGGTATGGTTTAACACTTGTTTAAATTATGAATATCATAAAGAAGAAATCTACAGTTCAAAACAGTAGAAAAGAAGAATATGATATACCTCAACAATTGGATTTACTTAATAAGTGGACTATTCCTACGATTTCACCCAGAATTATATATCAAATGGGAACTTTTGAGAAACTTGGTTTAAAACAAGTTGTTAAAACCACTGAAGAAATTATTACTATTGATAATGACCATCAGATTTTTAGACTCATATCTGAAGCTGATCTTGCCTCTATAGGGATATATAAAGATTTATGCATATTGGCTTGGTTCAGGTGGTGTTTAAGCCCCTTACTTTGCATGGACTACCTGAAAGTTTTATAGCAGTTGTACGTGATAGTAGAAATCATAATTGGAAGAAGTCTCTAATAGAGACTATTCAAACTAGTCTAGCTTATGGATCAGTTTATTTTAATGCTTTTCCTAATTTGCAGATATCGTTGCAAGATGAGAATTCATTAAGTTCTCTCATGCTAAATGTTAAACTTCATGGTTATGATTATATGTCTGGCACTGAAATTGTTTGTATATGTTATAGAATTTATTATAAATTACTGCATACTTTAAATCCTATGTGTAAAGTTATTGATTTCAAAAAATGAGACTATTTTAATAGAAACTAATTTTGGAAAATCCAGAGTAGTTACTCGAAGACCGATTAAGTGGGAAGAAATTGATTTTCCACAAAATGGGTTATCAAGGGAGCTACTCCTCCTAGAAATAATATTAATGAAGAAATTTTAGAAATTGAACAGTTGAATGATGAAACTGTTAAAATAAAGTTTTCAGATTTTATGACAAATAATAAAATTGAAAGTGGTAGTATGTCTTCTAGAATTACTAGATCTAATTCTTCATATACATCTCCCCTGGATTATATTGTGCAGGTACCATCTAAGACATTTACTTCTCAAATTAGAAGAAATTATAGATGTGATAGTATAAAATTTGATAAAGATAATATTGCTTGACCTAGCTCAGATTTAGACATAACTGAATCTGAAATGAATTTCCCAGATGGGTTAAATACATAAATTTGTTTTATGATGACTGACAAATCTATTGATTTCAGTCCTGGTTCCCAGGCAAGAGTGAAGATTGCAAAGGAATTTCAAAAATCCAAATGGAAACCTTTTAGAAAATGGTTTTTCAAAAACTTTAATAAAGAGGAACAGGTTCAATTTCAAGAAGAGTTTTATAAAGATCTTATTGAATCAGGGACAACTATTTAATTGCTTTCGTTCTGTGTTTTATATGTAAACATGTTTATAACTATATCTCAATACTAGAAAAAAGTTTTACCATAAGTAATGGAGAAATTACGAAATCAATATTTCCACCATTACAATCCTTTCAAATTAATAAGGAAGACAAGATTGTTCATTTTAATGCTTCTGCAAAATTATTTGAGAATGATACTGCTTTTGTCACATCGAAACATATTAATTTAATGATAAAACAGCATAATTATACAAATATTTACATGAGCATGTTAGGTGATCATATAGTATCTTTGCATGAAAAAGTTGATAAAGTTTTATTTCAAATGAGCAATGATAAAAAAAGTAAGGGAAAGGTTGCTCAACCTAGCATTCAACCTCCCCCATAAATTGATGACTTTAAGTTAAAAGACTTTTCAGATTTAGAAAATTTCTTAGAAAAGGCTTTCAAAGGTAATAACCTTAAACCTCTAAAGATTAATAATCTTTCCTAAGGAGAAAGTAGTGGTGCAGGTAATACGGAATTTTCCGATCAAATTAATAAAATATCAAAAAAAATTGCAAGGAAGCCTGTTCAAAGGATGTTCTATTATCCTAGGTCAACTCCTCAATATATTCTAATAGAAGAACAAGAATATGTTGTGACAAATAGTTATAATGGAAAAGAAATCTATGAATGGAACATAGATCGTTTTACGGATAGATAGATTTATACGACTATGCACAGGATGCTGATATACAGTACTATCTGTAAGACTAATAAAAATAGTGACAACACTATTGCAGAAATGATAACTGCAAGGTTTACGGGCCAGCTAAAAGGCTGGTGGGATAATTAGTTGAACCAGGAACAAAAAGTTAAGATCCTTCAGGCTGTGAAACAAGAAGGTGAAGGAGAAGTTCAGAATTCAGTTTATACACTGGTTTTGAATATTATAGAACACTTTTTAGGAAGATGGTCAGATAATAGTGAAACCATTATAACCTTATTATAGAATTTAAGGTGTAAAACCCTTAAATCTTTTAGATTATATAAAGATATTTTTCTTTGTAGGGTTATTGAATTGCCAGAGTGTAATAGCACTCATTGGAAATCCAAATTTATTGATCGATTACCATCCCTCTTTGCTGAAAGAGCAAGGAAGGTTCTAAGAGATGATAGTCCTAGTATTAATTATGAGAATTATACATATAGAAAATTGATAACTGCTTGTGTGCAGGAAGGTTTAGCTTTATGTAATGAAATTAAGCTGAATCAACAAATCAAAAGGCATCGTATTAATGAAAGACAACAGTTGGGAGAATTCTATGAGCAATTTGCTCTCGATATTTCCAACCCTATTTCTAAGAGCAGGAAAGAAAAGCAGAAAGAGAAGCATTCTTCAAAAAATAGATCTTCCAAGAAAGATTATAAAGAATGGAAGAGAAAAAGGATAGAAAGAAAACAAAGAAGAAAAAATGAAAGAAAAAGTTATCATAGATTTTATAAATCTAAACGTAGATATGATAAGTCGGATACTTGCCACAAATGTGGAAGATATGGTCATTATTCAAAAGATTGCAGAGTCAGGGAAAAAATTAGAAACCTTGATATAGATGATAATATTAAAGATTCGTTATATAAGATCATGCTTAATTCTGATTCAGGAAAATCAGATTCAGAATACAGTAGTAATGAAGAATCTTCTTCAACAAGTGAAGATTTGAAGGCACTCCACCAGGAAGATTATATGTCTTCAGAAGATGAATGTATACCTTGTCAACAAGGGTTGAAATGTGAAAAGGATGGAAAGGAAGATGATCATTATAAGATCTACTCTGAGGTTAAAGAACTAAGTATCAATGTCATTGATAATGACAAAGTCATAGAGCTCTAACAGACAATTAAGGATCCTGAGATAAGAGCTCAAGTCATTGATAAAATTAGTAATACTGCATCTACCTCAAAGGATTATATTCCTAAAGAGATACCTACTAAAGATGGTGCATATACCATGGCAGAAGTTAAAAGAAGGAAACATATAAGTTCTCCTACTACTATAAATGATTTAAAAGAAGAGATTAATAATCTCAAAAATGATATTAGACATCTTAAAGAAAAGAATGTCAAAATAGAAGCTCGTCTTGATAGAATAAATCTTCGTAGAGATTTGAGTAATAACTCATCATCTTCTTCAGATGAAGGAGAAACTAATAATTTAAACTTTCTTACCAATTTGAATCTAGGTAATAACAAGGCTGATTTTTTACAAAATCTAAAGGCTTTTACTTCGCAAAAGTTTTATACAAAAATTACTCTTTTAATTGATTATAATTATAAAAAAGAATTTATTGCTTTAATTGATAGCGCAGCAGATTTAAATTGTATTCAAGAAGGACTTATTCCTTCAAGATATTTTCATAAAACTACTCATAGCTTAAGAACTGCAAATGGCAGTAAAATGAATATTGAATTTAAATTACCTAAGACTTTTATTGGTAAAGGAAAGCAATATGTTCCTCAAAGCTTCGTTTTGGTTAAAGATATTACTAACCAAATTATTCTAGGAGTACCTTTTATAAATGATATTTTTCCCCTTACTTATTGGGATAATGAAAAAAATAATAAGTACTTGGAATAGTAAACCTTTTAAATTAGAATTTATTACTAAACCTTTTACCAGGATATTAAATGAGTTAACCTCAAAAATGATTTTCAAAAATAATCAAATGAATTTTATTAAAGGAGAAATTAATAGCATTGAAATTGATACTATTTTGCAGAATCCTAAATTACAGGATAAAATTGTTATTTTAAAAAATCAATTTTCTATTGATATTTGTGGAGATCATCCTAATGCTTTTTGGAACAGGAAAAAGCATGTTGTTAGTCTTCCATATGAAGATGATTTTAATGAGGATAATATTCCTACTAAAGTCAAGTCATGCCAAATGAATTATGAATATTTGGAATTATGTAAAAAAGAGATTGAATCTCTACTACAGAAAGGCCTTATAAGGCATTCTATGTATCCATGGTCTTGTACAGCTTTTTATGTTAATAAACATGATGAACAAGAAAGAGGTGCCCACAGATTGGCTATAAATTATAAACCTTTAAATAAAGCATTAAGATGGATTAGGTACCCCATCCCTAATAAAAAGGATTTATTCGATAGAGTTTATGATACAATTATATTTTCTAAATTTGATTTGAAATCAAGCTATTGGCAGATTCAAATAAGTGAGTCTGACAGGTTTAAAACAACTTTTAATGTCCCTATGGGTCAATTTGAATGGAACATTATGCCTTTTGGATTGAAGAACGCTCCATCTGAATTTCAAAAAATTATGAATGATATTTCTATACCTTATAGTAATTTTATCATTGTTTATATAGATGATATTCTTGTGTTTTCAAAAAATATAGAAACTCATTTTAAACATCTTGATTTATTTAAGAAAATTATTATCCAAAATGGTTTAGTTATATCAGCTCCAAAGATGGCTTTATTTCAAACTAAGGTTAGATTTCTAGTTCATAATATTTAGAAAGGTAATATTAGTCCTATTAATAGGAGTATAGAAAGGTAATATTAGTCCTAAGTTTTGTCACTCGGGGACGAGTGATGGGTAAATTGGTATCTATTATAACGACCTGCTCACGTCGTTATAGAAATGCCAGCAGGGGAAAATTTGGGACCAGAAAACTTTTTCGTAGTATTTGGATTTTCCCAACATTGTCCAGATTTGGATGAAATCGGAGTCTTTAAGGTGTAGGAAAATCTGGTAACAATATGAACGACCAAAATCTGATAATTTACGTAATATTATTTTAAACTAGAGTGTATCCAACTAATTTGCTCTTAATCTAATGAGATTTATGTAAGTTACCCTTAACAAATTCATGTAAAAAGTGCAATATCTATTCATAATTTACATTAGACATTCATCGATTAGTCTTTTTTTTAAAATTCAAAAAGTCTTCTTACTTAGAATAGGTCATCGATTCAGCATTAGATCAAATACATATGTATCCAATAAGTAGCAATATTGATTAACATTATATAGTGTTTTGATTTACGTCATCATGTATCTACTAGGCATACACATGTATCTGAGTAAGAGTTTATAAATAGGGCAATCAATAATTTTAATTGTGCATCTGAATATCAGGTATACACATGTATCTGAGTAAGATTTTATGAATAGGACAAATGATAATGTATCTAAATTGTATCCCACAAGAAATGGTGTATCAAAACATGTATGTGTTTTCCAAAAAATTTCAAATACATGATTCTTGTATCTAGACATATATATGTATGAGTTGTATCTAATAAATTGTACATGTCCAAGATACATAATTCTTAACAACACAATGATACTCGTCATTGTCTCAAAATTATTGGAGAAAAAATTTAAGAAAGAAAATATGTAAGGTTTGTTGATTTGGATTCCAAATGTTTTGAATTCCTTTAGAGGCCGTGATACCACGAGATACTATAAACTTGTTACATGCATAATTTCTTCTTAAATCATGTCTTTCAGTTACATTTTTTATTTAAATAGATACTCAAAACTTGCTACATGCATGATTTCCTCCTTAAATCATGTCTTTCAATTACATTCCTTATTTAAAGAGTAAATTTTAGGAATGGAAAAGATAATATTCATATTAGTACTTTATAGTTATAGTTTAGATAATTGCACTTCATAACTATATTTATGTTTTTTTATGGAGCTTCTAATTTGTATGATTCGCTAAATACGTTCAATTTATATACATATTGGTCAGTTCTGTATAAATTCATCTATTCAATTGGATAATTCGTGTATAAAATGTTTCAGCTTTTTCTATGTTTGTATATGTATACAGTGCATGTTCGTCTTTAATTGTGATAATTGTGTTTGTATATTAGATGTAATTTGTATATATATATGTGTGTTTTTTGTTAGGCTAGTCCATTGTATATGTACACATAGCTGTAAATTTATATGTATATGTTCTTTGTATTAGTATATATGCGAAATCTGTATGCAACAAGAAACAATATTAGTTATAATTTGTATAAGCTTATGTTCTTTTTGTTGTGTTTTTCAATCGTATATGTATTAGTATAAACATATGTTCTACATGCGCAATCTATATACAAATTGTATATATGCGCAATCTATATACAACTAAAAGTTTGTATTAGTTGAATTTGAATATGTATATGAAAGTTCATTAAAAAAATTGAAAATATTATACAGAATACCAAGAAAAGAAAATATAAAATTGATTACAAAGAATAGAAAATATAAAATTAATTTCATCACGTTTTTTGCAATTACCTGAAATTTTTTATGGCACGAACAGGAGGGTTATGGCGAAAATTCAAAAATAATGTGAGAAAATGGTGTAAATAAAGAGAGAATATATTTATACAAATATACCTTCCAAGTCAAATACAAAACCAAGGATCACACCAAATGGCAAATTATGTTGAACAGCAGTTGCAAATTTGAAAAAATACAGTAAATTGTAGCTATAGCATTTAATATGAATTAAATATTTGCTATTTCATACAATTTTTCCCATACACAATTCTGTCAAACAAGACGTAGTAGTTGCTTGCTTACAAATTAGATAATACACATTCCATATTTAACTGGGTAGAGACTACAGACTGATCGTCCATTTTGATCCACAAAATAATCATGTGTCCTGAAACTGTTAAGACCATATTATATATTACAGAGTTGATAAAATATATATCCTCCAATTTATCTGGTGCAATAATGAAACTCCTTAATGCCCAAAATTGGTTCTCCTCATCATTCTCATGAAGTCATCAACGTTAACCTCTCCATCACCTGCAACATTTACAACCAAGAGTTCCTCAATAAATTACCCTAACATGCAACAATGATCCAGAAGTAGTGATGCAAAACTAGGAGTTACATCCATATTCTGCAGCACCCAACGAGAAGTTAATAATATAGTAGCTCAGAAGAGAAAGAGATGCACACTTCCTAAAGCATATTCCAGAAACTAGACCTCAATGTCATCAAAGTACAAAACCAGAGAATAATAATAATAATAATAATAACAGACAAGGCAACAGGGATATAAAAAAAAACACAAGCCAAGTCATGGCATGTCGATGAACAGTACAGGAGTCGTGTTCACTAATAAAATGTGTAGCCTGGAGATTGGTAGTCCTGCAACATGTAGTTACAAAAAGTTGACCATTTTTTATTGTTTTCAGATAGCTATTCTATATTTAAAATGTGCAGATCCCTCAAATCGCATGGAATAGTTTATCATCAGAGGATGCTAAATCAACAATAACAAATCAGCAGTTACTTGAATATTTAACCTAGTACAAGTATAGGAAAACATGTAATGAAACTGGGTCCCAAGGGTTCAGGTGTAGTGGTAAGAGCGCAGTGTGTGATGTGTGGGTTAAACGCACCGCACACATCACAGATCCATGCCTTGCCACTCACAAAAGCCTGATTAAGTAGGGAAGGATAGGGATGGGCCCATCATCTAAAGTTTCAAACCATGCATCGCTGGAACTCGGGGATTTCTTGGTAATCAAAAAATTTATACTACGAATGGAGTGTTAAATGAAGAAGGGACTCTGAGAAACTATATGGTACTGGTCTACAGCATCATTTCAGGATTTTATTTTATTTTTTAATTCACAGAATCATTGGAACCCTAAACGAGAGAAGGAATTGATATTTAAAATCAGCAGAGTGCACATCGTTTGTTATAGATGCAATTCCCAACCAGCTAAGATTTATTAGCCAAGAGAAACTAAGGGGACGAAAAGCATTATAGAGACTTCCTCTTACTACATAGTTTGTAATATCATCCTAAACGAACTAGTAGGGGTGGCATAATTGACCCAAATCCATATAACCCGCTTAACCTGCTAAACTTATATGGGTTTGGGCAAGAATGACTTTGATGATGAACTGTTTAGGGTTTAGTCTGAGTTAAGCCATCAAAATCAGCAGCCCAAATAGACCCATGGCGATGCCCAAACATGACCCATGAAAATGTCCAATCTTAGCCTATAGAAACGTAGCTTCTTTGTGCCGAAAAAAGGAATTGTCCCCTCTCCTGTTACCAATGGCTTCGTTTGGAGAACAATCCAATGTTAGCTATTTTGCTCTTCATTTATTTAAAATAACAAAAAAATTACATGATCTTTATTTTTCCTTTTCTGAGATTACTTGATCTTGTTTAGCAATATAGTCAAATTTAGGATGTTTTCTTATGGAGGAAAACATTTTTCTTCATACCAACACACTCTTAGACAACTTCAGCTGTTTTCAACGTAGACATACCAAGAGACATTTTGATCAGATAAGAATAGTTCAAATGATTGAGGTTCCTTTATGAAAAGAATGAAACAATTGTTGTCAAACAAATTATCAAGTTCTTAGAACCGAAATCATTTTTAGCAAACAAATCTTGGTACCAACACAATCGTTTTGATGTTTCTGTAATGCAACTTTGACCAACTTCAGAAGTTCAATTGGGATCTATTAATTAAATTTCTTACGTTAAAAATTAGATACTTTATAAATTACATGAGAAAGTTATAACTAGCAATTTGATCTTTACAATATAAACTAATTTCATTTTTAAATTCTAGTCATGTTTCACATGATTCAATTCTTGGGAAGCAAAAAGGTAAAGAAAACATTTTCCAACAATCAGAGTAGTTCCTTTTCGGACTTTACTAATTTTTGTGCTCACATAATTAAGTAAGACTTTCTGTAAAATTTGAAATATAAATGAAAAGAACAAAATATATTTTTGGTATCATATTGCCAATTTAGTCTTGATGTCTAACCAATAATGCAGTCAAATCATCAATTCCATTATTATATAAGTTTCTTTTATTAGATGGAGATCCACGGGAATCATGGAATAAAGTTTGAAATGGAAAAATTATGAGTCAAGTTGGAAGAGTAGGGTTATGAGTTATGACCCATTAATACCCATCTCAGTCGACTAACTTTGGGCAGGTTGGGTGATGACCCATTTATCATTTCAGCCCATTTTGACCCGGACAAGTTCAGCCCAAATCGCCCATTTGCCATCATTAACTGGTAATATATAAGAGATATAGTTATAACAGTTTTTGAAATAGCTAGGTCTTTTCAGGAGCTTGAGAGCTTCGAAGAAAAATTTCTTGCATACCAACAATATTGAAACCACTAGGGCTTTGGTCTAGAAGTAAGAGCGTAGTTTGTGAGGTGTGGATTAGGGACACATCACAATTTCAAACCCTACCCTAGACAAAAGCATAGTATCTAAGTGGAGAAGGATAGAGGGGCAAGTCCATTATCCACTGAGTTTCAGACTGTGCACCACCAACCCTTGGGGATTCTTGGTTATCAACAAAATAAAAAAGACCAATATATATTTTGACAATAGAAGCACAAAAGCCACAATAGGAATACTATGAAATATAGCCTAACTTACGATCACGATCTGCCTCTTCTATCATTTCCTGGATTTCTCTGTCAGTAAATCGCTCCCCCAACTCATCAGCGATTCTTTGAATGTCCGCATAAGAGATTTTCCCCTACATTTAAATGCTTTAATGATTAGTCACAAGCCAAGAAAACAACTTCACAGTACGGAAGATAACCAAAAAAGCAGAAAGCAGGAGAGCAAAAAAAGCAACATTTTTATCTTGATCAATAATGTGAAATGCCTTCATGAGCTCTTCTTTAGTGTCCCTTTCTCCAAACTTGGCAGTCATCATGTGCACAAATTCATCAAAATCAATTGCACCACTGCCATCCTTATCAACTTCTGCAATCATTCGATTGATCTCCTGGAATAACAAACACAATAATGAGCACAGTACCACATATGAGAATAGCTGACAAGGGCAGAAAAGAAGAAAACTAAAATCAAGGATTAATCCGCGAATAAACAGTATTTGACACGATGGAAAAGCTCCAAATTAGCACAAGGAGAGAGAGAAAGTAAGAATGAACTTATTCCTAAATGACTTGCCAAATAACAATGAAAGAGTAATCAGATATTAGAAAGGTTAAAATTCTGATACAGGCCTCTAAGGCCAAAGCTCGTTAATATTTTGCCAATAGGATCACTGACCAGCCATCATGTTAAAGGTTAAGAGGAATATAGACCAAAAAGAAAAAATCGAAGTACTCTTAAATAATCCATAGATTTCCTTTATTTCCCAGATTCAAAACAATAAGCTGCACGACTAACTAAAGACCACATCACTTACATCTTGGGTGTCAATTAACTACAAGTCAAACACAAAATAATACAACTCAATATATGTTTTGTGGTTAATTAATATCATTCTCAAATCTGCAACCAGGCTATCTACTTAGAAAATCATGTACAGAGTGGAACCGTTGCTAAACAGTCACTATTAATACATTAATTGATAGCCACCCAAGACATTTCCCTAGAATCTGGATTAGTGTATCAAACTATCAATAGAAAGGAGCAGAGACTTTAAATAAACTCAACCACAGTTTGTCTAAAACAGAAAAGAAAACCTAAGATGAAAGAACTTTATGTTAACCATTGCAGGGTATCGGAAGGTTGATGCAAGGGGAGGGGGAGAGGATATGGTACATAAATTTGCAACTTGGATATGAAAAAGCAAAAGCACCAAACAAAAATTTCAAGACTACAAGGAAAATCAGATAATCTTCAGTTGGCAGTAATAATGCAAGAAAAGCACCATCTGTAATAGGACAAAAAGTAAATCATTGCATCTCATGAGTTCAAGTTATATGCTTTAGATACTAGTACCGATATTGTTGTGATTCAGTATCTTCACTGTATGAAATATGTTGTTAAACAGAAATATACAGTAGCATATACTTATCAGAAACAAATATATGAACTAGCATATATAATACCTCTTCAGTTGCTTCAAAACCTAGAGCCCTGTAACAAATGATACAAGTTTTTATCAATAAAAATGAAGTGGTAAGGGCACCACAGACAGAGAGGTGCAACAAAGTAGAGGATCACAAAGACACAAAGTCAAGTTTTAGGTTGTTAATCAGATATCCAGGACGTTACAAGGAATAGCAAAGAAGTATCACAAACCTCATAGCAACATTGAGCTCTTTGGCATCAATGGTTCCTAAATAAGTTGCAAAAATTAACAGTCAGAAGGAAGTTTAACCATCAAAAAACTGCATCTAATATGGATTCCTTAAGGTTTATTTTATTACCAGAGTTGTCTGTATCAAAAAGCTCAAAAGCCTCTCTTATTTCTTGCCTTTTCTGTTGAGTTAACCCCTGATTACGTCCTCTAGGTTTCTCTCTCCGTGACTGACCTCTGTAAAGGCTTCCCTGCAGGAAGACATGATTCAGGTGAGCAATATGGACAGAGATAGGGAGAGAGGGAAGGAAACATCAGAAAATCGAACAAGTAAAAGAGAAGTAAGAAATACATATTGAAAAAGAAACACATAGCACATAAATTTTCCCACTCTTGATTAAATGCAGCCCCATGTTCTTAATAGATCATTCATTACAATTATTACAAACCATAAATAAATCTAAAATGAAAATCTGAATTAAATAGGCTTTCCGAGCCAAAACAGCCAGTCTTTTCCACATTCTAGGTAACTCTTCAACTATAACACCTAGGAAATGGGAAAAGGGCAAAGAACTTCAAGTTTTGGGCTACTTGGTGAGTCCTCATGGTCCGAGGACCTTGTCACCTATGTTTATATTCTTTTATGTCTTTAGATGTGGTGTATAGGTTACGTCCCAACAACTTTTGATGTACTAGATTGACTTATCGAGACTATGATGCCACTTCTGCTTTTATGCGAAACTCTTTCATTATATGAGATTCTCTTGCTATTTTCTATTATGTTGTGTTGTATGTATGTCAAGTTGCTTGTGTAGGGTCTCTTCAGGTCTTATAGACATCACTAGGGTGTACTTTGGGTCATGACATCAACTCATACCAATGTCAAAACTATACTCTATGCCAATGTACAAAGTTTATATTAAACCCTAAGAAAGTGGTATTTGTGTATATATCAAGAAAAGGTTTAGTAATGGCAATATCAATCTAGTGATATCCAAGAGTTAAACGGAAACAGAAGCTAGCATGCCTTTGGGGATGAATGCATATGCACAAGATATCATAGGTATTTAGAAACCAACTGAAAAGACAGAAATTACAAAATATCTTGTGTCTAGTATTTGTTAAGCTTACACAAAACACCCTTTCATTACTTGACCCTGAATTGAGGCATAACCAAACAGAAGGGCATTGTATTTAAGTAGGCATTGCTTCAAAAGGACTTATAATTAATGAAAGAGAGACATGGCACTGATTTATATAAAAAATATTTTCTTATAATCTCTATGTATTAAAAGACGTCACTCGGTCTTCATCAAACATATCAAGAAAGGAGAAGATAACAGGTCAAGACGAAATGAATTTTATGAGCAGATATTATAAATATTATTAAACTAATTAGGAACTTGTAGGAGGAATCATGCCACAAAATACACTCTCAGACAAGAGGCAAGCTTGACATCCTATGTAAACATATAGTAGGCACAAGTTTAGCACTTTAGACAAACAACCAAGTGTCACGGTACACAAATGAGATTCAAAGATCCGTTCAACTTACGAATATCATCAAGTTCAAAGGCTTGGAGGCACATATAGGATTGGGGGCACATATAGGGTCAGGATTACATACATGGATGCTTCCAAAAAGTGCCTATCGCGCTCGAGCTTTCCAACAATTATAGATAATGAAAATACAGCAAACTAACATACTAAGAATTGAAATGACTTTGATGGAAACTAACTGATCAAGAAGGAACAGTCAGGAGAACAATAACACTTGATACACAGCGGTTCAAGCAGCACTATCCAATCCCCGAACAGGGCCATAAAGAAAGAAATTGCTTCTAGTTTTTAGTTTAAAAGATGAAAGTTTTACCAAAATTCCACGTACTAAGGAATTCACACCCATGAAAAAAATCCTTTTATTGCTATATATAAGCGTTAAGAATCAACCTGAGGATCACATTGATCAAGTTTACCATATTTACTTGAAAGGGGAAAGAAACAGATTTCCATGAATTGGGTTCAAAATTGGAAAGGAAAGGACCATATAAGACTATCCAAGTTAGTTTCTAACTTTCACCAAAAATGATGAAAATTCGACGAGCAACACAATGACCCACAAATTTGATATGCTAAATTGTCATTCTTGTTGGTTCATGCATTCTATACACTGATTTTATACAAACAAAAAAGTAGGCAGAATTTGAACAGCATATAAGAACCGACTACGAGCTAAACTGATAAAAAAAGTCAAAATAAGGAACGAATACGGACCTCGGCTAGAGTCATCACGGACCCTGGTCGAACTCACACTCCAACACGAACTAGCAAATAAGAGAACGCAACAATGAAATATGATGGTGATCGATTAGTATTAACTATTGGTGTGTAAATGAGTAATTCTTGGTGTATGAAATGGATCGGGAGACAGATAGAAGATGAGAGGATGAGAGGATAGAGGTGGTGGCGATTTGTTCTCGACGGGGAGGAGATGAAGATGGGGTGGAGCAGCAGCGAAGGAGATGGGAGGTGGCGCTGGGAAAAGGGCAAGAGGAGGATGGCGCGGCGCTGGTTGTCTCGCCGGAGCTTGGCGGGTGACGGAGAGAGAAAAGGAGGTGGGCGCCGGTCGTTCACTGGAGTGGAGGAGAGAAAATTTATTAGGGTTTGGTGTGTGGTGAGATTAAATGGAGAAGAGATGAATGCAATAATCTAGTCCATTGAATAAATCATACGGATTGATGGATGAGATTAAAAATGGAGTTTTGGAATTTCACAAGATTTATATAAATTTCGTTGAAAATGAAATAATAAAGGCTACCATTGAAACAAAATGGAAAGGACGGACTATATTTATCTTCTATGGGCTTCTTTGAAAAGCCATCTAATAATTGAATTTGATATAATTGGATATAGTTAAATTGTTTGGTCAATTTGAATTACCATGTTATTAGTTTAGTCAAAAGATAATTGATTATAATTGTAGACTTGGTTTGTCATTTTGGAAAATTGTGTGAATTTACCGTTTTTCCAGTTCCAATATCGACTCCAAGTCTTTTATAATTGAGTTTTAAAAATTGGTTAAAAACTTTGAGTTTAAAGTTGGGAATTTGGTAAGATTTGAGTTTGAAAGACTAATATATTGTCAAAAAGAGGTTTTTGATGTCTTTTGGAGTTTCGAGTGTCGTAATGGAATTTCGTTGATTGCAATAATATCGGGAATGTGAAATCTAAACTATGAGAGTTATCCATTTCAAATTTAGAGTTTTTTCAGGGATTTGAGGTCCTAAGTTGGAAATTGTTGAGAATTTAGCTTTAGGATTGACTTTGGTCAACATTCGAGGTTCAGATGCTTGGATCGAAATTCTAAGAGTTTCGTTCGATTCGAGGGATGTTTATAGGCCTAGGAGAGTTCTTGATCGATTTTTGAGAGGTCTCGAGCTTGTTTTAGCCTCAATCCCGAGGGTCCTTTCAATGTTTTAAGAGTTGGTTGGTTTTTCTAATGCTGGTGTGCTTCGCTTTCGCAAAGGGTGCCTTGCTATCGCGATGTTCGTGAAAGCAAGACCCTGATCGCTAAAGCGGAGGCCTTAGTTAGACGGGGTTCGCTTAAGCGAACCATGAGTCGTGATCGCGATGTTTGCGAAAGCGAAGGTCCCCACTTTCGCAGGATTCGCTTTTATGAACCTGAGGTTAGTTTTGTGACATCAGATAGGGGTTTTGACCAGCAAATTTTGGGGGTTTTGTCCTCACTTTCCATTTTTAGCTTGGTAATTCCTTGAAGGCTATTTGTGAAAGGATTTCTTGTGGTAAATCATTTGGATAAGCTTTTATGATCCTAGAACTTTATTTCTCTTTAATTATTTATGGATTTTAATATCAAAACTTGAGTTTTTGATTGGCAAATGACAAAGTTTTTTTAAAAAAAAACTCAAGTTCTAAATTAAAATGGAGATTGTGAACTCATTTTATGTGCTTTTTTCAACACCAATAAGTTCCAAATGCCTTGAGTAATGATTTCAAGTAAAGAATTTTTGGATTTAAACTTCATTTTCGGAATTTGGTTTTGTTGAGTGACCCATTTTTCAAAGTTTTGAATTGGGTATTGTTATTTCCGAAAATTTTTGTGAATACTTGATTGATATAGATTGTGTGACTTTGGACATTGGTCAGAAGGGAAAGACTCTAGTCTTGGAGTGACTAGTTGGTTGACTTAAGACAAGTGATCTCCTAAACCTAGTAATTTAGTAAAATTTGTGTAGTGCCTTCATTGTGTGTTGGGAGTAATGAGAATGAGGTGAGGATTAATTATCCATTTGATAAATCTTAATGAATAAAAAGGGGTTGAAATGAAAAGAATATGTATTGATCATAATGCTTGTGAATTGCCTTGTGATGACCCTTATTTGATTGATTAATGAAATGCTTGACAACATGAATGTGGACTTGAATTGTTTGATTTCTTGTTTCTTCCTTATGGTGTAAACTTGCTTATATGCATTAATTGTCGTACATCATGATGAGACTTATGATATAAAGCTGATGGAAAATGGTTCTGGCAAATGAGATGATATAAAGTCAATGGAAAATAGTTCGAGCTAGTGAAATGATATAAAGCTGATGGAAAATGGTTCCAGCTAGTGAAATGATATAAAGTTGATGGGAAATGGTTCTGGCTAGTGAAATGATATAAAATCGATGTGAAATGGTTCTAGCTAGTGAAATAATATAAAATGACGGAAAATGGTTATTAAAGCCGATGGGAAATGATTCCGGCTAGTGATGTTGGGCCGATGAGAATGGTTCTAGCTAGTGATATTGAGCCGATGAGAAATAGTTCCGACAAAGGTTTCATTATTGTAATTTGATGCATTTTGATGCTCATGTTTGACTTAATTATTAACTGTGATGGATGTATTTGTTGCGTGTGATTGATCTACTTGACATTGAGATTGACTTACTTGATTCCTGTTGGTCGTTGAATTGTGATTGTTGAACTGTGATCATTGAGCCTTGTGAGCTGTGCATTGTAGAACTGTTAGGTTGAGCTAAATTCTCTACAGGTTGCAGTTTGAGGAGGTTAGGTTGGAATGGAAGGAGTATTTGATTTCTAGTTAGTTGCTTTGTCTATTAGATTGCTTGTTGTATATCGTGTTGTTGGTACTCACTCCTTCCTTATACACTTGTGTAGGTTTCGAGCCTGTTACCGTGTGACTTCTCTTTCTCTCCCACTTTGAGACTTTTCAGAGAACTATCCTATTCTAATGATCTTTTGATGATTTGTTGTATGAAGGCTAAAGGACAAGGAGAAAATGAATGATAGAATGACCAAAAATGTGAAAAGAAGTACAATCTATACATTAATGATCGCCAAACAAGAAAGGCGGATCGCCTAGTAAGCATGACCTTGTTTGAAGTGACAGTGCACAACACTTGTATTTATTGAGGCAAGTTAGCGAACTCCAAACAAAAGGTGACTCGCCGAATGAGAAAGGGCGAATGGGTTGACCATCACCGAAGGCAATAATACAAGGAGAAAAATTAAAGGCTCGAAATGTGAACTACGGTGGTACTTGGCAATAAGACAAATGTGAAAGATAGAATCAAATGATATCACTGACTAAGGTTCAAATACCTAAAGCCTAGAGCAAGAAAAGGCAAGCTGGAGAGAAATTGGTGATTCTCCCAATGTGATCGGTGAGCCCGACTAATGTCGCCTAATGGGTAGCGTATTGGGTTTTGGGAAACTATAAATAGTTCAAAGGAGAGAGAAAAAAAAAAGTTTAGCTGAGTTGCAATAGTTTTTGGTGTATGAACAAGTGAAGAGAGAAAATGACATTTTACCTTGTGAATAACACTTTCTAGTTTTTGGGGCTTTCAACTTTGTTCTTGAAAATTTACAAATTGAAGTTGAATCCAAAGTGGGCTTGATTGTAATTTCTTAATTTCATGTTACCCATGATTGCTTTCATGAAATGTATGATTTCTTTGCCTTTTGTGATGGGTGGCTAAAACCCCAAGATCTAGGAATGCAATTATAGGGTTGGGTGTCAATTTAATGTAGTGGGCATTTTGTTATACTTTATTTTTGCTGCTATTCATACATAAATTTGGGCCAATTTGTATAGGGTTAATTTATGCGTTAAGGTTGCAAACTTTATTCTTATTTCCGATCTCCAATTGATGCTCAAAAGAGATTGATTGTAGTGGGTAATTAGTCCAAGACTAGCAATTTAGGTTTGATGTCTGCAACTTGCTTGAAAATAGAGGTTGTGGGTCGGATCTATTTGCTCTATTTCTGTATCGAAAGAGAGAATAGAGTAAGGTATTGGGTTGTTTCGTATAATATGTAGATGAGACCGAAAGGAGATTCTATGCAAGAATGCTATGAGATCGAAAGAAGATTAGCATCATTGAAGATGACCTAGCTTATTCAAGAATGTTCATCACTATAGAGCAACACAATTTCTCCTATATGTAACATTAATTTCCGATCCCCGCAACCGTAGATTGCTTGTTGAATTTTCCAAAAGTTTAGTTAATTGTGAGAATTGATAACTAAATTCTTTTGTTAATTTGGTGGAATCATCCACCCATTTGTTCTTACCATTACAAATGAATGATTTTACAATTAAAATTTCTTGATAGAATTTTCTACGTTATACCATTCTACGTGGGATTCGATCCCAACTCTTAGTAGGGTAATTTTATTGATGATGACCACTGTCTCTTTTAATTAGTTTTAACGAGTACATTTGAGCGTTATAAAAATGACATTATTGCCTAGGAATGGTGGTTGAGAATTCTATTTGAGAAATTAGTTTGTAAATTTGTTTAGTTGGAGTCGATTGTTGTTTTGCTTTATTGTTGGCTGATTTTGCAGGTCCAATATAATGAGTGGCCATGGTAGTGATAATGATAGTCACTATGATCGAAACGATAACATGGGTGATTCGAATGATATGCATGTGAATATTGGTCAAACCACGGGAGCCATCTTAATATCTCTCGTAGCTGGGAGGGATGTTGTCACAACCCGAAATAGGGGGAGTAACTGGCACTCGATACCCTATAAGATCAAGTTACCCACTAAAACATACTAGCTAAATCAAACTATGAGACAAAAAGATTGAGCAGCACAATCTCTAAAAAGTGAAGCCTGGACCCTGAAGGTCATGACCTGAATGAGAATAAACCATACAAATAATAGTAGACAAGCCGAAAAAATAACTATGTACTATCTAGCCCACGCAGCCACAACCGAAGACATACCTACTTACACACACAGATATATATATATACATTGTCGCGCCCCATTTTTTCTCAAAACGGGTTTTGATGCATGACCTAACAACTCTTTTGGGTTTCGGGCAGATGAAGAGTCGCCACCTAACGAGTTAAGGTGCGTTAGGGCACCTATCTAACCTAACTAAGTCTAACTTAAGGCCAACGAACCAGAGATCGAGTAAGGGTTCAAGTTACCTCGAGGGGAAGGTGTTAGGCATCCCTCGAGGTCCACAAATGTGGATCCCGGTTGTATCTCATGCAATATGTGAGGATTACAAGTAGCAATTATGGTCACTTCATTATTATTTAATTTAAACATGTGAACTAGGTGATAGCAATATATAAACATTTAAAATTACTTTATTAATTAGCTAAGCATGCAACACTATGTGATAGCATAATAACAAATATTGCAATTAGCGAAGAGATAAGCGAGGAGACAGAAAATTACACAAATAGATAGGCAAATAATTTTTTATTATTATTTAAGCTACCCCAAATATAATATAAAACACATAAAAGGGTAAAAGGGGAAAGGAGACTCTGAAGGACTTTACGGATCAGCACTCGACTTTTCATTTTTTATTTCAATAGGCTTCCGTGTAGGGACAGACAAAACCAAAGTTTGTCGTTAAGCCTGAGTCGATGTCATCCTATCCGTAGGGCCTAAACTACCCCTACCCCACCACCGCATGCTTTTTGTCCTAAAGAGGTGTCTAGCATCCCCGCTTAATGTCCAAGAGGCATTGGACTACTGTTGGATTGATTTTAGACAAATAAAATCCTAATAGGCCCGCCTAAACACCAAGTTAAAACACGTAGGACAACACTTAGCACATAAAGTCTCATATTAGCCTCTAAAATTAATTATTAGCAAACAAACACATACTTAGTGAAAATCACATGCTAGGTGTGTGTACATATAAACAGGCAATATGGTAATATAGTCATTATTTATTTATTTATTTATTTAGGAGGCAGATAAATAAATACGGAGCAGCAGACAATTTATTAATTGACTTTAAATGGCAAAATAGTATGCATATTTTTAAACTAATTATCCAATTTAATTAGGGCAGATTAGTAGAATAAGAGCGTATAAGCAGAAATATCTAAAGGAGTAGAAGATTTAATTAAGACGAACAAATAATGAATGCAGAAAATAATGCTTTTAGAACAATAGCATGTGGTATTATTGCAGAAAATAATTTAAAGCAATTCAGATGCAGAAAGTAATTGATTTATTTTAAGGGTGGCAGAGCAGTAATCATGGACGCAGGAAATAAATTTTAGCAGAAGCAAATTAGATACCAAACCATTAATTTATTTAAGTAGTAAACTAGTTCATTATAATGCCAAAGCTATTTATTTGAGCAGAAACAATAGGGGCAATCTAAAGGACATTAAACATGCTGGGACTAGTTAATTGATTTATCTTGACTAGCAGAAAATAATTATATTGCAGAACTTATTTTTTATCGGGAGAAGAAATAGGCGGAAAATTTATCTTAGTTATTTTACTATGCTGGAAATTATGAGCAGAAAAATGCAATACCATTAATTTAGTTATTTAATATGCTGAAAGTATGATTTTAACCAAAATATATATTTTTTAATTAAGACCTATAGACATGATATCTATGTATGCGCGTACAAGTTATTATCAAAATTATAGACATGCTTAAAGATGTAATAGTATTCAGAAACCTATAGGCATGATTTTCTAAACCCCAAATAATATGCAAGATAAGGAATATCAAATCATGATTTCTAAATAGAAAATGCTGATTAATATGATTTCTATGGGCATGTTATCTAATTAATAATCCACAATAATAGCACGTAAGGAGATAACAAATCGTGGCATACTATATGCAAAGTTGATTAATCGGATAAAAACTATAAACCAAAGGTTGATTTGAAACGACTTATTTAAACGATATTACGATATTTTTTTTTTGCTTCAAGTAATATGCACAAGTATATTCATAGCAATCACACGTAAATAAAATGAAATAAAAAAAAAACAATTAGCACGTAATTCCCTTCCCCCCCTTAGACGATCCCCCAAATCATATCATATATATAGAGAAAGTTGGAGTTATTACAAGATTATTACAACATCAAATAAAATAATACAAATATAAACACAAATGAAAACTAAATCTCGTTCAAAAGACCCATCCTTGGCGACTCTTCAGACTTGGAATCAAATCCAAACCTGTTAAAGCGACATACGACAGATATTGATGACATACCGAATAATACAAATAAAAGATAGCAATAACGAGCATATTCAACAATGCACAGAAATACATATTCAGCAACACAAGCATTTAGACAAATAAAGCATAACCACAAATGGTATCACACGGAGCGGCAAGAGAGTGAGAACTGACCCGGATGCTTCCTTTTATTTATCAAAATCCATTTTTTGGATTTATGCATAACAGTAAGCAAGTAACAGTGTAAAAATAAAATGCATATAGGAAATACACTAACCAGTTAAGCAGCTAAAGAAATCAGCAATGAAGACAACGCGAGATTCCAAATATTGACACGAACACAGCAAAACAGCAACAACGAAAACAGCGAAGAACTTTGAAGTAACGAAAGAACTGAATTCTTTTTAGAGTAGGGAGCAAATATTTTTTGAAGTCTAAGCTAAAGTCTGAATATTTTTTAGTAAGCCAAGGTGGAATGCCCAAGCAAAGAAGGGAGAGGTCCTACTTATAGTCACTAAGAAACGGGCAAATAAGGAAAAAGAAATAAGGGAATTCAATTAAAATTTAATTAAAGGATAGGAATTATTTTAGGGATCCAAATAAAAAGTTTTCCTTATTTTTAAAAGAGCCAAATTAGATTTAATTATGAGCAACGAAATTTGCAAAAATTAAATAAGGTAAAGCAATCAATCATATATTATTCTTTTTACCAAACAAAATCAAGTAAGAAGGTCCGCCAACTTTAATTAAGGTAAAGGAATCAGACAGCTAAAGCAAACGAGTAAACAAAACAATCAATTAAATCAGTGCCATTCTTTGCCAAATATAGGAAAGCTGTACGAACCACTATTTGATTAAGGCAAAGAGCACAATTTTACCCACAGGGAATCAATCACATATTGAACATATAATGACATCAAGTTTTACCAAATTTATCATATTAAAATCTGTCTAAAAGTAAACAAGGTAAGAAAATTAACTAGTAATCAAAAGTAAATAAAATAAACATAAGAGGATTTTTCTACGGAAAGAGACTATTACCTTGTAAGTTTGACGAGTTAAATATTGGCCAATCAATATGACAAACTGATATGCCGATATAGCGAATTCTATGGGAAGGAAACTAATACCATAATAATAATATAAACAAAAAAAACACCTAATTCAATAACATCACTCCATTAATCATGCTAAATTTATTAAGGTACAGCCATATTCAATGAAAATTAACAATTTACAATACCAAAATGCGGTTTCTGGACAGAATTTAGTCAATCTAAGCATGCACATAATAAACCTAAAATGAATCAATGTTCGGGAAATCAGGAAATCACGATGAATCTTGTAAAACAAAACAAAGGAATCAGGTCCCTTTTCAATATGCAAACTGAGTACCTATTAGGATCGAAAATTTTAAAAGAAAAACTAACCGGACGGATTTGTTGAGATCCGTTTTCAAACCAGTTGAACATAGATGTGCTTGTTACGCTGTTCACTTGTTGGAGTTGTTGACAGGAATGAGAATAGAAAGAAATCCAATGAGCAGGGGTCTCGTTGTCTCGCTATCGCTGCTGCTCGAGGAGTCGTTATTGTAGACCGCTGGCCGGAGCTGTTGCTGCTCTTCTTGTTGGCGGCTTGCTGCTGGTGATCCTGCAAAGAGAGAAGAGAAAAAGAGAAGAGGAAAGGAGAGAGGGAGGAGGGATTAAGCCGCAGGAGTCCTCGCCTGGATCTGCTGGTTGTTTCGCCGATCTGCTCGCCTAAAAAGAGAAGAGAAGAGAGGAGAAAAAAAAAGAGGGAAGCGGGAGGAACAAAAGGAGAACTTCACCGGCGATGGTGAAGCTCTCGCCGGCTCTCGCTGATGGAGGGGCTACGATGCTGCTCGGAGCTGCTGGTTGATGGACGCTGGCGTTCGCCGGTCGTTGCTGTCAGCGACTTCTACTGGTTTCGCCGGTTGTCGGAACAGGTGGTCCTCACCTTGTTGCTGGCTGTTGTTGATTCCGGTCAGAGGGGCAAGGCGGAGCAGGAGGAAGAGAGAAGGGAGAAGAAGAGACAGATGCCTGCCAGGTGCTGTTCTCTCCCAGCTGCTGGTTGCGGCTGCTGCGTCTCGCCGGAGCGAGAGAGAATAAACGAGGGCAGCGGTCTAGGAGGGGAAAAAATGAAAATGCTCTTAGGGTTTGGTATCTTCCTTGGATAAAGAAGGAAAGTTGGGGACTTGATCTTAGCCGTTGAGATCAAGTGAGATGGAGGGTCGGGATTATTTCAAAATTGGATGGACGGATGAGATGAGAAATTTAAATCTTGGACATAATACAATAAAGCTAGGTTTGAAATCAACAAGTGGCTATGATTGCAATAAGAATTTGAATTTAAGTGGCTAAAATTGGAATAAATTAAACAAGAGGAGGATAGAATTGAAATAAATTCAAATAGGAGGCTGAAATTTAAATAAATTAGAGGAAAATTAAGGAAATGCTATTTAATTAAATATATTTAATATTTAAAATATAATTATGTAAGGTAGAGTTTTCAAGTTTAACTATTGGCAAATATAATTTTATCACAATAAATTTTTTATAATAAATACAACAATTTTGAAAATCATGCATACTAAGCATATTAATTTCAAACAAATTAATTCAAATTTAAATTTTGAAATATGTTTAAAAGTACGTATTTAATCAGATAGCATTCCCGAAATGGTTAAAGGTCGGTCAAAATTGGGTGTCAATAGCTGCCCTTTGGTTGCTTTGGAATGAAGAATGAATTGTCGGGCAACTAACGTTGACTTAGTAGCCGATTTTGTCCGACCAACAAGAGATGTTGGTGGGATCGATTGAAATAATAGTGTTGAAAAGGGGTACGACCGAGACTTTGGTATTAAGCCGCCTACATATCTCTGGTTATACGAGAATCCGGTCGTGTGTAGTTCTGGATTCAGGAGCAAAAGAAACTCCTAAAATTTGATAGAGCGGTACAGTATTCGAACGAGAACGATATTAGCTTGAATGGATAGGATTAGAATAGCGAGAAAGGCGTGACAGAGAGATTTCCAGTTTAAGAGCGAAGTAACCGATGAATCGGAGGTAATATGAGTAGCCAATGAAAACTGTGATACCAGTAGCAAAGGACCTTTGTTGCGATAGACAAGTGAACATGATAATCGTAGCTGAGATGGCGATTGATCACGCCTGCAATTTCTAATACGACTAGATAAAATGTTAGCTTATAAATACAATAAGTGTGAACCAATAAAATATAAATGCTAGAAAATATAATGCCAAGATGAGATAGTAAGATGTATCTGCTTTGAGAGACATAGTGCAACCTTTGATAGACTTTGGCTTAACTTCTTGCAGAATTGCAACTCATCTCTAAATGTCCTATTGTAAGCCAAACTAGCCTAAACGCCCTATTGTAAGATGAACGCCTGCTGTCGTATTGTAAGGCGAATAAGCCTGATGTAGTATTGTAAGGCGGACGAGCCTGATGTCGTATTGTAAGACAGACGAGCCTAAATGTTCGGTAGGGTGTCGTTGCGATAGACAGCAAGGTAATCATAGCTGAGAGGCTAATTGATCTTATCTGCAAAGAGTTAGTCTCTGCAAATCTATAGCTCGTAATAGAAAGATTAGAGCATATATATTAAATAAACTGTAAATGTAAACATGATGCAATTTCCCGTATCGACCATGATGTTTGCCTTAAGACTATGAAAATGATGTCTTAGGCTATGATGTCTAGGGCCATGACACGTAAAAATTATATCCTCAGGTCATGAAAAATGTGTCGGCGGGCAATGGGAAATGAAGCCTTTAGACTATGACACCTTTGGATCATAATAAGCAGAAAGTAGATCCTTAGACCATAATATGATGTCCGTAGGCCATGAAAAATAATGCCTTTAGATCATGACGTCTTAGGAACATTAGTAATGAGTAAAGAAAGCGAATCTATAATTCGGGCATCTGTTGATACTTGTGATTTGATTTGAATTTGTTCGGGCACATGCAGTCCTCGGGCTCATGCAATATCAGGAACAATGCAAATCTCGGGCACAAATGCAATCTCGGGCACATGTAATAATGCAATTCTTGGGCACAATACAATCTTCAGGCACAAATACAATAATGCAATTCTTGGGCACCATGCAATCTTTGGGCATAATGCAACAATGTAATTCTTGGGCGCAATGCAGTCTTCCAGCTCAAATGTAATCTTGAGTGTAATGCAATCTTCGAACACAAATGCAATCTCGGGCACATGCAATAATGCAATTCTCGAGCTCAATGCAGTAATGCAATTCTCGGGCACGATGCAATTTTCGGCTCATGCAATAATGCAATTCTCGGGCACAATGCAATTTTCGAGCACATGCAATTCTCGGGCACAATGCAATCTTCGAGCTCATGCGATCTCGAGCTTATGCAATTTTCGGGCTCACGCGACATTGGGCACATGTGATAATGTAATAGTTGATTTTAGGGCATAAAGTAGCTTGGACCATTGCCTTGTTGGAAGGGTCGAGTGTTATTTGTTGGACACTTTTGAACTAGGAGTATTGTAGCTTCAGCCTCCGTCCTATAGTAAGGAGAGGTTGTCAATGAATGTTGATTGTTCAAGATTGATATGAAGTAGCTTGATCCTTCCGTCTAATTGAAAGGATGGGGTGCTGTTGATTAGAGATTTGTCGAGCTCCATACAGTAGTCCTTCAAGCGATGTTGAAGCTAATTCTTGTGTATGTACCTGTCTTTCTGTATTCAAAGAAAAATTTGTGAGTTTATAAATGGGGTGGTTGATCTGTTCCGACCGGTGTGCTCCCTTCGGCTTGTCATCCAGACCTTTTTGGGCATTTGCTTTGGAGAGAATATAAAATAGAATGAGAGAGAGTTTTTGAAAAGCTTTTGAAAATATTAATTTTATAAAAGTAATGTTGAATTTTTGATCATGGCACAATTTGAGACTTTACAACATCTGACTCAACAGCGTTCCCAATTTCAGTTCCAGTAGCGCTTCTGTCATTCTAATCTCTGTCGTAGATTGTAGCTTGATTGCTATGAATTTTTGAGACCCTCTCAAAAATTCTGCCCCAGTCTTGATTTGTGCGAAAAATGCTCGTTGAAGGAATTTTTGAGACCCTTACAAAAATTCTGCCCCAGTCTTGATTTGTGCGGAAAATGCTCGTTGAAAGAATTTTTGAGACCCTCTCAAAAATTCTGCCCCAGTTATGTAGTTAAAGGGGAAACTGAAAATTTTATTTATAATGAGACCGAACTCCAAAGGAGCGCCTACGTATCCCCTCTTAAACGGGAATCAGGTTTGACGTAGTTCCAAATACATAGAGCATGAGACAAGCTTAAATGTAGTATCTCTTCACAACATCTGAGTTGATAGGTTTGGGCCAAACTTCTCCGTCCATTTCTGCAAGTATGAGTGCTCCGCCTATCAATACCCGAGAGACTATGTACAGACCTTGCCAGTTGGGTGAAAATTTACCCTTTGCTTTATCTTGATTTGGAAAAATCCGTTTCAGAACCAGTTGTCCAGGTGATAAATGTCTGGGTCTGACCTTGTTGAAAGCTCTGGCAATTCTATTATGATAAAGCTGACTATGACAAATGGCGTTAATTCTCCTTCCATCTATTAATGCCAGATTCTCCGATCGAACCTGTATCCATTTAGCATCACACAACTCTACTTCCTGAATGATCCTCAGAGAGGGTATCTCTACTTCAGCGGGTATAACAGCTTCATTGCCATACACTAGAAAATAAGGTGTAGCTCCAGTGGAGGTTCTGATGGTGGTACGATACCCAAGCAATGCAGAAGGTAGCTTCTCATGCCAATGTTTGTGATTATCGATCATCTTGCGCAATATTCTCTTGATATTCTTATTTGCAGCCTCGACCGCTCCATTCATCTGAGGTCTGTATGCTATAGAATTTCGATGGTTGATCTTGAACTTCTCACACAATGACCTCATCAAATCACTATTTAAGTTGGTTTCGTTATCAGTGATGATTCACTCCGGAATCCTGAACCTACAGATGATATTGTTTTTGACAAAGTCATCCACAACCTTCTTTGTCACCGATTTATGAGAGGTGGCTTCGACCCATTTAGTGAAGTAGTCGATTGCAACCAGAATGAATCTATGTCCATTGGATGCTGCTGGCTCGATTGGACCAATGACGTCCATGCCCCAAGCTGCAAAGGGCCAAGGTGAACTAGTAACATGGAGTTCGTTGGGAGGAACTCGAATCATATCTGCATGAGTCTGACATCGATGACATTTTTGAACATAGCGAATACAATCTGTTTCCATAGTTAACCAAAAATACCTCGATCTCAAAATCTTCTTTGCCAAAGTAAAACCGTTCATGTGAGGACCATATGTTCCTGCATGTATCTCTTCAATCAATCTGCTAGATTCTCCAGCTTCGACGCACCTTAGTAACCCCAAGTCAGGAGTCCTCCTATAAAGGATTTCTCCACTAAGAAAGAATTGGTTTGCTAACCTCCAAATTGTACGCTTTTGCACACTTGTTGCCTTTTCCGTATACTCACCATTCTTCAAATATTCTCGTATGTCATTGTACCAAGACTTTCCGTCAGGCTCTTCCTCAACATGAAAACAGTATGCTAGTTGCTCATATATATGGATACAGATAGGATCGATATAATTATGGTCAGGATGTTGAATCATGGACGACAAAGTGGCTAATGCATCTGCAAATTCATTCTGGATCCTTGGCACATGTTTGAATTCTACCTTGATGAACTTTTTGCACAACCTATGCACGCACTCCACATATGGTAACAACTTTCGATTTTTGGTAGCCCACTCGCCTCGAACCTGATGAATCAATAGATCTGAATCTCCTATTATCAGCATTTCCTTGACATCAAGATCGATAGCACATCGTAGCCCTAGTATGCAAGCTTCGTATTCTGCCATATTATTTGAACAAAGGGACATGAGCTTTGCCGATACCGAATAGTGCTGCCCAGTTGGCAAAATTAGAACAGCTCCAATGCCCGATCCACTCAAATTCTTAGCTCCATCGAAGAACATCCTCCAACCATCATATTCTTCAGCAATATCTTCCCCTACGAAAGCCACTTCTTCATCCGGGAAGTAAGTCTTCAAGGGTCTATAATCATCATCTACGGGATTTTCCGCTATATGATCCGCTAATGCCTGGGCTTTCACTGCCTTTTGCGTGACATATACTATGTCAAACTCGCTCAATAATATCTACCATTTAGCTAGTTTTCCCGTAGGCATGGGCTGCTGAAAGATATACTTCAAAGGATCTATCCTTGAAATCAAATAAGTAGTGTGCGAAGAAAGGTAGTGTCGAAGTTTCTGGGCGACCCACGTTAAAGCACAACATGTACGCTCCAATAGAGAGTATCGAGCTTCATATGATGTAAACTTCTTGCTCATGTAATATATCACTTGCTCCTTCTTTCCTATTTCATCGTGCTGCCCCAGAATGCAGCTGAAAACATTATCCAACACTGATATATATAGCAACAATGGCCTACCAGATTCTGGTGGAACCAACACAGGAGGATTGGACAAATAATCCTTGATCTTGTCAAATGCTTGTTGACAATCGTCTGTCTATTTTACCGCAACATCCTTCTTCAACAGCTTGAAAATAGGCTCGCAAATAACGGTAGATTGGGCTATGAAACAATTAATGTAATTAAGTCGTCCCAAAAACTCATTACCTCCTTCTTAATCTTCGGCGGAGGTAGGTCACGAATGACCTTGATTTTTGATGGATCCAATTCAATACCCCGGCGGCTGACAATGAAACCCAGAAGCTTTCCAGCAGGCACCCCAAAGACACACTTTGTAGGATTCAGCTTCAAGTTATACCTACGTAGTTTGGCAAAGAACTTTCGCAGATCATCTAGATGATTTGAACCTTTCTTTGATTTGATAATGATGTCATCCACATAAACTTTAATTTCCTTGTGGATCATGTCGTGAAAGAAGGTAGTCATTGCCCTCATATATGTAGCCCCAGCATTCTTCAACCCGAAAGGCATTACCTTGTAGTGGTAGACACCCCACGATGTGATGAAAGCAGTCTTCTCAGCATCGTCCTTGTGCATCTCAATTTGATGATAATCGGCGAAGCAATCCACGAATGATTATGTTTTATCCTTAGCACAATTATTAATCAGGATATATATGTTAGGCAATGGAAAATTATCCTTGGGACTAGCTTTGTTGAGATCCCGATAATCCACACAAACTCTAACCTTCCCGTCTTTTTTCGGCACTGGAACGACATTTGCAAGCCAGGTTGGATACTTCGTTACTCGAAGGATTCCAGCATCTAATTGTTTCGATATTTCTTCTTTGATTTTCAAACTTAACTCAGGCTTGTACATTCGTAGCTTCTGCTTCACTGGAGGGCAGGCTGGATCAGTAGGCAATCGGTGAGCTACTATTGAGGTGCTTAGCCCTGTCATGTCTGCATAGGACCAGGCAAAAATATCCTTATTCTCCATGAGGCACTCAATGTACTCTTTCTTGTCATCTTCCGTCATATGGATACTTACTCGTGTCTCTTGTGTTACCTCTGAATTTCCCAGATTTACTACCTCTGTTTCTGCTAAATTTGGATTGGGCTTTTCCTCAAATTCTTCAACCTTTCTGATTAACTCTTTAGGGACCTCATTTTCCTCGACCTCTTCTAAATCATTAATGTTAAATTGTGCAGTCTCATTATATGCCATAGTCTCAGATTCAACAATTTTATAACAGATTTTGCTGGAAAAAAAATAAAAATAAAACACCAATAAAAATAGGTTATTAAATGGATGGGAAAAAAAACTTTATTGATCAAAACTCAAAAGTTTCAGAATACTAGGATTTGAAAACAATAACAGAGAACTGAAATTTAAAACTGTTTGTTGAAAACTTCAAAATCTGATAGAAAAATCCCCCAAGGCCACCTAGATGCCCGACGAGGTCTGGATGGAGTTGAGGTCCAGGTGCTGATGCTGATCTTCGCTTTGTTGCTTCCTCTAGGGTCCCCTTTCTCCGCCTCGTTGATCACAACATTGCAGCCTTTGCCTTCCTCCTTAGTCAGAGACAACCCCTTCATATCTTCCAGAAGTTCATCCATGATTCCACCCATGAAACCTGCTGATCAGAAGGATTGGTGCAATGGTGGTATTGGTTTCTTCAAAGGATAGTAGTACCCATCTCTAGTTGGTTGCCAGTCAAGCCATTCCTCCGTAATATATTTATATCCTAAGCCGAAAGTGGTTGAATGCCGAACAGGTTGTATAGGTTCAACTATAGCTTGCAAATTAGCCTTTCCCAAGCTCGAAACCAAACTAGGCCATCATGTCTATGATTTTCTGACTGAACCACGGTTGCACTTCAATATTGCCAACAAGCTCCACTGTGTGATACATTTCCCCATCCAAATGACCCCTTCCTTCTATTGCATATACCGGATGTCCCTTTTCTCCATGGACTACGACCTCTTCATGATCCCATTCAAACTTTAAACATTGATGAAGAGTGGAGGGAACTGCTCCAGCCATATTAATCTAAGGACGACCCAACAATAGGTTGTACAAGGATGGAATGTCTAAGACTTGAAAGGTTATTGGGAAAGTCGCAGGACCAATGAGCATGTCTAGGGTTATCTCCGCGATGGTACCCCCCTGAGAGCTACCAAATGCTCTTACGTTCATCTTCTAGGTCTGGATTTTAGCACTATCCACATCCAGTCTTGTCAATGTGCTCAAAGGGCAAATATTCAAACTAGAACCTGAATCCACCATAGCTTTTGTGATAACTTTGTCCTGATATTGAACTGAAACATACAAAGCCATGTTGTAGGCTGTTCCTTCCAGTGGCAACTCATCTTCGTGAAAGGATATTCTGTATGCTTCAAAAACTTGCCCGACCATTTGGGCTACCTCTCCATGAGTGATGCTAGATGGGACATAGGCTTCAACCAAGACCTTCAAAAGAGCGTTCCGATGAGTTTCAGAAGACTGCAGCAACGACAAAATTGAGATTTGAGACGGAGTTTTGCTCAATTGTTCTACAATAGAGTACTCTTTAGCCTGCACCTTTTTCCAGATACTCTGGTCTTCAAGCTCTACAATTGGTGCCTTGGATTTACTGGAGCTTCCCTGAACCAACTTTTCGGAAGTGTAAATTCTTCCAGATCTTGTCACTCATGTTGCAGTGTCTGCTTCTTCCACTTTTTCTTTTTCCTTTTTGTAGCTCCATGGAACAGCATGAGTATCATATTGGACAGGGGAAGGTGCCCTGCATACAATGAATGGAGGTTTGGGCATGGCAACTTCAACCTCAAAAGGAATACGCCTTTGCACTACAATTGGCGTCTGGGTGGTAGCACTCATTGCTTCTTCTGACTCAAGAGCCCAAATGGACTGCTCCCAATCCGAAGTATCATCAACCTCTATCATGTTAACCTGATGGTTAGGCAATGGGTTGTTTGCAACGTTTGGCATATGATCCTTAAGCTGGATGACCTTTGTATCAATCAGCATTTGAACCTTTTCCTTCAGGGCTCTGCAAACTTTAGTGGTGTGACCCTTCATCCCGGAATGATAGGCACAAACCTTATTAGGATCATACCACTTTGCACGGACATCCACAGGCAATGCAGTAATTGGGGTTACATAGCCTGCTTCTTTCAGTCTTTCATAAAGCTGGGCTATGGGTTCAGCTAGAGGAGTGTAATTCTTTGCGGGTCTTTTTTCGTATGGGGGTCTGTTTCGGTAGTTTGGAGTTTGAGTTTGGTGGTGGAGTGTGGAAATATGCTGGTTGGGCATTATAAACGGGATATGAAACTTGTTGGTATTGAGGAGGGGCATTTTGGTAATATATTGGCGTGGGATGGGGAGATATAGGTGATGGAGCTGAGGGATATGGAGTTTGAGGATATGGTGATGGAGGTGGGGTTGTTGTTTGGTATTTATAAGGAGTTCGGGTTCCCTGAGCCATTATGACTGTACCTGTTTTCTTCCGGTTTTCTGACATTCCACCGGATTGCAAAGCTTTGTTAGTGGCCTGTAAGGCCTCTAAGTTGATGATAATCCTATTTCTTATGCCCTCTTCAATTCTTTCGCCTAGTTTGATAATTTCGGCAAAACTCTTCTTAGCCACCAGCATCATCCTGTCATAATATTGTGGTTCTTGGGCATGGATGAAATAGTCTTTCATCTGAGATTCCTCCATAGGAGGTTTGGCTCTAGCCGCCTCAGACCTCCATCTTATGGCATACTCCCTGAAGGATTCGCTGGGCTTCTTCTTCAGGTTTTGGATGTAAAACCAATCAGGTGCATTTTCTATGTTAAATCCAAACCTGTTCATGAAGTCAATCGCCATATCCACCTACTTAACCCATTTCCAAGGATCTTGTTGAATGTACCATGATAGAACCTCCCCAGTGAGACTCCTCATAAATAGCTTCATGAGTATCCTCTCATCTCTTCCTATCCCTATAAGCTTGTCACAGTACATCCGCAAATGAGCTTTGGGATCTCCCATGCCATTAAACATTTCAAACTTTGGAAGCTTGTATCCTTCCGGCAATTCTACGTCAGGATGCATGCACAAATCCTCGTAATTCAAACCTCCAAACCTCTTGCTTCCTTCCACATGCTGCACTCTATTGGCCAAGCTATCTAGTTTCTCGGTCAGGTTTTTAATCAGAATGTCCTTTTGGGAGGACTCTGATTCATGGTAGTTATGCATAACGGGAGCAGTTTCCACGTATATGGGGTTGAGATTATTGTTTCCCGGAGCATACAAAGGGTTTGCATTTGGAATTGGTTCTGGGATGGTTTGCTTGGTTTGTTGGTGGTAATGGTAAAAAGGAATTTGAATATTTTGGGTATGAGGTGGTATATTTGGATGAGTTGGTTCGGGTTGGGACATGTGGATCGGAGGGTTGTTTGGTTAGAGTGGGGAGGATTGTCTAAATTTTCCCCAAAATGGGTTCCAAGAGAAATAGACAACTTGGCCAAATCGCGCATATTTGCTACTTCTTCTTCTAATTCCAAAATCTTGCGCTACAGTCTAAGGACAAGATTATTCTGAAGTTGTTCTCCCTCAGAATTTTCTTCCCTTTCATTGCTACTGTTGGTGTCAACCATTTTGCCTTTGTCTCTGTAGCTAGTTCTCTGAGAAGGAGGAGAAGGGGGGTGGGGTCCCTTTTGATCTTGTATATGCCAGGGTGAAGAACAGATCAACCTTAGGAATGAGAAAACAATACAATCAACAGAAAACAGTGTTAGGAGGTTAAAGTAAATAAGAATAATAACACATTGTTTGAAATAAACGCCCTAAATGCAAAGGACCTCGTTGAGCTAGAGGTAGGCCTAAGACGACATATAAGTGATGCATAATGATTAATTTAAGCCTTATTTGCCAATTGGAGTTTAGAGTTATAGAAAAAAAAAACTTCATATATTGAATAATTTCAATTTCATTACATCAGACTAAAAATAAACTAGAGGGCTAGGGATAACATGGGAAAATAGAAATCCTAAAAAAAATCAATGCTAATCTTCAATGTTGGGCACGATCTGCTGCTTCATTTCAGGAGTGATTTCGTAGTTGTTGTTGAGAAGGTTGCGAGGCCATCTTCTTTCTCTCTCATCACCAAAGCCCGGAATGCCATCCTCGCTCAAATCTGCATGCTCTGCATCCTCCAAAAGCCATACATAATATTCAGGCGTGCAGAAAGGTCGATACTCTTGAACATCAATAGTCACTATTCTCTCCCACCTTCACAGTATGGTGCCTACTCGTGGTATTTCTGGCCCAAAGTCATACCTATAGTGGCTCATATGGGATCGTAGAGGTATCATCTGTATTTGTCCAAACTGTCGGATGACTCGGAGTGGTGCGTATGGTTGTACACCATTTAAACCAATAAGCTCGATGAAGTAAAGCTCATTACCCCTTATAATGGCACGATGAGACTTTAACCAGTAATACTTCCATTGAATTTGGCTGGCTGAACGTTCTCTCAAGAATGCAAACCAGTCCTCCGTTCCTACAGGGGCAACAAAATATTTCATCCTTGAAGTATGATTGATGATTTTATTCCCCATACTCCCTCTAATAATGTATACCATATTAGCCCTTTGATAAAAGTGTTCCACAGCCCAGAGTTGCAGTAAGAAGTTACATCCCTCGAAATATCTTTTGCCTCTAGTACACTTAGTTAGTGCCCTTATGATTTCTGCCAGTATCATAGGGACTATGGTCTTTTTGCCTCGAGCCAACATTCGGACCACATAACTTAGGCTAGTGTGGATTTTTCCCCTTTCCATAGGGAAAACTAATGAGCCTATGATTGCGACGGCGAATGCATTAAGACGGTATCTTTCCTATTTTGCCGAAGAACAAGCGAATTCTCTAGTAAAGTTTTCATAGTCCTCTTCATCTCCAAAGTGTGCTTATAAGAATTCTAAAGAAATCCATCCCTCTTCCAGACATAGCAGACTCGAATTATGACGCATGCCCATTTGCTTCAAAAAGGACCTTGGTGTTGGCTTGTGCGGAACAATCATTTCCCACTCTTTGTAAGGGAGACCAAGAAACCCACCAATCTCTTCAATAGTCGGGGTTAGTTCAAAATCCTTAAATTTGAAGACTAATCTCTCGGAGTCCCAAAATTTCAACAGTGCTTTGATTAAATGACGATCTGACTCGACAGAGATTAAAGCAGTAAGGCCACTTAGTAGTTCGTTTGCTTCTAACTCTCGATTCTTCTTAATATCCCTCCACCAGACCTTCAGGGTAGGATTCACTTTGACCACCATTTGTGTGTTGGGGAAATGAGGATAGGCCATGGCTCTGCAAAACAAAACAACAGACAAATTCTAAACTCCATTTTGGCAAATTTGGCTTAATTTATGACCACATTGACACATAAATATGCAATTTGTCTAAAGGGTGTTGGGGCCCTTTAGACGATAGGGTGGCTACTAATAACGCGATTGACACCAAGGGTCAAACCACCTAGGGCTTATGCAGCATGTATGACCTAAATAAGGTTTTCTAAGAGTGGGCTTGACACAGACTAGAGAGGGATTCTATGCGAGAAGGCTCGTGGTTTCCTGGTAGTAAAACTATCCGTTCTGTCCACGTATGTGCCGACTCTCTACAATTAGGTGTTTGAAAATATTGGAGTAGTTGTGAGAAGTGCAAAGGCACAACATCACGGTAACAAAATAAAAAAGGAAGATGGTCCCAATGGGGGGAAGTATGAATGAAATGACAGTTTTATCAAAGCGGTAACATTTAGCAAGTAGTTGAAAAAGCGGTAACACATAAACAATTTTAAGGAAAGCGGTAAATAAATAAATACATAAAAACAAAATAAAAAAAATCACACAAATAAGGAAAAGGGATAAGGGTAAAATATGTAAATAAACAAATAAGGAAATGGGAAAGGGATTAAACATAAAAATAGATAAACATGAAAAATCAACTAACATGGTAAAAAATCAAATAGCAATGAAATAACCAAAAAATAAATACACATAAAGCATTAAACACGTAATGGTTTGAACCTAAAATCCCCAGCAGAGTCGCCATTCTGTCGCGCCCCGTTTTTTCTCAAAACGGGTTTTGATGCACGACCTAATAACTCTTTTGGGTTTCGGGCAGATGAAGAGTCGCCACCTAACGATTTAAGGTGCGTTAGGGCACCTATCTAACCTAACTAAGTCTAACTTAAGGCCAACGAACCAGAGATCGGGTAAGGGTTCAAGTTACCTCGAAGGGAAGGTATTAGGCATCCCTCGAGGTCCACAAATGTGGATCCCGGCTGTATCTCATGCAATATGTGGGGATTACAAGTAGCAATTATGGTCACTTCATTATTATTTAATTTAAACATGTGAACTAGGTGATAACAATAAATAAACATTTAATATTACTTTATTAATTTTAATTAATTAGCTAAGCATGCAACACTATGTGATAGCATAATAACAAATATTGCAATTAGCGAAGAGATAAGCGAGGAGACAGAAAATTACACAAATAGATAGGCAAATAATTTTTTATTATTATTTAAGCTACCCCAAATATAATATAAAACACATAAAAGGGTAAAAGGGGAAATGAGACTCTGAAGGACCTTACGGATCAGCACTCGACTTTTCATTTTTTATTTCAATAGGCTTCCGTGTAGGGACAGACAAAACCAAAGTTTGTCGTTAAGCCTGAGTCGATGTCATCCTATCCGTAGGGCCTAAACTACCCCTACCCCACCACCGCATGCTTTTCATCCTAAAGAGGTGTCTAGCGTCCCCGCTTAATGTCCAAGAGGCATTGGACTACTGTTGGATTGATTTTAGACAAATAAAATCCTAATAGGCCCGCCTAAACACCAAGTTAAAACACGTAGGACAACACTTAGCACATAAAGTCTCATATTAGCCTCTAAAATTAATTATTAGCAAACAAACACATAATTAGTGAAAATCACATGCTAGGTGTGTGTACATATAAACAGGCAATATGGTAATACAGTCATTATTTATTTATTTATTTAGGAGGCAGATAAATAAATACGGAGCAGCAGACAATTTATTAATTGACTTTAAATGGCAAAATAGTATGCATATTTTTAAACTAATTATCCAATTTAATTAGGGCAGATTAGTAGAATAAGAGCGTATAAGCAGAAATATCTAAAGGCGTAGAAGATTTAATTAAGACGAACAAATAATGAATGCAGAAAATAATGCTTTTAGAACAATAGCATGTGGTATTATTGCAGAAAATAATTTAAAGCAATTCAGATGCAGAAAGTAATTGATTTATTTTAAGGGTGGCAGAGCAGTAATCATGGACGCAGGAAATAAATTTTAGCAGAAGCAAATTAGATACCAAACCATTAATTTATTTAAGTAGTAAACTAGTTCATTATAATGCCAAAGCTATTTATTTGAGCAGAAACAATAGGGGCAATCTAAAGGACATTAAACATGCTGGGACTAGTTAATTGATTTATCTTGACTAGCATAAAATAATTATATTGCAGAACTTATTTTTTACAGGGAGAAGAAATAGGCGGAAAATTTATCTTAGTTATTTTACTATACTAGAAATTATGAGCAGAAAAATGCAATACCATTAATTTAGTTATTTAATATGCTGCAAGTATGATTTTAACCAAAATATATTTTTTTTAATTAAGACCTATACACTTGATATCTATGTATGCGCGTATAAGTTATTATCAAAACTATAGACATGCTTAAAGATGTAATAGTATTCAGGAACCTATAGGCATGATTTTCTAAACCCTAAATAATATGCAAGATAAGGAATATCAAATCATGATTTCTAAATAGAAAATGCTGATTAATATGATTTCTATGGGCATGGTATCTAATTAATAATCCACAACAATAGCACGTAAGGAGATAACAAATTGTGGCATACTATATGCTAAGTTGATTAATCGGATAAAAACTATAAACAAAAGGTTGATTTTAAACGACTTATTTAAACGATATTACGATATTTTTTTTTTTGCTTCAAGTAATATGCACAAGTATATTCATAGCAATCACACGTAAATAAAATGAAATAAAAAAAACAATTAGCATGTAATTCCCTTCCCCCCTTTAGACGATCCCCCAAATCATATCATATATATAGAGAGAGTTGGAGTTATTACAAGATTATTACAACATCAAATAAAATAATACAAATATAAACATGAATGAAAACTAAATCTCGTTCAAAAGACCCATCCTTGGCAACTCTTCAGACTTGGAATCTAATCCAAACCTGTTAAAGTGATATACGACAGATATTGATGACATACCGAATAATACAAATAAAAGATAGCAATAACGAGCAGATTCAACAATGCACAGAAATACATATTCAGCAACACAAGCATTTAGACAAATAAAGCATAACCACAAATGGTATCACACGGAGCGGCAAGAGAGTGAGAACTGACCCGGATGCTTCCTTTTATTTATCAAAATCCATTTTTTGGATTTATGCATAACAGTAAGCAAGTAACAGTGTAAAAATAAAATGCATATAGGAAATACACTAACCAGTTAAGCAGTTAAAGAAATCAGCAATGAAGACAACGCGAGATTCCAAATATTGACACGAACACAGCAAAACAGCAACAGCGGAAACAACGAAGAACTTTGAAGTAACGAAAGAACTGAATTCTTTTTAGAGTAGGGAGCAAATATTTTTTGAAGTCTAAGCTAAAGTCTGAATATTTTTTAGCAAGCCAAGGTGGAATGCCCAAGCAAAGAAGGGAGAGGTCCTACTTATAGTCACTAAGAAACGGGCAAATAAGGAAAAAGAAATAAGGGAATTCAATTAAAATTTAATTAAAGGATAGGAATTATTTTAGGGATCCAAATAAAAAGTTTTCCTTATTTTTAAAAGAGCCAAATTAGATTTAATTATGAGCAACGAAATTTGCAAAAATTAAATAAGGTAAAGCAATCAATCATATATTATTCTTTTTACCAAACAAAATCAAGTAAGAAGGTCCGCCAACTTTAATTAAGGTAAAGGAATCAGACAGCTAAAGCAAACGAGTAAACAAAACAATCAATTAAATCAGTGCCATTCTTTGCCAAATATAGGAAAGCTGTACGAACCACTATTTGATTAAGGTAAAGAGCACAATTTTACCCACAGGGAATCAATCACATATTGAACATATAATGACATCAAGTTTTACCAAATTTATCATATTAAAATCTGTCTAAAAGTAAACAAGGTAAGAAAATTAACTAGTAATCAAAAGTAAATAAAATAAACATAAGAGGATTTTTCTACGGAAAGAGACTATTACCTTGTAAGTTTGACGAGTTAAATATTGGCCAATCAATATGACAAACTGATACGCCGATATAGCGAATTCTATGGGAAGGAAACTAATACCATAATAATAATATAAACAAAGAAACAACACCTAATTCAATAACATCACTCCATTAATCATGCTAAATTTATTGAGGTACAACTATATTCAATGAAAATTAACAGTTTACAATCCCAAATTGCTGTGTCTGGACATAATTTAGTCAATCTAAGCATGCACAGAATAAATCTAAAATGAATCAATGTTCGGTAAATCATGAAATCACGATGAATCTGTAAAACAAAATAAAGGAATCAGGTCCCTTTTCAATATGCAAACTGAGTACCTATTAGGATAAAAAATTTTAAAAGAAAAACTAACCGGACGGATCTGTCGAGATCCGTTTTCAAACCAGCTGAACATAGATGTGCTTGTTACGTTGTTCACTTATTGGAGTTGATGACAGGAACGAGAATAGAAAGAAATCCGATGAGCAGGGGTCTCGTTGTCTCGCTATCGTTGTTGCTCGAGAAGTTGTTGCTGCAGACCGCTGGTCGGAGCTGTTGCTGCTCTTCTTGCCGACGGCTTGCTGCCGGTGATCCTGCAAAGAGAGGAGAGAAAAATAGAAGAGGAAAGGAGAGAGGGAGGAGGGATTAAGCCGCAGGAGTCCTCGCCTGGATCTGCTGGTTGTTTTGTTGATCTGCTTGCCTGAAAAGAGAAAAGAAGAGAGGAGAAAAAAAAAGAGGGAGGCGGGAGGAACAAAAGGAGAACTTCACCGGCGATGGTGAAGCTCTCGCCGGCTCTCGCTGATGGAGGGGCTACGACGTTTCTCGGAGCTGCTGGTTGCTGGACACTAGCGTTCACCAGTCGCTGCTGTCGGTGGCTTCTATTGGATTTGCCGGTTGTCGGAACAGGTGGACCTCGGCTTGTCGCTGGCTGTTGTTGATTTTGGTCAGAGGGGCAAGGCGGAGCAGGAGGAAGAACAAAGGTAGAAGAAGAGACAGATGCCTGCCAGGTGCTGTTCTCTCCCAGCTGCTGGTTGCGGCTGCTGCGTCTCGTCGGAGCAAGAGAGAATAGATGAGGGCGGCGGTCTAGGAGGGTAAAAAATGAAAATTCTCTTAGGGTTTGGTATCTTCCTTGGATAAAGAAGGAAAGTTGGGGACTTGATCTCAACCGTTGAGATCAAGTGAGATGAGGGTCGGGATTATTTCAAAATTGGATGGACGGATGAGATGAGAAATTTAAATCTTGGACATAATACAATAAAGCTAGGTTTGAAATCAACAAGTGGCTATGATTGCAATAAGAATTTGAATTTAAGTGGCTAAAATTGGAATAAATTAAACAAGAGGAGGATAGAATTGAAATAAATTCAAACAGGAGGCTGAAATTTAAATAAATTAGAGGAAAATTAAGGAAATGCTATTTAATTAAATATATTTAATATTTAAAAAATAATTATGTAAAGTAGAGTTTTCAAGTTTAACTATTGGCAAATATAATTTTATCACAATAAATTTTTTTATAATAAATACAACAATTTTGAAAATCATACATACTAAACATACTAATTTTAAACAAATTAATTAAAATTTAAATTTTGAAATATGTTTAAAAATACATATTTAATCAGATAGCATTCCCGAAATGGTTAAAGGTCGGTCAAAATTGGGTGTCAACATACATGCCAAGACTATTGACTGGAGATTGAAACATACAAAAATAAAACCTAGAATATTGTGTCTACAATAGCCTTTATGAGTGACATAAGCACTGTCGGGACAAGGCCCTAACTATACCCAAACTGTACAATAAAAGTAAACATCCTCTGATAGCCCCAGGATAAGATGGAGCTTACTAACTCACTGCTGAGCCTGAATCCTAGTGGGTGATACACTCAAATTACACCTCTCTAAAGAAGTACAAGTGATCGTTGTGCAATAAAGAACCCAACTTGTAGGTTGGGGTTGATCCCACGAGGAATATGATTTAGCGTTAAACTTAACTCACTCTTATATTCGTTTAGTCAACTTATTTTCGAGACAATTAAGTAAATGAGGGGTTTTTGAGTAACAAATAACTGATTGTTGTTAAACAACAAGTGAGCAAGATTCGGGCTTTGTTGTTATCAATGAGAGAGAAACTAGGGTGTATGCATTCCCTATAAGCTCTTAATGTGGTAATCCTAATAATAGTAATCATTTCCTAGTGTTTTACATGCAAAGTTGGTAAGATATGTATCCCTAAGTGATAGGTCCTCCAAATAGGGAATTTCACTCCGCACCTTGGTCCGGCTACGTATGTATAATTTACTAACTCTTAGCTTTACCTCAGATTAGAAATCACATCAATGCATGACTTAGTTTTCACCCTTGCACTAATTGACATTAGACTATTAGGTAGTATCGCACTAAATCTCTGTTAATAATCCTTTTCTTATTAACTACTTTCTTGATCTGGCAAGTAGCAACAAAGCGAGTTCTAACGTTAGCCACTGTTAAAAAGACTTCTAAGCAAAACAATTACCAATACATGTATCAACACTATACAAGAATTACGTAGTTATTATTCACACGTTGTTAATTGATCATAGTTCCCACAACCCTAGTTGTGGATTTAGCTACTCATACTTGAAAGAACACAATTCACATTTTTAGAAGAAGAATTCATGAACTTACATATTGAGTAGAAGAAACCTGGAATCTCTAATTGAAATTCAAAGAAAAAATCTTATAAACCGAAATTAGGAAATCAAATTGCCAAAGTTTGCAAGTTAGTTCCCTAGAAAATACCAAGATCTAAAAGTATACAATGGTGTATAACCCCTAAAAACAAGGTTTACATACCCTATTTATAGAAAAACTTGTCCGAAATAAAAAGGAAATGAAATAAGGAAATAAAACTTCTAGACGCGGCTTTGATAGACGAGATTGACCTACGCATTGTAGTTAAACCTATGGTCCTTTCCATAGCTCGATACTTAGAACTATTCCATAGAGGCTGGAACCTTCAACTTTTAGATACAAACGACGGGTGTGCAGTACGGACTGTAGGTTGACCTACGGTACGTGTGTCCCATTCCGTGGCTCCACACTTAGAACTTTTCATTAGGTACAGGAACTTCAACTTCTAGTGATCATTGACGGATGTGCAGGATGACCCATGGGTCGACTTACGCTTTATCACTCGCCTTCGTAGTTCCACACTTGGTTAGACTTCCCTGATGATCATTCCACGCCTACCCATGACGGACCGTGACTGCACCTACGATCTATAGGTCACCTCCGTGGGTGGCTCCTTTTGCAAAATTTCAGCTGTCATCTCTCTCGACCTAGTCTAAGCCTATTTCCTACAAATATAACATAATAAACATTAATTCTAATATAAAATGACCCTAGATACACATAACTCTTAAGTGAAATGTATTAAAAATATTGTAAACTCACGGTATATCAACACCCTCAACTTAAATTCATTGTTTTCCTTAAGCGACACACTAAGACTCTAAACGACGCTTGTGTAGAAGCCGATATTCAAACTTAAGCAATCATATGGCTTTCTATCCCGACTCCCTTTTCTAGTGCAAATCTTTTTTCTTCGACTCAACAAGCTAACTCATGTGGATCAAGATATGACAAAGATCGACCAATAGACACACCACATACACTTTTTCACAATCACCAAGGTACCAACTCACCGATAATATAACTAGTGCCTTCATTTTAAATGAAATCCTTTTCACACAAAAGATAAGAATTTTGAGTTTTAGGATTCATTCAACACTCACGCTCAGAAGTGACTTCAAGTATAGTTGGTGGTCAATACCATAGGCATGCCCTTATTTTCACTGCTTAGACTCTCCGAACTAGTTGTTAGGATCACTATAGGACTTTCTTAGCTTGTAACATAGGCTCAGGGTCAGGTGTGGTACATTTGGGTACTTTTTAGTGACTTTCTGCCCACCTTGACATTACATTGGCTTTTTACCTCTTTTCTCAACCTATTTTTGACATCCTTTTCGTTTTACTTTCTTTCCTTTGACTCCTTTCAACATGGATGTGACTTTTGACTTTGTGGCTCTTATTTTTTTCACTTTATTTTTATTTATTTTTTAGTACTTTTATTTATCATCTTTTTGCTTCTTTTGCACAAAGTCACATCTTCTTCTATCTTTTCTTTTAACTCTTTTCAACACAAAACTCTTTTCATACCCTTTTTTTCTTTCTGTTTCCTCTTTCATAGCCACCCTCAACTTATGGATTTTATATTAGTTGACGTGCACAGTATCTGATGTCGGACCAGGGCCAAGATTTGAGGTAACTTTTTGCATTAGCCACCCTCGACTTAGGCTTCTAGCCTAAGTTAAGGTGCAGATGTCCAACGAAGGACCAAGGCCAAAACACTTAATTTAGAGAAGGTGAGTTAGGTGAATCAAAAGAAATGTTCTATTTTATGCTCAAATATTTGGATCAAAGGGAACATTGATTTTATTTGCTTGGATCCTTTTAGGCTTAAGTGGACTAATTTGAACAAGGGCCTATGATCACTTGCCAACTTCTAGCCTAGATCATCTTAGCAGGACCAACAGGGCAAGTTCTAGATTGGCATAACTGTCTGAACATTCAACTTTTCTCACACACTCTTGGAACATTGTTTCATTATCAGATTATCAGATTACCTAGTTCAAGTTTTAACTTAAGTCATGAGTTCAAATTGGTTCCCTATTATGTCACATTGAGATCCAACACATTCAACTCATCAAGACTATCGATCTAGCACTTTATAGATATTTTTGGAAATGGATCATTTTTTTATGCGTTTTATGCCATCATGCTTTCATTTTTTGTACTTACTCCTATATACATTCCTACACATGCCGGTTCAACATAAATTAAAATAGTCTCTTAGGGGGAAAGAACACATGCATGAAAGCCCTAAGAGAGGATTATGAGTTGGGTTACTTAGACTTCACCCTATCACCCTATCACTCATAATCTATTTACCCCACCCCCAACAAAATAGAGTGCAATTGTCCCCAATGCATAGAAAGTAAAAACATAAAGCATAGGGTGAAGCAAACATGTGGCGCATTACGCTGAAGACCTCTCAACAAGCGGGTGGGTCCGATTTCTCGAAGACCGCTGGATCAACAATAGGGTCACCATCATTAGTGACCGCATCTACCATCTCAGCACCCTCAGTAGTGCTAATATCCACTATCACTGCACTATCAGTAGTGCTTACGCTATTAGAGGCACCAACACCAATCTCCCTAGCTCGCTGCTGGCGTGTCTCCTCATCAACTATGGATGCCTTTTGGGCTGCCTCAATCTCCCGACACTCTCTCTTGCAAGCTGTCCAAGCCTCAGTGTAATTAGAATTCTGATTGGAGTGGGGGTGCTTCCCAGCATGACAGGAAGAATCAGGTCGCGACATCTCATCTCCGAATAAGGCATCCAGTAACGTATTATCAACCGATACTATGGGGGTAGACTTAGGCTCAGAGTGGTGCTAGGAGGGCATCAAGATCAGCCCCGGAGACTTGCTAACTCCGTTCGAAAAGCAGAAAAATCAGTGGTGGGGCTGGTCGCTCTAAGACGCACATCTCAAATAATCAAGGCACTGGTGAACAGCCTGAACCTTATGGTCCATCATCTGCTCCATCCTCTGCTTAACCCTAGTCGCAGACTCCTTAATCATATGCTGCATCCAAAGCCTTACATGCTGAAGTAGTGTATCCATCTAGTCCTCCAACATTTGGACATAGGCTAGAGGCACGGTAGCAGACCCTGAAGAGTGAGTGGCTCTAAAGGAGCTAGGGGATCGACTAACGGCCGGAGATGGGGAGGCCGGGGCATCCTCAGTAGTAGATGGAGAGGTAGACACTTCACTCTACATCTGCTCCACATCTACTACCAAGTCTGCTCCCAATGGTGGCACCTCAACCTGCGACTCTCTGCGAGGTGCAACTACATTGGCCTCATCCCGAATCAGGACAATTTCTAGAGTCTTGGTTGCCTGAAGCAACCTGTCATAATGCCAAATCGGTACTCTAGCATCCATGCACAGTTGGAAAATGAGGCATGGGAAGGGTAAAGTGGTTGTGGTCTTGAAAGCTTGCTCGTGTGTCTCTGCAATTAGTATGCGGGCAAAGTCTACCTCCAACCTAGAAGCAAGGCTGCAACCATAACCGAGCAATCCCAAGTGAGCACATTGTCTGCCTGAGTAGGAGACACCCGATTCCGCACCAACAACCTGAATAATTTGACCACAAATGTCAAGGTGGCCTTCTTGATACCCAAGCTTGGGGTGCTGACCCACTCGGTGCGCTCCATCTGTAGCAAGATGATGGCCTAACCAATGCAAAAAAGATTCCCGCTGCTTAGCATTTTGCTAAAATTTCCCACTCCAAACAATGTCCATGCGATAGTCAAACTCGACAATGTTGATAGGCAGAGTGTGGCCTTGACCGTAGAGGAACCTATAGAGAGTGGTCTTCGATATATCAATTAAATGACCCCAAACTAGTGTAGCAGTGAGTGGAGCCTGGGCGGAAGGCTTGACCCGTCTGTTGATCGAACCTCTGAGGGTAGTTGCGTAAGAAACATAGAACTCCCTAACTATATCTTTACTGAAGATGTACCCAAGAGTTGGGGCTCTAATGTGACCCACGGACTTGAAGAACAGTCCATCATGGAACGACGAACTGTAGTCCATCTCTGTGGTTCCAATCTTAGTGATTTTTCATGTGCAATAGACCCACAGACCTGACGTACGATCCGTAGATTGACCTACTGTGCATGGACGGGGTCTCTGGGTTAGGTCTATGCCAGGTATCAGACAACCTCATATTTGTACTCATTTTTGCAAAACCTAAAACAATCAACCTAAGTCTAATTATGTATTTCAACACAATATATGGTAGTTTGTCATCCTTAGAGTTTCGATTACACAAAATTTTGAATTGTTAACATACTGAACTAGGAACCCTAAGTCGAAACTTCCATTTAGACCTTTTTTATGAGATGTTTTGATTAAAATGAACAACATTCACATTCCATTGTCCCAAGGGTGTTTCTAACTTTAATCAATCATGCAATTTTAATAGAAAAACAACCCAAGGTCAAGATTCACTTCGTGACTTCATGAATTGAACAATGAACAAATTCATAGTTAGATTGAAGTCGTGTTACCTTACAAGTAAGCGAAATGGGTAAGTGTGTGATAGCAATGAACTCCTTAAACCTTTTGCTAGCCTTTTCACATTGAACTCGGACCGAGAGATCTTTTGCAAGGGGAGAATGGGATGATTTTTGGGAGAGAAGAAGGGAATTATGGGAGATAAGAGGCTATGTATGGGAGTGGAGAGTGATTTGGGGAGTTAGTGAGGTAGTTTTGGGATTTGGAGGGGGTTTGAATCGGTTAGGAGGGAATATGGGTAGCGGAGGATGAATTTAAAATGAAGAGTTTTATTAAAGGGGGGTTTGGGTCGGGTCAGCAAAACCCTAGGTTCAGACCGATGAGACTCCGTCTACAAGCCGGGGGTCGAACTACGGACCGTAGGCCACTCTAACACTTAGAGTTTTGGGGGACTTACCTGGGGATCTATGGACACTATTCACGATCCGTGGATGGACCCACGGACATGTAAAGATTTTGTTGTTCGTCCCTGCACATGTAGTAACCATGAGTTTATTCATTTTACATTTTCTTGACACTTTTTAGACACGGACCCTATTCTATATCTAGCAAACACTGATACAAAAATAAAATACCTATCTAATGAATTACATAAATTAGAATAAAAGAATAAAACTCCTATAACGAAAGAAAACCCTATAGTTGGCTAGATTGTACATCTTGGGTTGCCTCCCAAGCAATGCTTGATTTAACGTTGCGGCACAACGCAGGCCCCTTCATTACTCAGACTTCATCAAGGTAGTAGGCCTCAACCACTTCTTGCACACTCTCCTCTTTTCCCATGTATCCCTTGATCCGTTGCCCATTCACCTTGAACCTTGTTCCCTCCTTGTTCTCGAGCTCGACCACTCCTTGTGGGAACACTTGAGTGACTACGAATGGCTCGATATACTTGGACTTGAGCTTGCCAGGAAACAAGCGCAACCTTGAATTGAATAAGAGCACCAAATCACCCACAACAAGTTCACGTTTTTCAATCTTTTCCTTGTACAAGGGCAGAACTTTCATAAGCTTTTAGGCGAAACTGATCAAGCTCATTCATGTCATTCACTCTTTGACTCAATGTGGCGTCCCAATCCAAATTCAACTTCTTTAGCGCCCACATTGCCTTATGCTCTAGCTCTACCGACAAATGGCAAGACTTCTCATATACAAGTTGGTAGGGGGACATACCTATAGGAGTCTTGACCAATCGGTTCTATTTGCATTCATAGGCTTAGCAAGGATTTACTTTATCTCTCTGTTGGACACTTCAACTTGACCAGTATACTGCAGATGGTAAGGAGTGGCTACATTGTGGCGGACTCTATATTTCTCTAGCAACGCGTTCAACAACTTATTACAAAAGTGGGAACTTCCATCGCTGATAATAGCCCTAGGTGTACCAAATCTAGAGAAGATATTCTTTTTCAGGAATGCGGTGACACTTTTACCTTCATTGTTTGAAAGTGTAATTGCTTCCACCTATTTCAACACATAATCAACTGCAACAAGAATATTTCATCCCATGTGAACTCACAAACAGGCCCATAAAATCAATGCCCCATACATCAAACAACTCAATCACCAATATCAGATTCATAGGTAGCCCTTGCCTCTTTGAAATCCCTCCTTCTCTTTTGCAAAGGTAACAAGACTTGGCGAAATCATGAGCATCTTGGTGGATGGCAGGCCAGTAATACCCATACTGCAAAATTTTATGCGTAGTCCGAATGCCACAATGATGCCCACTAATAGGAGAAGAGTGACACGCCTCTAGTATACTCATCATCTCAACCTCGGGCAAACATCAACGAATAATCCCATCAGCACAAATACGAAACAAATAAGGCTCATCCCAGAAGAACTTCTTCACATCATGCATAAACTTTTTCCTTTGGTAAAAAGACAAATCCGCTGGAACCAGATCACTAGCCAAGTAGTAAGCAAAGTCTACGAATCAAGGAATAAGATCATAAGAAGCAGCCAATACCTGTTCGTTTGGAAAAACATAATTAACTACAACCCCATCTCCTAACTTGAGAATAGCTTCTTCCTCTAATCTAGACAAATGATCTGCAACTTGATTTTTTGTCCCCTTTCTATCTTTCACCTCAAAATCAAACTCTTGCAGCAATAATACCCATCTAATCAACTTAGTTTTGAATCCTTCTTAGCCATCAGATACCTCAATGCATAATGGTCAGTATGCACTATGACCATAGTACCAAGCAAGTAGGATCAAAATTTCTCGAATGTGAACATCATAGCAAGGAGTTCTTGTTTAGCCACCTATAGTTCTTTTGAACCACATTAAGAGCTTTGCTGGCATAGTAAATCAAATGAAGAATCTTTTCTCGCCTCTATCCTAATACCACACCAAGCGCCACTCCACTCGCATCACACATCACTTCAAACGGTTGCCCTCAATCCGGTGAAATAATGATAGGTGCGGAAACTAGCTTTTATTTCAACTCTCCAAATTCCCTTAGACAAACATCATCAAAATCAAAACTACAGTCCTTTTCAAGCAATTTACACAATGGGTGTGCAATTTTAGAGAAATCCTTGATGAACCTCTTATATAAGTCTGCATGCCCAAGAAAACTTCTAACACCTTTAACAGGGATAGGTGGTGGAAGCTTTTCTATTGCCTCGACCTTTACACTGTCAACCTTAATACCCTTTTCAGAAATCAATGACCCAGAACTAGCTCTACTTTCACCATGAAGTGGCACTTTTCCCAATTGAGCACAAGATTGCACTCTTCACACCGTTTAAGTACCTTAGCCAAATGATCTAAACAACCATCAAATGAGTCACCTACCACAGAGAAATCATCCATAAGTACGTCAATAGTGTCCTTCACTACGACAAAAAATATCGACATCATGCAACACTGGAAGGTCGCTGGAGCATTACACAACTTAAAAGACATCCGTTTGAAGGCGAAAGTCCCATAAGGGCAAGTGAATGTGGTCTTCTCTTGGTCTGTCGAAGTTATGGAGATCTGATTGTTGCCCGAATAACCATCAAGAAAATAATACCAACCCTTACCAGCAAGACAGTCCAAATTTGATCCATGAACGACATAGGGAAGTGATCCTATTCTATCCAAGCATTCAATTTTTGGTAGTCCATACATACTCTCCATCCAGTAACTGGCCACATTAGAACAATCTCATTTTTTGCATTAGGAACCACGATAATCCCACCTTTCTTGGGCACATACTGAACATGACAAACCTAACTACTATCTGCAATGGGATAAATGACTCAAACATCCAACCACTTGATGATTTCCTTTTTCACTACCTCTTGCATAGGCAGATTTAGTCTCCTTTGGTGCTCGATAGTAGGCTTGTGATTTGGAATGAATTGGATTTTATGAGAACAAATGCCACGAGGAATCTTAATAATGTCCACAATAGTCCACCCGATAGCCCGCTTGAACCTCTTAAACACATAAACCAATGCCTCAACTTGTACCGCATTCAAATTGATTACAGTGATGACTGGTAAAGTACCATCTCTCCCCAAGAATACATACCTCAAATGTGATGGTAGAGCCTTAAGCTCCAATTTAGAAGCTTCTTCCAAAGATGGTCTTGTGTGTGGAGAGTCATGATTCTTCATGTCTAACTCCATTTTCTTTGGTTTGGAATAGAATTCGAACCTATTGAGTGCGACAACTAATTCATCATAGTCTTCAATCCTATCACCCTCAAAATTCATCATTACTGCTTCCAGTGCATCAACACCCAACCTCTCTTCAATAGACACTTCAGAACCTTGCTCCACAATATGATTCACCACTAATACCGACTTGAGCTCACTTCCCTACTTTATAGAGCTATAGATGTTGAAAGTTACCTTTCCATTATTCAATCAAAAATTTATCTGCCCTTTTTCTATATCGACCAAGGCGCGGCCCGTAGCAAGGAATGGTCTCCCTATGATGATGGGAACCTCAAAATCAACATTACAGTCAAGTATCAAAAAATCCACTGGATAAATAAACAACTCCACTTTCACAAGCACATCTTGGAGAACACCAATGGGCTTCTTCACAGTTATATCAGCCATGAGCAGTCGCAGAGCAGTCGGTTTTGGAGTGCCTAAACCCAACTTCTTGTAAATAGGCAATGGCATCAGATTAATGATTGCACCCAAATCACACAACGCCTTCGCAAAATTTAGCGACCCGATGATACAAGGGATAATGAAAGCACCAGGATCCTCTTTCTTTTGCACAAGCAACCTAGTAGCAATAGCACTGTAATGTTGCAACCTTCCTCATCTTCAATACTGACAACCCTTTTCTTTGTCACCAAATCTTTTATAAACTATACCCAAGAATTTGCTCCAAAGCTTATATCAACGAAACATTGATGGAATGTTGTTTCAACATACTAATAAACCTGCGGTATTTCCCTTCTTCATTCTTCTTTACCAACCTCAATGGGAATGGCGGTGGAGCTCTAGGCATGAGAACAACTTTTTGGGTTATCTCCGCTTCCTTCTTTGTAGCATTGTTGGACTCTCCAATAACCTCAATATCATCATCATCTTCTTCAACCACAGTTTCAACCTCAGACGGCATAGGTGAATCCATGGTCTATTTACCCCATCGAGTAGTGATTGCCATACAATGCCCATTATTTTTTAGATTTTGGATGGAGTTGCTAGGAAGTGTGCCAGGTTACGTGGGTTTACTGTAGTGGACAATTGATTAAATTGCTGCTCAAGTTGCTTTATTGACACGACATGGGCATTAACTTTTTGATTGATTCCAGACAAGTCGTTATGCATCTCCTTCACATTCTCATCAGTCGAGTCAAATTTCTTCATCATCTTTTGCATCATATCCTCAGTCCGTGACATACTACCTCCAGATTCCCTATTACTAGATTCTTGATTTGTAGGTGGAACATAAGGCCCACATTTCTCGTTTCTATTGCCATAGTTGTTCCGATTGTACTTGTTTTTGCAATTGTAGTTGCCATCCCAGAAATATTGATCATCTCAATTGTAGTTCCCATAGTTCCGACCTTGGTTTCCTTGACCTTGGCGCCAATTATCCGAATTGGAACCTTGGGAGTTAGCTCGAAAACCCCCCGTCTAATCATTCACCAAGTAAACATCTTTTTCATCGTAGCATTCCTCAACCTAGCATGAATCACCCTTATGTTGCTGCCTAAGATCGGCCTAAGTGGGGGTAGTTTGGTAAATTAATAATTAATTAATTAATGGTGGGGATGGTTATTATTAGTTATTTTAGATATATTTAAGTACTTTTAACTGTTAATCAACTCTTTTAATACTTCACAACTCACAAACTCAAAACTCAACCAACTTCCCTTTGACAATATTCTCTCTCTTGACTCTATAGAAAAACAAAGAAGAAGGTCAAAGTTAGGGTTCAATCTCCAAGATTTACACTCCAATTTCATGAGGAAAACATCAATTAAGGTATGAGAGTCTTGAATTATGGACAATTTTCTTCCATAAAGCCCTTCAACTCTCAATTTCGAAATTGGTAGATTGTTCAAAAACTAGGGTTTTAACTCTAGCCATAGGTTCTTCCTAAAAATGATTTCATTATGTTATTTGACATATATTATGGATGATTTGATGTTTAATGGTGCTTTTTATTGTAAAATTCCCCATGAACCCATGTACTACCCCATGACCCCAATTTTATGAATTGTGATGGGTGTATTGATGCAAGATGATTACTATGAATTGTATCTATGTTAATCTAGTTATTGAATCCTGTTTTATTCATTCTTAAAGTAGTATTTCTAAGTGTGATTGTGACACTTGGTTCATGACCCTTGGAAGGGGTAAATTGTGAGGGTTTGTGCATATTGATGAAAGTTGTGTGTGAACTTATGATTCACTTGAAAGGTAAAGATCCTATAACTATTGTGTATATTGAGGTATTGTTGAAAGATCATTCTCCCCTTACCCTTACACATGTTCGTGAATGACTTGTCTAGGATGATTACAATGTTGTTTTGTTGATTGAAAGGCTACTTCTCATAAAAACACTATGAATAATAATGTGAAAGGCTTACTCACATGTTAATGTTGATTCTAAGGTTGAAAGTCCATTCTCACCTAAATGAATCTATGAGCTATTTCATGAATTGTATTGAATGAAGTCCTTCACACATGTAAATACAATTCAAGAACTAATTACATATAATTTTGGAAATAATGCTTAGTACCGAGTGGATATGGAAAGTGAGGTAAAGGCCCTTCCGTCAATGCAATAGGTCAGGTCATCTAAAGTAAACTCATGAGATGGAAGCTCCTCCGCCAATGCAAGAGGTCGGGTTTCTAGAAGCAATCTCCCTATCCCATAACTATGTGCCCACATAGGACTTTAGCTAGTGGATCCACCTAAAAGCTAATACATTTAGTTCTACCTTAGGCAAGTAGAACACCTTCTTTCTGTGTGGGGTTACACGACAGCAGATTCCATGTAGCTCACATGGTCTATGTCGGTTATGGCTACTCTTCCCTATATGATAAGATAATGAATGAGACATGAAGTATACTATGACTTCTTGGTGAGTTTTACTTAGTAGGAGTGGGGTTACTGGACTTCACTTTTACATTGCACAAGTAGACTTAGTTGGATGTTGTGGGATGGTTCCTTTATGTTATGATGAGATATGAATGTATGCATGTATGTTGAATGGATAGTTGTTATGAAGGGCTTTCCTTTATGTTCAAATAATGTACATGACTATTTCCTTGTTGATGGTTATTGATTATGATGAGGTCTAAAGATGATATGTATGACTAAGGTAGCTTCAAAGGAGTACTTAGTAGGGTTGGCATTATGGGATGCCAACCATACATTGCACAAATGTTCTTTAGGGGTTGCTAAGGTAATGATTTTACTATGTAATGAGTATAAATGTGATTATGGCTTGTGTTGTACATTGAATATGCATGTTGGTTTCCAAACTTGACAAATGTATACTTTTCAACTAAAATGTCCTTTTTATCGTAATTCAAGGATTTTGTGCATGCTTCCATACTTAGTACTTTTTGTGCTAACACATTTCTTCTACATTTACTATGAGTGTAGGTTTCGACCGTTGAGACATATTCATTCCTTCAAGTGAATCTTGGGTTGATTATTCCCTAGGCTTGGTGAGTCCTCAAGTTTGAGGACAAGATGTTATTGTTTTAGTTTCTACTGTACTTCGTATATTGAGACTTTATTGATGTAAAGGGCTAAGTACCAAACTTTGTATTCCTATGTTTTAGATGGTGAATGAGACAAGGTTTAGACTCTTATGATTTTTTTTTATGAAAATGAAGTTTGACTTCGATTGTAAAAGTTTTAAATTTTCCGCATCATTCTTATGGCTTTATGTGTATGATTATGCTAAGGGCTTGTATGCGACCCCTTCGGGTCAAGTACGCCGTGTTACGTCTAGGGGGTACTCCTATGGCATGACACCCATAGTACGGGCCCTTTTACTCTGCTCCTTATCCCAGTGGGTATCGCAAATCCCTTGAGAAAGGTCCTCTATAGTCTGAGCGAAAGCCTATATACGAGAAATATCTACATCATTTGATAGGGATGTTGCCTTACAATCTTTGATCAAATGATCTACCAAACCATCAACATAACAATGAACTCTGGCTCTCATTGTACGTACAATATCTGCTGCATATATTGCCAAAGAATTAAACATATGGCTATACTTCCTCACAATCATGGTTACTTGCTTTAGTTTGATAAACTAGTCAAGACATTACTCTTGAACTTCCCATTGCAAATAGTGGGAAAGGAAGGCCTCAGAGAAGTCCTCCTACTTTGCTGGCGGAGCATCAGGTCCTCTAGATCGATCTCATGCCTCATACCATAGGATGGCTACATCGTGTAGCCGAAAAGAAGCCAACTCCACAACCTCTATGATGGAGGCATGTATCACCCTCAATACTATATATATATGGTCTATAAACTCCTGGGGATCCTCAGTAGGACTAGATCTTATAAATAACGGAGGGGCCTAATGAATAAACTTTCGTACCTTTGAACTTTCTGACCAGTCTCTCCGAGTATCTACTCCTGACTCCAGTTGTCGCTCATGAATAAAAACCATCCTAGTTAGCAACTGAACTGCCTCTCTCATCCCCTGCTCCCCTTGGTGGATGAACAATAGGTACTAGAGGTCTTATATCCCTAACTTCCTCAGGTACCAATGGAACTGGTGAGGCTGGGGGTACTACATCTCCTCAGGCTTCAACAGGTGACAGGGAGGCTGGTACTAGGGATACTGGAGATTCACCTTGTGCCTCCCAGGGATTTCTATCCCATTGACCTGGTGAGGAGTGACTAGTACCTTCCTTTGGATCCATACCTATATCTTGATATGCCATATCCAGAGTAAGGGTAACCTGTTAGATAAGAAATATAAAGCACGATTTGGATTTCAAATATTCTTCTACTTTTGCACTATAGAACGACTTATCAGTTTAATGAAATGTAACCATTCTTAAATGTCCTGTAGCCTCTTGATTATAAGTGTGGTGCACAACACACCCATAAACAAGACTTTACTATACACGACTTGTGGACCCTCCTTGGGATACGACCTGCTCTGATACCAAGTTTGTCACACCCCAAAATAGGGAGAGTAATTAACACTCGATACCCAATAAGATTGAGTTACCCACTAAAACATGACCTATAAAAAGTGAAGCGTGGACCCTGAAGGTCATGACCTGAATGAGAATAAACCATACAAACAATGGTAGACAAGCCGAAAAAAACAAAGATGTACTATCTAGCTGACTAGGCCACAACTGAAGACATACCTACTCACACACACACACACACACACACACACACACACATATATATATATATATATATACACACACACACACACATGCCAAGACTCTTGGCTTGAGATTAAAACATACAAAAAGAAAAACCCAGAATATTATGTCTACAATAGCCTTTATCAGTGACATAAGCATTGTTGGGACAAAGCCTCGACTATACCCAAAATGTACAACAAAAGTAAACATCCTCTAGTAGCCCTAGGATAAGATGAAGCTCACTAACTAGCTGTTGAACTAAATCCTAGCGGGTGGGTCGATTAGAGTCCTTGCCTATACCTGCTCGCACAAAACAAAAAGCAGCGTCCCCTGGCAAAGGGATGTCAGTATGAATAAAAATGTACTGGTATGTAAAGTGGAAAGTAGAATAATAATATTTATTGTAAAAGGGTACTGGAGATACCACCTGAAACTAAAACTCAAATAATCTCCATGGTTGACATTTTTCCCCCTACTATTTAAATATGTATGGTATGCTCGTATAATCGTATGTCGTGAATATATATATATATATATATCTGTATATTCATGACATACGATTATACGAGCATACCATATATATATGTATATATATAGATGCAAATGCATGACATACCCAACCAAATGCTAGCAATAGTGGTGCCTTCTAGTAGCGAATCAACATCATCTTCGATAACTTGTGGCCATCTGTGTCTCATATGTATAAATATATGCAATAGGCCCCATACCTCCTGATTATAGCTTGGGAGTAGAATGCATAGCATGTCATGTCATGGATTTATAACACCTATAAGTTATTTTTGTCATGTTGCCAATGTTGGCCCGTTTGTAGTCTTGTTCTCATAACCCCATAATCATTTTCGTGTAACATGTAACCATCTCATGGAACCTCATATGCTCTTCCAAATAAGCTTGAAAAGTTAACTCAAATTTTAGAAAGATAACCTAACATTGTAGATATTCATAACAAGTTTAAGGTGATTTACTTAGTTCCTAACTTGGTTCCTAGATAATTTAAAAAAGAAGTATTTCAAAAAGTAAGAGTTCTAATAGTTTAAACATTTAAGTTATATTAGAGATTTTTGAAGATCGTGAGTTACTTTAAAGATTTTTCATAATAACTTTAGTGGGGAAAAGAGGGATGGTTAAAAGTAATAAAGGTCTCCCATAATATTTTAAGTCACATCACCCTAAAAAGAATAAGAATTCATACATGTAGACATATAATCAAGGAAACCAATAAAATGATATGTAGATGTCAAATACTCTATTTATCCGAATGAGTAGAATATCAAAATAATAGAATCATGAAAATAATTCAGCTGAGATCCCAATGCCTTTCAGTGAAGGACTTTCTAGCAAGAGAATAATAAAATATCACATTCGGCGTTTTAGGAATTTCCCAGGAGTAGCGCTAAAATGAGGGACGTAGCTTAGACATAACATTCCTTTCCAATGAACGCTCGAATGTCCATAGCTTTTTCACGAAAATTTCTCCTTACGTCCTAAGCTTCACAAACACTATATATACACAGCTGGTACGGACCTATAAACAGTTCATTATTGATCTTACATTGGCAGATTTGCCAAATGGCCTCAACTTGACAAAACGTCCGTAGAAATTCATTTAAACAATCATATAATAGAACCGAGATGATTACCTTAGTTAACCTAGTGTAAACCATGAAGAAACACCAATAACTACAAATTTATATCTTTAAAAACTAGCTTCAAACACAGCTAATAGAAGGGGAAAATGATTGCCACGTGTAGAGATCACGTTTCTAGGCACGACAAAAACCTTTAATGGTAGAAATCGTCAAAAACTAACCTTCATCATGCAAGAACGCCATTAGAACCATTTCTTAAGCTTTCTTTCTGGTTAGGGAGTGAAAAGAAATGTTTTTGTAGCTTAAAATGATGAGTAAGCAGACATACCACATTTTGACCTGACCCGGATTTTGCCTTGACAGTCCATAGTAAAACCCTCATAACTTTTTACTTTGATATCGGTTGGATACAGGGTTTTGCGCATTGAAAACTAGACTCGTAGGACTTCTATTTAATGGGTGATATACATTCTAACTCTTTATATATTGGGAGATAACATTCAATACATTTGACCCAAAATTAAGAAAATATTGTTAGAGAAACTTTGATAACTTTTGCCGACCTTAGTTTCACTAATTTTCTTGACTTCAAAACTTAACATACGATACTTGTGCTATTATAATACCTCATAACACACTATTCTTAGCATGTTGTACACTCATAGGTTTATCCACAAGGTATGGGACAATTTAAACCTTTCAAACGGTCCAAGTTCTACCAGAGCCATTTCTTTAATCATGAACTTTGTTTGAGGGGTCCCTTTGATCTAAAACTTTAGTTTAGTTCCTTGATATTGCCACCTATTTGCAATCTTAATCTCCAATTTATGATATAAAGTCATAGACACCTCATATAACCATGCCATACTACACCTCATATATTATGCAAGAATAGAGAAAAGTACGGGATCTTACAGATGTGTTTCATGTAACCAAAACAATGTTACAATTGCTCCAACTAAGATGAATGTTTGGGGGCTTAGCTCATGAAGATCCACATGAACACCTTTGGAATTTTATGGAGGTGTGTGGATCGTTTGTTTTCAAAATCATCTCACAAGAGTCTGTATGGATGATGTTATTACCATTATCTTTGATGGGTGAAGCTACAAGATAGTTGGTGGATTTGTTAAATGACTATCACTTTTTGGTAGGAGTTTAATGAAGTTGTTTTTAGAGAGATTCTTTTCCCTCGAAGATGGCAAAACTTAGAATTCAAATCCAAAATTTCAAGCACATTAGAGGTGAACCTCTACATGAGACTTGAATGCGGTTCAAGGAATTGCTGTTGCAATGTCCAACACATGGTGTTCCAGACAATTTGCTGCTGCAATACTTCTATTGTAGCCTTTATTCAATCAATAAAGGTGAGGCTAATGAATTAGTCTAAGGAGGATTAATGAGACAACCATATGAATTAGTAGACTTGTTTTTATATGATATGACCATAGTTATCCGAGCATGACATTCTAGAGAAGACCAAGTGTCTACTCTTCAACTGAGCTTTAATAAAGAACAAATAGAGAAGGACAATGACCGAGATGAAAACATGGTAAAAATAATGACCCTACTCAATTTGTTTTCTAAATATGGCATGGGAGGTGGACTTAAATCGCTGATATCATGACCCAAGGGTACCCCCTAGACGTAACATGGCGTACTTGACCCCAAAGGGGTCTCATACAAACACTTAGCATATAAAAAAATAAAGTAATTAGAAATGATGCGGAAATTTAAAACTTTTCTTTACAGTCAAAGTCTTTTATAAAAGCAAGCGGAATGTCTAGACTCATATCAAGTAGCCATCTATTAAAATAGTTCAAACAAAAAGGGGCATATCCTATACAACATAGTCCAAAATAAAAGGCTAGAAATGAAACTCAAAGGGAATCTCTTGTCCTCAAATCATGAGGATTCACCACATGCAAGGAGAATAGTCGAATCCAAGCTTGAACTAAACGAAAACCGCCTTAGGAACTGGACCCTACACTTGGTAAAAATTTAGGAAAATATGGGTTTGTACAAAAATGCACTAAGTATGATAGTCATGCACAAAATCATAAAAACATGCTAAAAGGGACATTTTAGTTGAATGCATGCCATTTACTCGTTTAAAGCATCATTTGGAGATAATTGAAAACCATAAGTCATAAGCATACTCATTGCATAAATTATCACATCATAAGAGAACCATACCATGAGTACCCTCAAGGCATACTTATGAAATGCATGAATAAGATCCCATAATCCTACCCATGCTAGGTAAAACACCTTGAGTAACCATAGTTCATATTTCATATTTTTATCATATTGGGAATAAGCCTTAACCAACATAGACCATATGAGCTAACATGGAATCCGGTGTCTACCAAATGCCGAAAAGGGGTTGTTCTACTTGCCTAAGGTAGAACCATCCTCTTCGCTTAGGTGGATCCACTAGCTAAAGACCTATGTGGGCACATAATTATGGGATAAGGAGATTGCTACTAGAAACCCGGACTCTACAAATGTATAAGGTTTCCATCTCATGAGATACATACCATAGGAACTCGGACTCAACTAAGGTAGAAGGAACCCATTTGGAAAGCCGGACTTAACTAGTATAGAAGTTTTGATCTCATATTCATATCCACTCGGTGCTAAGCATTAATTCCCATATATTACATATTACGTCTTGACTTAAATGGATATTCATGGAAGAGTGTCTTGACACTTAATCCAACATAATTCATACTATATTTCATAGATTCAATAGGTGAGAATAGCCTTTCAACCCTAGAATCATCATACTGTGAGAACACCTTTCACATCATACCACATTTATATATAAAGGTGTACATGAGGATAATCATCCAACAATCACAACAACTAGTTCATTATCGTATTCACTTTACTCTCAAAATGATCTAAAAGCATATACATAAACCTCATAAACATGCATAATTCTCGTTCTTTGCCCTTCAAGGACCATAGATCACATTCAATCAATACATCTAGAATTACTAGATTATACGTGAATGATAACATGATTCAGTTAATCAATTCATCATATTCACAAGTCTATAATATTCTACTTCCATCTACCAATACCCACACTTTGAGATCCAATTTGGGAAAATAGGGAATTCATGGATTCTTGGGAGATTCAACATAACATGATATAAAAATATCAATATATCCATAATAAAACATAATTCAATCATTAAAAACAAATTTGAAAGGAATCATGAGATTGAAGTCAAACCCTAACTTTTGGAATTTCTAACTTTGAAATTAGGGGTTTTGGAGGGGGTCCGTGGATGAAAAATATCCATAGATGAACGACTACCATACCTTAGTTATGATTCTCCAAAGAAATTAAGTGTCAAGTCCTAGCTTCAACTTTCCTCTTCTTCCTCCTTGAGTTTTAGAGAGAGAAATTTTGAGAAAAGATGAACTTTTGGGATTTTGATTTGGGTGATTGGAGACTTAACTTGGGTGAATTTGACTTAAAAATTATTAATATAGTGCTGCTAAACTTATCCAAAATGACTCCACATCCATTGGACTCAAACATGAAAACCCCAAAATAACCGGGAAGTTGCCCAGGTGCCACGAGGGGCTCCACGAGCTGTGGTCATGACCATGAGCCATGGTTTCCTTCGTGAAATTGAGGCAGTGGCCTAGGCAGCTTGTGCCATTAGCTCACACGCCCAAGACATCTCCACGAGGGGCTCCACGAGCCGTGGTCCCTCTCGTGGATCTTGAGGCAATGGCTAGGCCAAGCCACCCTCCATGGACCTTTCACTATGGAATGTTTAAGACCACTCCCATGAGCCATCTAAGGCTTCACGAGCCGTGAAGTGGCTCTTATGGAGGGGTCACTTTTGAGGCAGCCTAAGGAGGCTATTGCCTCCACCTCCATAAGTGGAACCATGACTCGTGGTACCCACTACGAGTTGTGAGGACCCTAGTTGTCTTGATGAGTAGTGCCTTGGCCAATATGGGCAGCCTTGGCCCTTGCCCATTTTCCTTTGCCCTTGACCTTTTCCCTTGACGTTAACCCTCACATTTTAGTTGTAGTTTAACCTTCTTGTTTCTGAGGTGTTACATTATATCCCCCTTGGGAACATTCGTTGTCGAATGATGATTTAGACACCTTACGGAAGTAAAGACTCAAAGACTAACAACCCATTATCCATGCAACATCAAAATAATGCACAATTCAAAGGAGGAAACATCAACTCCGACTCAAACATAATCAATGCATGATAGGGAAGTAGGAACTACATCTAACAACCCATTATGCATGAAACTCAACATTTCTCATATTCATAGGATGAACTACCTTCTCCAGCTAAAATCATGCTCAACACAATATCGGGGAGCCAATATGCAATTTCTCTCAAAAGTATACTAAATCATGTTCATCAATTCATCTCATGAAGTCAAATAGGCAACTCATACTAAATTCACAACAATCATGAGGAACATAAATAATAAAAACTCATTCTCTTACTAAACATGAATTTCATCAAGAACATGCATAACATAAGGAAATCATGGAAAACACATAATTTACACATGACCTCCAAAACAAGGAAACTCTAGAGGAACTACTTACCTCAAGCTTGAATTGGAGTAGAAGGAATGACATAAGGGTATCAGGACTTCATATCGGCCTCAACATCCCAAGTAGAACTTGCAACTAAATGATTTCTCCATAAAACCTTCACGGAAACTATTTCCTTGTTTCTCAATCTCTTGACTTGCCGGTCAAGGATTTCTACCGGAACTTCTTCATACAAAAGATTTTCATCAACTCCAAACCTTTATAGGGGAATAATGGACATCGGATCTCAAATACACTTTTTAAGCATAGAAATATGAAATACCGGGTGAACCGGGGCAAACTCATTTGGCAAATTCAACTCATCGGCAACTTTCCCAATATACTTCAAAATTTGATATGGGCCTACATATCGAGGACTAAGTTTCCCTTTCTTGCCAAACCTCATCACACCCTTCATGGGTGAGATTTTTAAATAGACCCGTTAACTTCAAATTCTAGGTCCCTTCTTCTCACATCGGCATAAGACTTTTGCCGACTTTGGGCCATTCTCAACCTCTCTCTTATGAGCCGAACTTTCTCAATAGCTTCATAAATCGATTTGGGACTAATAAGAGCAATTTCACCTACCTCAAACCAACCAACAGGAGACATACATCTCCTACCATACAATACTTCAAAGGGAGCCATACTGATACTAGAATGGTAACTATTATTGTAGGCAAACTTTATTAATGGAAAGTGGTCATCCCAATTGACTTTGAAATCTATAACACATGCCCTTAACATGTCCTCGAAAGTTTGAATGGTGTGTTCCGCTTGACCATCCATTTGAGGATGAAAAGCCGTGCTAATCTTAACCTTAGTACCAAGCTCTTTTTGGAATGACTTCCAAAAGTGTGAAGTAAATTGAGTACCCCCGATCCAAAATTATAGATAAAGGAACCCCATGTAACTTCAGTAGCTTATTTATATACAACTTAGCATAGTCTTCCACCATATGAGAAACCTTGACGGGAATAAAGTGCACTGATTTTGTCATCCTATCTATAATAACCCAAATAGATTCATGTTGCCTTCAAGTGGGAGGCAAACCCACAATAAATTCCATATTCACATCTTCCCACTTCCAAGTGGGAATAGGAATATTTTGTGACAAGCCTCCTGACCTTTGATGCTCAACCTTAACCTATTGACAATTAGGACATTTGGCTACTAATCTTGCCATATTTCTCTTCATACCATTCCACCAATAGACTCCCCATAGATCACAATACATCTTGCTGACTCCTGGATGAATAGAATAACCATGAGCTTCCTTTAGAATTTTCTCCCTCAACCCATCAACATTTGGAGCACATAATTGATTTTGGTACCTAAGTACCCTATCTCCCCCCTGGGGAGAAAGCCTCAATGGACTTCTTGAGTACCGACTCTTTTAACCTAACTAATAAAGGATCAAATTCTTGCTTAGACTTCACATCCATCACAAAGGACGATTCGGAGCCATTATGGGCCATGACTCCACCCTTGGTGGAATCCACTAGTTGGACACCTAGTCGAGCCAATCTATGCACCTCTCTAACCAATTCTTTCTTTTAATCCTCCACATGAGCCACACTACCAATGAATAATATACTAAGTGCATCCGCTACAACAGTAGATTTGCCGGGGTGGTAAGGGACACTCATGTCATAATCCTTTAAAAGTTCTAACCACCTTGTTTGCCGGAGGTTCAAGTCTTTTTGATTAAACACATATTGAATACTTTTGTGATCGGTGAAAACATCCACATGGACTCCATACAAGTAATTTCTTTATATTTTCAAGGCAAATACTATCGCCGCTCATTGAAGATCATGGGTCGAATAATTCTTCTCATGTACTTTGAGTTGTCTTAAAGCATAGGCAATCACTTTACCATTTTGCATGAGGACACATCCCAACCCAACTCTAGAGCCGTCACAATATACAACAAAACCATCCGTACCCTCTGGTAAGGTCAACACCGAAGCGGAAGTAAGTCTATCTTTCAATTCTCAAAAACTTTTCTCACAAGCTTCCGACCACTCAAACTTAGCCTTCTTTTGAGTCAAAGCCATCAACGGAGAAGCAATGGAGGAAAAACCCTCAATAAACCTCCTAAATAATTGGCCAAGCCCAAAAAACTTCTGATGTCAGAAGGTGTTAGAGGTCTTGGCCAATTGTTGACCGTATCCCTCTTCTTAGGATCTACCTCAATAACCTTGCTTGACATAACATGACCAAGGAAAGCTACAAACCTTAGCCAAAACTCACACTTGCTAAATTTTGCAAAAAAGTTATTGGCCCTTAAGAACTTGCAATGCAATTCTCAAATGGTCCACATGTTCATCCTCACTCTTGGAAGAGATTAAGATATCACCAATAAACACAATCACAAACATGTCTAGGTATTTCCTAAACACTCTATTTATCAAATCCATAAATGTCGCCGGGGCATTTGTTAACCCAAACAACATAACAAAAAATTCATAGTGACTATACCGGGTTCTAAAGGTCGTCTTTGGAATATCAACCCCTCTCACTCTTAGTTGGTGATAACCCAAACGAAGATCAATTTTTGAGGAATAAATAGCCCCTTGAAGTTGATCAAACAAGTCATCGATTCTCGGAAGGGTATACTTATTCTTAATGGTCATTTTGTTCAATTGACAATAGTCGATGTACATTCTAAAAGACCCATTCTTCTTTCTAACAAACAACACCAGAGCACCCCATAGAGAAATACTTTGGTTGAATAAAACCCTTATCTAGCAAATCCTTTAATTGCTCTTTCAACTCTTTCAACTCAGTCGGAGCCATTCTATAAGGAGAAATTGAGATAGGTTGCGTATTATAGTAAAAGATCAATGCTAATATCTATTAGCCACTCAAGAGGAATATCGGGTAAATCATTGGGAAAACTTTTGGAAACTCATTCACCACCAGAACCGACTTTAGAGAAGGGGTTTCGGGCTCAATATCCATCACCCTAACAAGATGGTAAATACACCATTTGGAGATCATTTTTCCTAGCTTTAAGACAAGAAACAATTTGACATCTAGGGATATAATTTCTTCCCTTCCACTCTAAAATAGGCTCATTTGGAAATTGGAATTTAACCACTTGAGTCCTACAATCTATAAAGGCATAACATGCATCAAACTAATCCATACCCAAAATCACATCAAAGTATAACATGTCTAACTCTACCAAATCAACCAAAGTAACTCTATGAGAGAAAGAAATGGGACAACTTCTATAAACTCTTTTTGCTACTACCGAGTCACCAATCGGGGTAGAGACCCAAAAAGGTTCTACTAACACTTTGGGGAGTATTTCAAACTGCATGGCCACAAAAGGTGTCACAAAGGACAAAGTAGCATCGGGATCTAAGAAGGCATATACATAAATAGAAAAGACTTTTAACATACCGGTAACCATATCCGCGGAGCTCTCTTGGTCACCTCGGGATCAAAGAGCATAAAAGCAATTTTGTTTTTGAGCATTCGAGTTTGAACGGCTTGGAAGAGCTTGTTTATCTTCCCTTCCCTTAACTTTGAGCATTGGACAATATCTCATCTTGTGGCCAACCTTCCCACAACTAAAACACCCATCTGTACCAACAAGACACTTGTCATCTTGCTTTTTATCACATTTTGCTCAATTAGGCCTAGCAACATAAGAACCACCACTATTACCTCCTTGAGGTTTAGAGTTGGAAACCCTATCCTTGTTGACCCTTGGAGCACTAGATGAGCCTTGGTTGGAGAACCCTTGTTTGAACCTTGGTCTACCTTGTTCTTTAGACCTAGCATTGGAGAAGTTCCCATCACCGGTTTTAGCTCTTTTCACCTCTCTATTTCTTTTCTTGAGTTTCCACTCCTCAATTTGTTGATCATACACTATTATCCTTGAGATATCAATGTCATGAAGGAGCATTGCCATATGATATTCTTAATGGACCAAGTCGGACACACCCGTCAAAAACCAACTAATCTCATCCCTCGGATCCTCCACCTAGGATGGAACATATTTGGATAGTTGGGTGAATTTCAAGGCATACTCCTTAACACTCATGCTACCTTGCCTAAGGTTAATGAATTTTTCCACCTTAGTTTCCCTCAACTCTCGGGGAAAGAATCTATCAAGAAATGTCGACTTAAACACTTACCACTCTTTAGGACCCACTCCTACCGGCCTATTTCTCTTCTATTGAGTATACCAAACTTGAGCCACACTCTTTAATTGGTAAGCGGATAGCTCCGCTTTCTCTCCCGAAGTCACCCCCATGACATCAAGTATTTTGAAAACCTATTCCACATATTCTTGAGGGTCCTTTCCAACTTTGGAGCCATGAAATTTGGGAGGGTTTATTCTAGAAAAATCCCTAACCCTTGAAGCAGCCAAATTCACATTAGGATTTACATGAGTCATAACATCCCTATTGGCTTAAGCCATAGAAGTTTGGGTCAATATTTGGAAAGACGACCTAACCTCCTCATTTGAGATAGCCGAATGATCAATCGAAGTTTGGTTAGCTTGAGGAGCTTCTTGATTCACATTCTCCTCTTCCATCCTTCTAGCATTAGCCCTTCATATTCATTTCCTAAAGTCACAAGAGAAGGATTAGGAGAGGGACTTTTATAGAGTTAAACTCTAAGGCACGACTCAAGAATAATGAAAGAAGTGGCATTTCATAAACATCTTATAACCTCTCATTTATAAGTGTGGTGCGCTACACACTCATGAACAAGGCTTTACTAGACGTGGCTTATGAGACATCATCCTAGAATCATTCTAAAACTTATGCTCTGATTACCAAGTTAGTCATGACCCAAGGGTACCCCTTAGACGTAATATGGCGTACTTGACCCCGAAGGGGTCTCATACAAGCCCTTAGCATATCATAACATAAAGTAATTAGAAATAACACAGAAATTTAAAACCTTTCTTTACAATCGTAGTCTTTTATAAAAGAAAGTGGAATGTCTAGACTTGTCTCAAGTAGCCATATGTTACAATAGTTCAAATGAAAAGAGGCATAACTCATACAACATAGTCCAAAATAAAAGGATAGAAATGAAACTCAAAGGGAATCTCCTATCCTCGAACCATGACGACTCACCACAAGCAAGGAGAATAGTTGAATCCAAGATTGAACCAAATGAAAACCGCCTTAGGAACCGGACCCTACACTTGGTAAAAATGTAGGAAATATAGGTTAGTACAAAAATGCACCAAGTATGATAGTCCTGCACAAAATCATGAAAACATGATAAAAGGGACATTTTAGTTGAATGCATACCATTTACTAGTTTGAAGAATCATTTGGAGATAATGGAAAAGCATAAGTCATAAGCATACTCATTGCATAAATCATCACATCATAAGAGAATCATACTATGAGTACCCACCCTCAAAGAATACTTGTGCAATGCATGAATAACATCCCATAATCCTACCCATGCTAGGTAAACCTCCTTGAGTAACCATAGTTCATATTTCATATTTTTATCATATTGGGAATAAGCATTAACCAACATAGACCATGTGAGCTAACATAGAATCCAGTGTCTACCCCACACTGAAAAGAGGTTGTTCTACTTGCCTAAGGTAGAACCATATTCTTAGCTTAGGTGGATCCACTAGCTAAAGACCTATATGGGCACATAGTTATGGGATAAGGAGATTGCTACTAGAAACCTGGACTCTAGTAAGGTATAAGGTTTTCATCTCATGAGATACATACCATTGGAACCCCGACTCAACTAAGGTAGAAGAAACCCAGTTGGAAAGCCAGACTCAACTAGTGTAGAAGCTTTCATCTCATATTAATATCCACTCGGTGCTAAGCATTAATTCCTTTAGATTACATATTATGTCTTGACTTAAACTCATATTCATGAAAGAGTGTCTTGACACTTAATCCAACATAAAACATACTATAGCTCATAGATTCAATAGATGAGAATATCTTTTCTACCCAAGAGTCATCATATTGTGAGAACCCCTTTCACATCATACCATAGTTATACATAAAGGTGTACATGAGGATAATCATCCAATAATCACAACAACTAGATCATAATCATATTCACTTTACTCTCAAAGTGATCTAAAAGCATATATATAAACCTTATAAACATGCATAATTCTCATGCTTTGCCCTTCAAGGACCATAGATCACATTCAATCAATACATATAGAATTACTACATTAGACATGGATAATAACATGATTCAATTAATCAATTCATTATATTCCCAATTCTATAATATTCTACTTGCATCTACCAACACCCATACTTTGAGATCCAATTTGGGAAAATAGGGGAATTCATATATTCTTGGGAGATTTAACATAGAACCATATAAAATCATCAATTTATCCATAATAAAACATAATTCAATCATTAAAAATGAATTTGAAACGAATATAAGATATTGAAGTCAAACCCTAACTTTTGGGATTACTCACTTTGAAGTTGGGGGTTTTGAAGGGGCTCCATGGACGAAAACTATCCATGGATGAAGGACTACCATACCTTAATTAAGATTCTCCAAATATATTGAGTGAAAAAACCTTGTTTCTTCAAGCCCTAGCTTCAACTTTTCTCTTCTTTTTCCTTGAGTTCTATAAAGAGAAATTTTGAGAAAAGATGAACTTTTGGGATTTTGATTTGGGTGTTTGGAAAATATGACTTAACTTGGGTGAATTTGACTTAAAAATAACTTATATAGTTCCCCTAAGCTTACCCAAAACGACTCCACTTCCATTGGACTCAAACATGAAATCCCCAAAATAACCCTCATATAAAGTGAGGTACCTAGGTGCCACGAGGGGCTCCTCGAGCTGGGGTCACGAACACGAACCGTCCCCTTCATGGAGTTGAGGTCGTGTCCTAGGAAACTTGTGCCTTTACCTCACACGCCCAAGGCAACTCCACGAGGGGCTCCACGAGTCATGGTCCCTCTCGTGGACTGATTGAATTACACTATCAAAGACACTTCATCCAAGTATAAGCGTCAATGATTATTAATCAATATATAACCCAACTAAATGAGTTAGGGTAGAATCCCACTAGGAGTGGTACATGTTTCAGATTCAATTGAGAAGTATGGACATGTTCAAATTAGTCATAGGAATAAAAGTTCTTGAATAAAGATATCATTCAAATTAAGGGGTGACACGAATGTCAAATGGCGGGTTTTAGTTTTGATTAATAACTACAAACAGTCACAAACAATAAGAATTAACAATAATGAGATGGGTTCTTGGGATGTGATCGATTATAGGAAATTATAGACATATGGATAATTGCAAGTATCAGTAAATAGCTTGATATCAGTGAGTAAGCTAGGCTGTAGGGGAGGTAAACTTTCTCTCGAACAATTTACTGTGAATCAAGTATTTTCTCTCGAACATCAACAAGCATCCAAAATAAGAACATCCCACACCTTAGTCCATTCACTCTCTCAAGCTGAATGCGTGGAATTGGGTTTAGGATTCAGTCTCTTGAGCTGAACCTAGGTCAACCCAATACCCACTGACCATCAACCAATAATTTTGGTTCTAAAACCTATCTCTCGAGCAGGCTAAGAACACAAACAAAGAATTGCATTTGCAACTACAATTCTTAAATTAAACCACAGTTACTAATTAAAATCACTTCTAAATAGGATTTAAACTAACAATTAACAATACCTATAAATTAAATCAGCCCATAATCATATGATCACACCCCAAAATTTCAGGTTTTAGCTAGACATTATAAAAAGGTAAAAACAAGTACCAAATTGATTTTCCATCAACTGGGTAAGTGTAGATTATTCCTTACAATGCTCCAATTCGAAGAATCTCAAAGACCCACTTCCAATTTCTCAACTGTGAATTTCTTCAATCCCTTAATGCTAAGTAAAAACTAGAGAAAAACTATCTCCAAGTGCTAAAAACGTGATAATAGATTGTTCTAAAACTTGGCGAAGTAAGTCGGGCTCGCCGAACCAGCCGCCCTTTGGTCTATTCCATCGCCCTTTTGCCTTGGTACTCAACATCCTCTAGGTTTGTAACTTTGGGCGATCTAGCACTGCATCGCAGAACTACTTGGCGATCCAACGACTACTCATTTTCATTGCCAACTTGGTTCTTTCCTTCAGGGCTTGGCACACTAGAACTTTAGGCATTGTGATGGGCCACTCAGCATCCTTAGGCTTGCCCTTCTTCATTTCTTCAGCTTGTTTGTTCCTTTTTGCTAGTAGTGTCCTTGCTTTGTTCCTTAATCCATATACCTAGAAATCAAGGATTTAACATCAATTAATGGCAAAAAATAAGCTTTTGAGGACACTAATTTTATATAAACAAAGCCCTAAATGAGTCCAAATCTCAGGCTCATCATGGACCTTGAGGCAGTGGCTAGGCTAAGCCACCCTCCATAGCCTTTTCACTATGAAAAGTTCAAGACCACTCCTATGAGCCGTCTAAGGCTTCACGAGCTGTGTAGTGGCTCATGTGGAGGGGTCACTTTTAAGGCAGCCTAAGGAGGCTACTGCCTCTACCTCCATGAGTGGTACCACAACTCGTGGTGCCCACTACGGGTCGTGAGCACCCTCATGGTCTTGGGGGACAGTGCCTTAGCCAAAATGGGCAGCCTTAGACCTTGCCCATTTACCTTGGCCCTTGACCTTTTCCCTTGACGTTAACCCTCATATTTTAGTTATAATTTAGCTTACTAGTTTTTGAGGTGTTACAGCTGAATATGGTTGGGACTAATAGTGGGCAATGCCTTGATGATTCCAAGTTTAAAGTATTATACAATGAAGATTTTCAATATCTGAGTAACCAAATGGGGGGTTCTTACATAAATTACCAATGGTAAGGTAGGAACCAAGGTTGGGACAAGGATCGAGATAATGGTTGGAAAGATTGTTAAGGTCGAAATTAGAGAGATATGGAGGCTGACAAAGATAGATATATTCCTCCCCATGATCGTCAATGACCAAAGGACCCAACTGGGACAGATGGAAACCTAATCGAGGAAATGCTTACAAGAATCTTCAACACGGTTGAAGGGTCCGACAAAGTGTTGAAGGAATTATAAAATGACTTCTCCACTTATCTCAAAAGGTAACATATCATTTGGTATCTATCAAGCAACTAGAGACCCAATTGTGTTAGATTTCCAGACATCTCAATTCGAGGCAAAAGGGAACATTGCCTACTAACACCGTCCTAAATACCAAAAATGAATGTTTAGGAAATGAGAACTATGTCGTGCCATAATGTTAATGTCACGACCCAGGGGTACCCCTATATGCACAATGGTATACTCGACCCTGATGGGTCTCATACAAGCCCTTAACATATCATAAACATAAGTAATAGAAAAGATGTTGAATTGAAATTTTTACAATCGAAGTCTTTCATAAAGTCAAATGCAAGTCTAGATATTTTCGCAACAAGCCATCTAATACAATCGAGTATCAACAAGGGTCACAACCCTTTACAACATAGTCTCAAAAGAGAATGTAAGAAAGACACTAGAAATGAACAACTTCCATCATCGAACTATGAGGACTCACCAAAAGCGTGGAGAGAATCAATCCAAGCTTTGAACACTAGAAGAAGCACACCTTAATGACTGGGCCCTACAGTTATAGAAAATGTAGAAACATGAGTTAGTACAAAAATTGCACTAAGTATGGAAGCCATGCATAAAAATCCTTAAAACATGCTAAAAGGGACATTTTAGTTGAAACCATGCTATATGCCAATTTTGAACATCATCTTTAAAATAGTTGGGGAATGTAACTCACAAGACAACTCATATACAATTCATCATAGCATAAAGGATATTATCATAATCACAATAGTCTCCAACATAAACATAATGCATACCCCAATCATCATAAGACATAGTTCACACACATAGTTAAATACCAATATCAACTCATCATTATAGAACCATCACATAAGTAACCCTAAGTTATACTTGTACAATGCATAGATAAGATCCCATAATCCCATGTATACTATGTACCACTCTTAGGACACTATGCTCATAGTTATCATGCTTTGATATTATCCATACTTAATACTTATAGACAAGGAAACATTCATGTTCATAGCTCATAAAAAAGAAAGCCACTCTTAGCAACAATCCACATCATATATGCATAAATTTATATATCTTTATAGCATATGGAAACCACATCATAACCCCTTTCAAAGCCTACTTGTGCAATGCATGAATGGATTCCCATACCTCACTCACACTAAGTAGATCTCCTTGAGATGTCATAAGTATAATTCATGTTGATAATTCATATAAAGCATGAATTAACTCATATATCATCAAAGCATAAGAGGAACATACCACGACCACTCTCAAAGGCTACTTGTGCAATACATGAATGAAGTCCTATACCCTCACTCATACTAAGTAGAACCTCTTGAGGAACCATAGTACATAACTCTTGTTCTTGTTCATAGTTCATATTCTTGTTCATGGAGGGAAATAGCCTTAACCGACATAGACCATGTGAGCTACATGGAATTCGGTGTCATGGCCCCACACCGAAAAGAGGTGTCCTACTTGCCTAAGGTAGAAGTGAATTTTATTAGCTACTAGAAACCTGGACTAACTGAGGTAAAAGGTTTCCATCTCATGAGATAACTATTTTAGGAACCTAGACTAATAGGTGTAAATAAAAGGTACCCATTTAGAAAGCCGGACTAATTGATGTAAAAGCTTTCATTTGGGAAGTCGGACTAACTGGCATAGAAGCTTCCATCTCATATTCATATCTACTCGGTGCAAGGCATAATTCTCTTTAAGTTCATGTTAATTCTTTACTTAAGTTCATGTTTATGGAAGAGTCCACTAACAACCAATCCAACATGATATCATGACATAGCTCATAGTTTCAATAAGTGAGAATGACCTTTCAACCTTAGAATTATTAATATGTGAATAAACCTTTCACATCATGTTCTTAGTGTGTTCATGAGAATAACCTTTCAATCAACACAACAAAATCATCATAGTCATAGACATTTCATGCATAGTCATGTGTAAGGGTGCATATAAGAAATATCCTTTCAACAAAACCTTAGTCACATCAGTCATGTTCATGCATGGGTGTGTTTGTAATTGTCCTTTCAACGACATAAAAACAACATTATCATCATAGACACTTCACTCTCAAAGTGTTCATAAATCATGCACTTAATATCATAACCATGCATACCCCTCATATCTTTCATTCAAGGATCATAGATCATAATAAGTCAACACATCTATCATTCACTACATTAGACATTGATATAATCATAACTCAAGTAAATCATTCATTTCATGCATAAACTCTTTTAATCATATTATAGATCATGTGGGTGAAGTCCATCCACAATAATGCCATATACAATTCAATATACATAATAGCTTCCTTCTTAAAGCCTTAACATCCTTAGCTTATTCATATTAGCTTTTACCCTTAAGGCCCTATAAGTCATCTTCATGCTACAAGCCTTACTCTCAAGCAATGCCTCACATGATCATCATGTAACCTAATTCTCAAGTTAATATAGCCACATTCTTCATTCTTAAACAATTATATCCATATGGTATCATATAAACTCAATCAATATAGACATAATCTATTAACATGCTCCCATAATCAATCAACCCACATCATAAAGTTGAAATTTAGCAATATGGGGGATTCATGGGTTTTTGGGGGGGATTTCATCATAAATAAACAATAAATCATCAATTTAATCCTCATCCATCATAAATAAACCATTGAAAACGTTTTGGAATAATACCCATGACTTAGAGTGAAACCCTAACTTTTTGGGGGAATTGAAAGCTTTGAAATCAAGTTTTAAAGAGACTCTATGGGTGAAAGCTACCCATAGATGGAAAGACACCATAAATTATGATGATTCATCACGAAATTGAGTGTTAATGATCAGTACTTGAACCTTAGACCTTGACTTCTTCTTCTTCTTCTTCAATGGAGGTTTTAGTGAGGGAAAAATTTGGGAGGGAAGTAGGTTATGATTTGGGTCTTGTGATTTTATGAAGTTTAAAGGGTTAGTTAATGACTTAATAACATTTATATAGGTCTACTAAATCAATATAAAACGAACCTACAGTGAACTAACCTCAAAAGGAATTACCTAATTTGCCCCTCTTTTGGCCGAGACTGAGGCAGAATTGCAGGCATGACCTATGCTTGGGACCTACAGTCTGTAGGTGAGCCTATTGGACATCCTGCAGGTCCGTAGGATGGGACCTACAAATCAAATTTGGGGTCTTGACCCATGAGCTAGACCCACGTGGCATGGATGGACCTAAGCCCCGTAGGTCCCATCCGTTGCTCACACTTTTGGGCAGCTTTGGGCAGTCTTGGGGAGTCTTGGGGTTTAGGCTTTAGGGTCCTCCTCAAGGACCCTTAGTTGGTCCTTGGGGGGTCATACCTTGATGTTTAACCCCTAAACCTCTCATTCTTAGTTTGGGAAACCATTTTACAACATCAAACCCCACATCAAACTCAGAAGCTCACACGTAAGGCTCTAGTTTCACATACAAGTTTTGCAAGTGTTACATTGTCTCCCCTTTGGGAACATTCATCCTCGAATGACATTTCTAAACACCCCTCGGAATTAAAGACTCAATACTAGCAACCTATCATGCATGACACGTCTAAATGCAAAGAAACAAGGAGGAAAACTTCAACTCCTACTAAAGCATGCTCATATATTCTTCTCATGAAGTACAATAAGGAACTCATACTCAACACACTACAACATGAGGGAAAAAATTAATATAAACTCATTTTCTTTCAAAACAAAAGTTTTCATGAACATGCATTATAGACGGAAATCATGGTAACACATAAACACAGAATAACCTTGCTACGTAGACACACCATCTTCCCCCTTGGGAGTAAGCCTATACAAACTCTTCTAAACATCATCTATCACATAACCATAGGAGGAACTACCTTCTCCAACTAAAAGCAATCTCGACAAAATATTATGGAGCCAATATGCCATTTCATCAAAAGCATAACAAAGCATGTTCATCAAGTCATCTCATAAAGTAAAATATGCCATCATCATACTAAAATTTACAACAACACGAGGAACATATAAAACATGAAAACTCATTTTATACTAAACAATAATTCTCTAAAGAACATGCATAGAATAAGGAGATGATGGAAACTTTCTAAAACACACATGACTCCAAAACATAAAACAAGCCCAAAAAGGACCTCTTAGTCTCAAGCTAGAATAGGAATATAAGAAAGGTATGAGGATATCGGGACTCTCAATCAATCTTGCTATCTAAGAATACCATCTCCCCCTTAGGAGTAAGTCCTCTATTAAGACCTCAAATACTACTCCTTCCAAACTATCCCAAAGCATGGCCAACATTCATAATAACCTTAATGGGTTCTAAAAGCAATTGAGGTCTAACAACCATGCATCCAAACCCTACCAAAGTTAACAAGAGTAACTCTATGGGACATCTTCTATACACCCTCTTAGCCACTATGGAGTCACCAACTGGGGTAGAAACTGAAAAAAGATTCTAATAACTATTCTGGGAGAACATCAAATCTCATTGTCACAAAGGGCATCACAAAAGATAAGGTAGTACCAGGACCCAAAAAAGCATACACATTACTAAGAAAACTATTAAACTACTAGTACTTTCATCCGAAGAGCCTTTTAAGCTACTTCTAGACCGGAGGGCATAAAACTTACCTTGCCTTGGAGTACTAGTACCCTAACCACTTGGAGGAGCTTGCTTCCTCTCTCTTTCTCTAGCCATGAGTATCGAGCAATCTCTTATTTTGTGGCCACTTCCACCACAACCATAGCAACCCTTCGTGCCGGCTAAACACTTACCATCATGCCTATTTCAACACCTAGAACAAGTAGGCCTAATCACAAAAGCTCCACTACCACTCACTTCTTGAGATTTAGGCGTAGACACCCTCTTTTGGTTAAACTTTGGGGGAACCTTGGAAGAGAATGGTCTATAAAATCTTTCTTGGGAGGAATTATCATCAGCAAATCTATACCTCTTTGTTCCTCTAGACCTCTCTTCAAGTTTCTCATTTTCAAACCATTGAGCATGAATCATAAGAAAATCAATATGCATATCATTATCCAACATAGTCATACAACATTCTTTTTCTATCAAGTCGGACACACCCGACACAAACTTACTTATCTTCATCCTAGGGTCGGCCACTATGGATGGAGCATATCTTGACAACCTAGTGAACACCCGAGCATACTCCTCAACACTCATACTACCTTGGCGAAGGTTAATAAACTCAAGTATCTTAGCCTCTCTCATCTCTAAAGGGCTAAACCTATCAAGAAATCCATTCTTAAATCTTTTCCATTCCTTGAGACCCGCTTCTAACGGCCTTGTATCTTTCCATTGGTTATACTAAATTTGAGCAACATCCTTCAATTGATAAGCGGCCAATTTCACCTTTTATACTAGAGTCACTCCCACAAAATTCAACACCTTAGAGATCTAATATATGAACTCTTGAGGGTCTTCGTCCATCTTTGACCCATAGAATTCTTGAATTTCTATCCCGACTTGAGTTAGCTATTGAAAACCATACCTAATCTTCTCATTAGACAGTCAGCTATTGAAAACCATACCTAATCTTCTCATTAGACAGTCAGCTATTGAAAACCATACCTAATCTTCTCATTAGACATTAATTCAACCGAAACTTGAGGAGCTTTAAAAGGAGCTCCTTGATCAATATTGTCTCCTTCAAATACACTAGTGAAAGTTCCTTGAGTAGCATATCATGTGGACCACCGGATAAGGATTAGAAGAAAGACCCTATAAAGGTAAACTCTATCGCACGACTTAAGAGTAATGTAGAAGTGGAATTTCCTAAGCATCTTGTAGCCTCTCATTCATAAATATGGTACACTTAACACTATGAACAAGACTCTACTATACGTGGCTTATGAGAGATCATTCTAAAATCATTCTAAACCTTGTGCTCTGATTCTCAAGTTTGATATGACCTAGGTGTAAACCCTAGATGTAACATGCTTACTTGACCCCTGTCACGACCTAGGGGTACCCCCAAGATACAACATGGCGTACTTGACCCCAAAGGCGTCTCATAAAAGCCCTTAGCATAATCATAAACATAGGTAATAGAAATAATGCAAAATTTAAAACTTTTACAATCGAAGTCCTTTCTTTAATATCCCAAAAATAAGAGTCCAACATTATCTCAATGAACCCTCTACTACAACAAAATCTCAAATAAGGTCATAGCCTTTTACAATAAAGTCTCTAAGTAGAACATATGAAAGCAAACTAGAAATAATGTCTTTGTCCTCGAACCATGAGGACTCACCAAGGCAAGGAGAGAATCGATCCAAGCCTTCAACCAAAGAGAAGCAACCTCAACGACCGATACCTATACTTATAGAAAATACAGAAAATATGGGTTAGCACAATTAATGTACTAAGTATGAAAGCCATCCATAGAAAATCCTTAAAACATGCATAAAAGGGACATTTAGTTGAAACCATGCATTTATTAAGTTTAAAATCCATCATGAACATTTATGAAGAAAGATAAGTCAAACAATATCACAAGCAACCCAAAGCTATACAAGTGCAATGAAAAGGCAAGATACCATAACCCTACCAAATTGCAAGTACTATTTTTTTAGATCATCAACTTCATACATATCTTAACTTGACCCCATCATTTGCCAACATTCATAGACAATGAGATATTCATATTCATAACTTGTAGCAAGTAAGATAATCCACAACACCAATTCATATCATATTTCTATAATTCATAAGTCATCATAGCATAAGAGAACCTTACAACAACCACTCTTGTAGCCTACTAGTTCAATGAACAAATGGAGTCCCATACCTCCACTTTTACTAAGTAGTACCTCTTAATAAGTCATAGTTATAGTTCATGTTCTTCTCATATTCATATTCTTATCATAAAGGGAAATATTGCCTTAACCGACATAGACCATGTTGAGCTACATAGAATATGGTGTCTTACCCCCACACCAAAAAGAGGTGTCCTACTTGCCTAAGGTACATCTAACACAATAGCTTTTTGGTGGATCCAATAGCTAAAGACCTATGTGGGCACATAGTTATGGAATAAGGAGATTGCTACTAGAAACCCAGACTTTCTAACGTAAAAGGCATCCATCTCATGAGATACTTACTTTGGGAAGCTAGACTTTCTACCGTAAAAACTTCCATCTCATTGTTCATATGCACTCGGTGCTAAGCATAATTCCCTTTAACAATTTTTGTCAAGTCTTTACTTAATTTCATGTTCATGAAAGAATTCACTAGGCACTCAAACTAACATAGCACCATAATAGCTCATAGATTCATTAGGTGAGAATTTTCTTTCAACCATAGAATTATCAACATGTGAGTAAACCTTTCACAGCTTATTCATAGTGTGCTCATGAGAATAGCCTTTCATTAAACACAACGATACTATCATAGTCATAAATATATCATACATAGTCATTTGTAAGGGTAGGGGAGAATGATCTTACAACAATACCCCAATTACAGAATCATCATAGGATCTTCACTTTCTAAGTGAATCATAAGCTCATACGCAATTCTCATAATAATGTACAAACCCACATACTTTTTCCCTTCAAGGGCCATGAACCACCATCAACCCAAACATATACAATTACTACATAAATATAAGGGGAATTTCATAATTCAATAACTAATTCAACATAAACATAATCAATTGACATATTTCTAATATCAACCAACCCACATCGTCAATTTCATAATTTATCAATATGGGGGAGTCATGGGTCCATGGAGAGATTTTATCATAATCCAACAATACACCATTAATCCAACCATAATTCATCATAACCAACCATAAACAACTATAAATAAACAATTGAAAATGTTTTGGAAGAAGACCCATGACATAGACTGAAAACCCTAGGTTTGGGGGAAATTGGAATCTTGAAAACCAACTTCTGAGGGGACTATGTGTGTGGTGACTACCCATAGATGAAAAGCAACCATACCTTGATTAGAAATCCCCAAGAAATTTGAGGAAGAACCTTTGAAATCCACTAAAAATTTGAGAGGAAGAGCACTTTTAGGTTTGATTTGGGTTTTTGAGTATAATGACTTGTTTTGGGTTAATTTGGACTTAAAATGACTTATATAGTACCCCTAAAAACATCCAAAACGACCCCATCTTAATTGGACTAAAAAGGAAATGACTTAACTAACCTTTATTTAAGTCACTATGTTAGGGACCACAAACCACCTTCACGATTCGTGGTGTGGACCACTACTCGTGGTCCTGCTCGTGAGGGTGAGCCAGTGGCTAGGATATTGGATCACAAGGCTCCCTCGCCTAAGGAAGCTTCACAAGTCATGGTGATGACCACTATCCATGGTCACTAACGTGAAGGGTGAGGCAGTAGCTAGGCTACTTCATGCCCCCAAGCCACCATGCCCAAGTCACCTTCACGAAGGGCTCCACGAGCCGTGGTCCCTTCCATGAAGTTGAGGCAGTGGCTATGTTATTAGGTGGCCACTTTTCCATGGTCAAGGCAACTCCACGATCCCCTTTCACGAGCCGTGGTGAGGACCACGATCCATGGTCCCCCTTGTGAAGGGTGGGGCGGTGTGCCTTAGCTAGGGGTAGCTTAGGCCTTTGGCTTTGGCTTGGCCCCTTTTGCCTTGGCATTTGCCTCTTGGATTTGACCCTTATAAAACTCATTTCAACCCTAAATGACTTACTAATATACAGGGAGTCATTTTATGATTTTTAACCTTTATGTTTAGGCTCTAGTTTAGCCTACCATTTTCCGGAGTGTTACATTATCTCCCCCTTGGGAGCATTCATCCTTGAATGTTGATTTAGACACCTTACGTAATTAAAGACTCAAGACTAGCAGCCTATGCATGCAACATCTATAACATGCACAATTCAAAGGAGGAAACATCAACTTCATCTCAAGACATAACCAATGCAACACAAGTAGGTAGGAACTACACCCACAACACATTATGCACAAAATTCATCATTTCATAAACACATGGGAGGAACTACCTTTGCCAACTTAAAGCAAGCTCAACACAACATTATGGAGCCAATATGCCATATCATCAAGAGCATAACTAAGCATGTTCATCAAAACATCTCATGAAGTCAAATATGCACTCATCATACCAAAAATGTAAATCCACACGAGGAACATATAAATCATGAATACTCAATTTATGCTAAATATGAATTCTTACAAGAACATGCATGTGATAATGAAAAATCATGAAGAACACATATAGCACACATGAATCCTAAAACACCAAACTTAAGAGAACTACTTACCTCAAGCTTAGATCTGAGTAGGATGAAAAAGATGAGGATAGCGGGACTTCATATCGGCCTTGGCCTCCTATGTAGCACCCTCAACTAAGTGATTTCTCCACAACACCTTTACGGAAGCTACTTCCTTGTTTCTCAACTTCTTAACTTGCCGGTCTAAAATCTCTATCGGAACCTTTTCATAAGAAAGACTCGCATCAACTCCCAAACACTCTATAGGAATGATGGATACCGGATCACCAATACACTTCTTAAGCATGGAAATATGAAATATTGGGTGAATTGTAGCTAGTTCATTAGGCAAGTCTAACTCATATTCAACTTTACCAACATGTTGCAAGATTTGATACCAACCCACATACCGAGGACTAAGCTTCCCCTTCTTACCAAACCTCATCACACCCTTCATAGGTGAGATTTTCAAGTAGACCCAATCACCAATTTTGAACTCTAGATCCCTTCTTATAACATCGGCATAAGACTTTTGCCAACTTTGTACCATCTTCAACCTTTCTCTAATGAGTCGAACTTTTTCAATGGCCTCATAAACTAATTTGGGACCAATTAGAGCAATTTCACCTACTTCAAACCAGCCAACCGGAGATCTACACCTCTTACTATATAGTGCTTCAAACGGAGCCATGTCAATACTTGAGTGGTAACTATTTGTAGGCAAGCTCTATCAACGGTAGATGATCATCCCAATTACCTTGAACGTCTATGACACACACCCTTAAAATATCCTCTAAGGTTTGAATGGTGCGTTCCGCTTGACCATCCGTTTGAGGGTGAAAGGCCGTGCTAAGCTTGACCTTAGTACCAAGCCCTTTTTGAAAATTCTTCCAAAAGTGTGAAGTAAATTGAGTACCCCGATCCGAAATAATAGATGTGGGAACACCATGCAACTTCACTATCTCTTTAACATATAATTTGTCATAGTCTTCCACCGAAAAAGAAACCTTGACTGGAATAAAGTGGGCGGATTTCGTCATTCTATCAACGATGACCCAAATAGAATCATGTTGCCTTTTAGTACGAGGCAAGCCCACAACAAAGTCCATATTCAAATCCTCCCACTTCCATATGGGAATATCTATATCTTGGGACAAACCTCCAGATCTTTGATGTTCGGCCTTGACTTGTTTGCAATTCGGACATTTGGCTACAAAACCTGCTATATCCTTCTTCATGCCGTTCCACGAATAGACTTTCCGTAGATCACAATACATCTTGGTGGCTCCCGAATGAATAGAATACCACAAACCATGAGCCTTTCCTAAAATTTGCTCCCTCAAACCATAAACATCCGAAACACATAATCTACCTTGATACCTAAGCACCCCATCTCCCCCTTGGGAGAAAGCCTCAACTGATTTGTTGAGTACTGATTATTTCAACTCCATTAATATGGCATCAAGGCCTTGTTTAGACTTCACATCAACCAAAAAGGAGGATTCGAAACCATAATGGACAATGACACCACCCTTGGTGGGATCCACTAGTTGGACACCTAATCGGGCCAACCTATGTACATCATGATTTAACTTCTTCTCATTCTATATATGAGCTACACTACCCATGGACAAGCGACTTAAGGAATCCGCAACTACATTAGCCTTGCCGGGGTGGTAAATGACACTCACATCATAATCTTTAAAAGTTCTAACCACCTTCTTTGTCAGAAATTCAAGTCTTTTAGGGTAAACACATATTGAAGACTCTTGTGATTGGTGAAAACATCTACATGGATCCCATATAGGTAGTGCCTCCATATATTCAAGGAAAACACCACCATTGCTAATTTGAGATCATGAGTTGGATGATTCTTTTCATAGATCTTGAGTTGCCTCAAAGCATAGGCAATAACTTTACCATATTGCATAAGGATACATCCCAAACCCACTCGAGAAGCGTCACAATACACCGCAAACCCATCGGTACCCTCTGGTAAGGTCAACACCAGAGCAGAAGTAAGCTTATCTTTCAATTCTTGGAAGCTTTTCTCATATGCCTCCGACCACACAAACATAGCTTTCTTTTGAGTCAAAGCCGTCAACAAAGAAACAATGGAGGAAAAACCCTCAAATAACCTCCTATAGTAACCAACCAAACCCAAAAAACTTCTAATATCGGTAGGAGTTAGAGGTCTAGGCCAACCCTTGACCACATCCATCTTCTTTGGATCTACCTCAATACCCAGGCTCGACATAATATGACCAAGGAAGGCAACCAACCTTAGCCAAAACTCACATTTACCAAACTTAGCTTATAATTGGTGGTCTTTAAGGACTTGCAATACAATCCTCAAATGATCCATATGGTCACCCTTACTTCTTGAATAGATCAAAATATTATCAATAAAAATGATCACATACAAATCAAGATGTTGCCTAAACACCCTACTCATTAGATCCATGAATGCCGCCAGGGCATATGCCAACCCAAACGACATAACCACAAATTCATATTGACCGTACCAGGTCCTAAAGGCAGTCTTTGGAATGTCAATTCCTCTTACCCTTAGTTTATGGTAACCTGAATGAACATCTATTTTTGAGAAATTGCTAGCCCCTTGAAGTTGGTCAAACAAATTGTCAATCCTAGGAAGAAGGTATTTATTCTTTATGATTACCTTTTTCAATTGGCGGTAGTCAATACACATCCTAAAGGACCCATCCTTCTTCGTTACAAACAATTTCGAAACAACCCATGGAGAGATGCTTGGTTGAATGAAGCCTTTGCCTAATAAATCCTTGAGTTGCTCCTTCAACTCTTTCAATTTGCCCGGAGCCATTCTATAAGGAGGAATGGATATAGGTTGTGTATCCAGCATGAGATCAATTTCAAATTCTATATCCTGTTTGGGAGGAATGTCGAGAAAGTCATTGGGAAAGACTTCTGGAAACTCACTCACCATGGGGACCGACTCCAAGGAAGGGGTTTCAGACTCAACATCCATAACCCTAACAATATGGTAAATACACCCCTTGGAGATAATTTTCTTAGCTTTGAGACAAGAAACAAATTGAGCTCTAGGGACATAATTTCCCCCCTTCCAACCTAAAGTAGACTCATTTAGAAATTGAAACTTGACCACCCGAGTCCTACAATAAATAGAGGCATAACATGCATGCAACCAATCCATACCCAAAATTACATCAAAATCTAACATGCCTAACTCCACTAAATCAACCATGGTAACTTTATGGGACAAATAAATAGGACAACTCCTATAGACTCTTTTTGCCACTATCGAGTCACCAACCGTGGTAGAAACCGAAAAAGGTTCTTCTAACACATCGGGGAGTATTTCAAATTTCATAACCACAAAAGGGGTAACTAATGGCAAAGTGGCACCAGTGTCTAACAATACATATACATCAATAAAAATTACTTGTAACTACCGGTCACAGCATCCAGGGAGCTCTCTTGGTCACCTCAGGATTGGAGAGCATAAAAATAGTTCTTCTTGGGAGCATCAGAATTTGAGCCACTAGGAGGGACTTACTTTCCCTCTCTCCCTTGAACCCTTAGTATGGGACAATGTCTCATCACATGTCGCTCTTCACACAATTATAGAAACTATCCATTCCAACTAGGCACTTACCACCATACTTCTTACCACACTTTCCACAAAAGCCTATCAACATAAGAACCACCGCTATTACCTCTTTGTGGCTTAGGGTTAGACACCCTATCTTTGTTGACCCTTAGAGTTCTAGAGGATCCTTCATTGGAAAACCTCTTCTTGAACCTTAATCTACCTTGAGTCTTAAATTTACCTTTGGAAGAATTCCCATCATCGGTCCTTTCCTTCTTCACTTCCCTAATCACTTGCTTGAGCTTTTGTTCCTCAATTTGTTCGGCATGAACCATAGACGTAAAATATTCATACTAGGGATGAGAATTGCTGAACGACATTTATTGACTACGAAGTTGGATATCGCCATAACAAATTGGTTCATCTTGGCCCTAGAGTCTTCTACTAAGGTTGGAGCATACTTAGACAATTGAGTGAATTTAGGGCCATACTCTTTCACACTCAAACCCCCTTGTCTAAGATTTATGAACTCTTGCATCTTTCATTCTCTCAACTGTAGGGGAAAGAATTTATCAAGAAAGACCGACTTGACCAATTCCCAATCTACTGGACCCGCTCCAATGGGTCTTTCACCCTTCCATTGCTCATACCATACTTGAGCCACATCCTTCAATTGGTAGGCAGCTATTTTTGCTTTATCTTATGGAGACACCTCCATAGTATAAAGCACTAAAGATCTCATATCTAAACCCTTGTGGGTCTTCCTCCACTTAGGAACCAAGAAATATACGAGGGTTTATTCTTGTGAAATCCCTTATAGTTGAAGTGGTTGTACTCACATGAGGCCTAGCATCCTTATTAAATTAGGCCATCACAACTTGGGTCAATAATTGGAGAGCCGACCTTATTTCCACATTTTTCATAGGCCCCACATCAATAGGAGCTTGAGGAACTTGAGCATCTTGAGGACCTTGGGGAGGAACCTCATTCATATTCTCCTCTTCCATAGTTCTTGCGGTTTCCCTTGCTTGTATTCATATTCTATAGACACAAGAAAATGGTTAGGAAAAGGACTTCTTAGAGTTAAAACTCTAAGGCATGACTAAAGAGTAATGAACAAAGTTAGATTTCCTAAGCATCTTATAGCCTCTCATTCATTAATGTGGCATGCTTCACACTTATGAACAAGTCTCTACAAGACATGGTTCATGAGATATCGTCCTAGAATCATTCTAAAGCTTGTGCTCTGATTACTAAGTTTGTCACGACCCATGGGTACCTCCTTGATGCAACACAGCGTACTTGACCCCGAAGGAGTCTCATACAAGCCCTTAGCATAATCATAAACATAGGTAATTGAAATATTGTGAAATTTAAAACATTTACAATTGAAGGCCTTTCTTTAATATCTCAAAAATAACAGTTTAAAATTATCTCAATGAACCATCTACTACAATAGAATCTCAAATAAGGTCATAGCATTTGAAAATAAAGTCTCTAAGTAGAACATATGAAAGGAAACTAGAAAGAATGTCTCTCGTCCTCGAATCATGAGGACTCACCAAGGCAAGGAGAGAATCGATCCAAGCCTTCAACCAAAGAGAAGCAACCTCAACGACCGGGACCTATACTTAATAGAAAATATAAAAAACATGGGTTAGAACAATTAATGTACTAAGTATGGAAGCCATGCATAGAAAATCCTTAAAAACTGCATAAAAAGGACATTTCGTTGAAAACATGCATTTATCAAGTTTAAAAGCCATCATGCACATTGATGAAGAAAGATAAGTCAAACCATATCATAAACAACCCAAAGCTATACTAGTGCAATGCAAAGGCAAGATCCCATAACCCTACCAAATGCCAAGTACCACTTTTAGATCACCAACATCATACATATCTTAACTTGACCTCATCATTTACCAACATTCATAGGCAATGAGATATTCATATTTGTAACTTGTAGCGAATAAAATAATCCTTAACAACAATACATATCATACTTGCATAATTCATAAGTCATCATAGCATAAGAGAACCTTACCACAACCACTCGTGAAGCCTACTTGTGCAATGCACAAATGGAGTCCCATGCCCCCACTTTTGCTAAGTAGTACCTCTTAAGAAGTCATAGTTATAGTTCATGTTTTTGTCATATTCATATTCCTATCATATAGGGAAATATATCCTTAACCGACATAGACCATGTTGAGATACATGAAATTCGGTGTCTTACCCCCACACCGAAAAAAGGTTTCCTACTTGCCTAAGGTAGAACTAACATAATAGCTTTTAAGTGGATCCACTGGCTAAAGACCTATGTGGGTACATAGGTATGGGAGAAGAAGATTGCTACTAGAAACCTGGACTTTCTAACGTAAAAGGTTTCCATCTCTTGAGATACATACTTTGGGAAGCCAGACTTTCTAACGTAAAAGCTTCCATCTCATTGTTCATATCCACTCGGTGCTAAGCATAATTCCCTTTAACATTTATATTACGTCTTTACTTAAGTTCATGTTCATGAAAGAATTCACTAGGCATTAAAACTAACATAGCATCATAATAACTCATAGATTCATTAGGTGAGAATGTCCTTTCAACCTTAGAATCATCAACATGTGAGTAAAGCTCACATATTATTCATAGTGTGTTCATGAGAATATCATTTCATTAAACACAACGATACTATCATAGACATAAACATATCATAAATAGTCATGTGTAAGGGTAGGGGAGAATGATCTTACAACAACACCATAATTATACAATCATCATAGGATCTTCACTTTCTAAGTGAATCATAAACTCAGACATAATACTCATAAAAATGTACAAACCCACACACTTTTTCCCTTCAAGGGCCATGAAACACCATCAAACCAAACATATACAAGTACTATATAATATAAGGGGAATTTCATGATTCAATAACTAATTCAACATAAACATAATCAATTGACATATTTCTAATATCAACTAACCCATATCATCAGTTTCATAATTTATCAATATGGGAGAGTCATGGGTACATGGGGAGCTTTTATCATAATCCAACAATACAACATTAATACAATCATAATTTATCATAACAAACCATAATCAATCATAAATAAACAATTGAAAACATTTTGGAAGATGACCCATGACATAGATTGAAAACCCTCGATTTTGGGGGAAATTGGAATCTTGAAAATCAACTTTTGAGGGGACTCTATGGGTGGAGACTACCCATAGATGAAAAGTAACCATACCTTGATTAGAAATCCCCAAGAAATTTTAGGAAGAACCTTTGAAATCCACAAACCCTAGCTCCAATGGCTCCTTTCTTCTTCTTTGAGTTTAGAGAGAGAAATATTGAGAGGAAGAGCACTTTTGGGTTTGATTATGGTGTTAGAGTATAATGACTTGTTTTGGATGAATTTGGACTTAAAATGACTTAAATAGTTCCCCTACAAGCACCCAAAATTACCCCATTTTAATTGGACTAAAAAGGAAATGACTTAACTAACCTTCAATTAAGTCACCATAGCAGGGACCACGAAACACCTGTACAAGCTGTGGTGTGGACCACAACCCATGGTCCTGCTTGTAAGGGTAAGACAGTGGCTAGGATATTGGAGCACAAGGCTCCCTTGCCTAAGGCAGCTTCAAGAGACCTTTCACGAGTCGTGGTGATGACCACGATCCGTGGTCACCCTCGTGAAGGGTGAGGCAATAGCTTGGCTACTTCATGCCCCCAAGCCACCATTCCTAAGTCACTTTCCCAAGACCACGAGCCGTGGTCAAGAATCGAGTCGTGGTCAAGACGTCGAGGCAGTGGCTATGTTATTAGGTGGCGACTTTCCATGGACAAGGCAACTCCACGAGCCCCCTTCACAAGCCGTGGTGAGGATCACAATCATGTTCCCCATCGTGAAGGGTGAGGCAGTATACTTAAGCTAGGGGCAGCCTAGGACTTTGGCTTTGGCTTGGCCTCTTTTACCTTGTCACTTGCATCTTGGCTTTGACCCTTATAAAGCTCATTTCAACCCTAAATGACTTACTAATATACAGGGATTCATTTTGTGATTTTTAACCTTTGCGTTTAGGCTCTAGTTTAGCCTACCATTTTTTGGAGTGTGACAACCCCGAAGGGTCTCATACAGGCCCTTAAAATATGATAAACATAAGTAATATAAATAATGCAGAATTAAAACTTTTTACAATCAATGCCTTTCATAAAATCAAATGGAAGTCTAGACATTTTCTCAACAAGCCATCTAATACAATCGAGTATCAACAAAGGTCAAAGCCCTTTACAACATAGTCTCAAAAGAGAATGTAAGAAAGACACTAGAAATGAACAACATCCATCATCGAACTATGAGGACTCACTAAAAGCGAGGAGAGAATTAATCCAAGCTTTGATCACTAGAAGCAACACACCTCAACGATCGGTCCCTACACTTATAGAAAATTTAGATATATGGGTTAGTACAAAACTTGCACTAAGTATGGAAGCCATGCATTAAAATCCTTAAAACATGCTAAAAGGGAGATTTTAGTTGAAACCATGCTATATGCCAATTTTGAACATAATCTTTGAAATAGTTGGGGAATGTATCTCAGAGGACAAATCATGTACAATTCATCGTAACATAAAGGATATCATCATAATCACAAGCATAGTGTCCAACATAAACATAATGCATATTCCAATCATCACAAGACATAGTCACATATATAGTTAAATACCAAGATCATCTTATCATAATAGAACCATCACATAAGTAACCCTAAGTTATACTTGTGCAATGCATATATAAGATCCCATAATTCCATCTATACTAAGTACCACTTTTAATCCTCCATGCTTATACTTACATGCTTTGATCTGATCCATAGTTAATACTTATAGACAAGGAAACATTCATGTTCATAGCTTATAACAAGGAAAGCCACTCTTAGCAACAATCCACATCATACATGAATAAATTCATATAACTTCATGGTATAAGGAAACCATACCATAACCACTTTCAAAGCCTACTATGCAATGCATGAATGGAGTCCCATACCCCCACCCACACTAAGTAGTGCTCCTTGAGAAGTCATGAGTATAGTTCATATTCATGTTCATAATTCATATAAAACATGCATTAACTCATATATCATCAAATCATAAGAGGAACATACCGCGACCACTCTCAAAGCCTAGTTGTGCAATGTAGGAATAAAGTCCCATACCCCACTCATACTAAGGAGAATCACTTGAGAAACCATAGTACATAACTCATGTTATTGTTCATAGTTCATATTCTTGTTCATGGAGGGAAATAGCCTTAACCAACATAAACCATGTGAGCTACATGAAATTTGGTGTCATGCCCCCACACCGAAAAAGAGGTGCCCTACTTGCCTAAGGTAGAACTGAATTTTATTAGCTTGGGTGGATCAACTAGCTAAAGACCTATGTGGGTACATAGTCACGGGATAAGGAGATTGCTACTAGAAAACAAAACTAACTGAGGTAAAAAGGTTTCTATCTCATGAGATAACTATTTTGGGATCTCGGACTAACAGGCGTAAAAGGAACCCATTTAAAAAGCTAGACTAACTAAAGTAAAATCTCTCATTTGGGAAGCCGAACTAACAAGCGTAAAAACTTCAATCTCATATTCATATCCACTCGGTGCTAGGCATAATTCCCTTTAAGTTCAAGATAAGTCTTTACTAAAAGTTCATGTTTATGGAATAATGCACTAACAATCAATCAACCATGATATCATGACATAACTCATTGATCCAATACGTGATAATGACCTTTCAACCTTAGAATCATTAATATGTGAGTAAACCTTTCACATCATGTTCATAGTGTTTTCATAAGAATAGCCTTTCAATCAACACAACAAAATCATCAGTCATAGACATTTCATGCATAGTCATATGTAAGGGTGCATATGAGAAATAGCCTTTCAACAATACCTTAGTCACATCATACATCATAGTCCTGTTCATGCATGGGGTGTGTGTGTGAGATTGTCCTTTCAATGACACAACAATAATATAATCATCATAGAGACTTCACTCTCAAAGTGTTCATAAAACATGCACATAATATAATAATCATACATACCCCTCATTTCTTACATTCAAGGATCATAGATCATATTAAGTCAAAACATCTAGCATTTACTACAATAGACATGAATATAATCATAATTGAAGTAAATCGTTCATTTCATGCATAAATTCATGTACTCAAATTATATGTCATGTTGGTGAAGTCCTTCCACAATAATGCCATATACAATTCAACATACATAATAGCTTTCTTCTTAAAGCCTTAACATCCTTACGTTATTTATATTAGCTTTTACTTTTAATGCCCTAGAAGTCATCTTCATGCTACATGCCTTACTCTCAAGCAATGCCTCACATGATCATCATGTATACCTACTTCTCAAGCTAATATAACCACATGCTTCATTCTTAACCAATTATAGTCATATGACATCATATAAACTCAATCAATATCGACATAATCTATTCACATGCTTCCATAATTAATCAACCCACATCATGAAGTCACAATTTTGCAATATGAGGGATTCATGGGTTCTTGGGTAGGATTTCATCATAAATCAACAATAAATCATCAATTCAATCCTAATCTATCATAAATAAACCATTGAAAATGTTTTGGAAGAGAACCCATGACTTAGAGTGAAACTCTAACTTTTTAGGGAAATTAGAAGCTTTGAAATCAAGTTTTGAAGGGATTCTATTCGTGAAAGATACCCATAGATGAAAACCCACCATACCTTATGAAGTTTACTCATGAAATTGAGTGAAAAAATCAGTCCTTGAACCTTAGACCTTGTCTTCTTCTTCTTCTTTAATGGAGGTTTCAGTGAGAAAAATATTTGGGAGGGAAGTTGGTTATGATTTGGGTCTTCTAATTTTATGAAGTGTAAAGGGTTAGTTAATGGCTTAATAAACTTTATATAGGTCTACTAAATCAATATAAAATGACCATACAATAAACTAACTTCAAAAGGAGTTACCTAATTTGCCCGTCGATTGGTCGAGGCTCAAAAAGAATTGGAGGCATGACATATGCTTGGGTCCTACGATGCGTAGGTGAGCCTACTAGCCGTCTTGCAAGTCCATAGGTCCATGACCTACAGCTCAACTTTGAGGTCTTGACCCACGAGCTAGACCCACGTGGCGTGGATGGACCTATGCCTGGTAGGTCCTATCCGTAGCTCACACTTTTGGGCTGCTTTGGGCAATCTTTGGCTTAGGCTTTAGGGTCCTCCTCAATGACCCTTGATTGGTCCTTGGGGGATCATACCTTTACGTTTCACCCCTAAACCCCTCATTCTAAGTTAGGGAAACCATTTTACAACATCAAACCCCACATAAAACTCAAAAGCTCACACGTAAGGATCTAGTTTCACCTACAAGTTTTTAGGCTGTTACAGTTAAATAAGGAACTCTTCAGAGGCAGCCCAAGTATTTACTTTCTTATTGGTATCAATAATGTGTGTTGTGAGTGCATGTTGAAAAGGAGTCAAAATGTTGAAAAAGGAATAGTAGGCGATTCCAAAATCAGCATGACAATCCGTTCAAGGCATTGTGCGGACTCATTCTTGTTTGCTTTCTGAGCTAAAAATGTGGAAAAACATATTGTCCATTTCGGTGACCTGAGCTCCAAAATGTGATCAATCGAAGTACACTCTATGACTCCATCGGGCTTGTCGAATCAATCTTTAAATTTGGTGTTAGTTCATACATTTTTTGGTGAGCTTTAGCTCTAGTTGGTGATCCACCGAACACACTCACCGATGTTAGTTGCGAATGTCCCTGCTTGATAAGTCTGGAATTTTAACTAATTTAGGGCTTATTATTCAAGTATTTCACGTCTCAATGCCTATTTTATGCTTATAACTGATGTTCAAATGGTTATATGCATCAATAAAGGCTCAAGAGTAAGGCAAGGACATTATGAGGCAAAAAGGAGCGAAAAAACTAAAAAAGTTTAAGGAAAGTAAAGCTAGAACTCGCTAAAGTCACTCAGCGAGTCGCTGAGTAGACCTTCAGCTCTTCTAAAGTTCCAGTATGCCAGCCCATGGACAAAACCAACTTGGTGAGCAGATAAGCAATTCGGTGACTCACCTAAGAAATCGGCGATGACGATCTAGCTCACCAAAAGTTACAAAATGATTGGATGAAAGAGCCAAGACATAAAGGTGAGAAGAGGAGCAACTCGGCTCATCATCGAACTGGTTGGCGAACCCGACTAACTTTGTCAAGTTGACTCCGTGCTAAAATCTTGAAACGTATAAATGTAATTTTTAAAGAGAAGAAAAAGTGTTCCTGCACTATTTATCTCTGGATTTTTGAGTTTTTGCATTCTAGAACATTGCCTTTACATTTGAGTAGGGATTTAGGAATTGTGGGATTTTTAGCTTAAATTTCAGCATTTGGGCATTGCGGATCGTTAGCAAATCAGACGAAAAACTTCGTTGGTAATGATTTCTTGTTTTTTGCTATGTCTAGATAAAATGTCTCTTATTAGGGGTGTTATCATTTAGTTGAATGTCTTAATTAGATAATGGGTGTTGTTAGTTGACGATTTTATTGTTGGTTTGAAGTGGGTTCAGATAATTGTTAATGTTTTAATTGAGGAATTATAGTTGCAAAAGCAATTCTAGCTTATTCTCTATACTTTCTTGTGAAAGAAGTAATAGAGTAGGATCATTGAATGATAATTGTATTGATTGCATCTCTAAGAACCTAGTTTGAGAAAGGGGGTTTGATTGCGTCTTTACAATCCAGCTTGAAAGAGTGGATTAATTGTGGAATTGGGTTTTGTGGTTGTGTATTGCTCGTTGTGGTTCGAAAAAACTCACTTGTTATGCAATAGCTAATGGAGAAATGGTTATTGACTTAAAACCTAGCCTACCTATTAAGTTGCAACAACTTTAAGCTACTAGTAATCACCCATTGCGTAAAACATAGCGTTCAACTGATCACACTACTAAGATCCAATCTATACTTGTTTACTTCCCGTTTTAGTTGTCTTAAATTGGTTATCCAAATCCCCCATTTACTATTAGTTGTTAAAACTTTGTGAATTACTTCAATGTTGCGAAACCTTTACCCCTACAAACGATTAGGACACAATTTTACTTATTAATTTAATTCTCTACTGTATCACTCCCTGTGGGATTGACCCCAACTCTTAGTTGGGTTTATATTTTTTAGCGACCACCTACACTTAGAATTGGATGAAGTCTAGTTGAGCGTTATGACTGATATACAAAGTTCATCGGTCTTTTCAAATTCAAAAAGAAAACCCTTTGCAATTTGTGAAACCTTTTCTTCCCTTTTACTTGCAATACCTTAGTTGACTATTTGAGCATCCTAAGTGTGTGATTGGTGAGTGCGTGGAGTGCATTTGCTTGATAGATTAGTCGACCCAACCCTATTCTCCTTTATTTTTAAGTTTTGCTTTCTTGGTAAGGCTGGTTTTTGATATTTTCATTTTGCATTTTGTGATTTAAATTTTTGTTTTGTGAATGGGCTGTACGCCGTATGACACATGTGATTGTCTGATTCTAATTGGTAGTACTATAATGATTGTACTGAATTGTGCCCATGAATTGATTACTTAAGTTATTGTCTAGAATTTGCTAAACTTGATTTTCTTGGTTAAATGTTGCAATTGAACCCTTAAAACTAGTGGGTCTTGGTTGAGTTTGATATTGGTGAAATCTTGCAGTGTTGACTTGATTACATGATTTTGCCTAATGATAGACAGAGTCACGACTTTCTTTAGGGCAAATCGTCAAGTTGAGAAATACTTTGCGATATCTGGGGGAAATATGAGTACTCATGGGTAGATAAGCTTGTGGGTGGATTGTAATTTTGTTGGGAAATTTGATATTTTACGTATATTGATTTGTGAGAAAATTAGGCAGTAGGCTGGACACCTCTTATTCGGTGGGCTTGTCTTAGCTTGCCCAGGAGGTTAGATGAATCATTGAATAAGCCCAACTCACCTTCTTGGGTTAATATGTGATTTTGGGTATTGTCCTATTCATCATGCTTATCTTAGCTCACTGAACCCACTTGGCGTATTGCCAAATGGGTGTGGACATCGCCCTTGATGCTTGTTTGTTTTCATTTTACATGGTCAGTTTTAGTGGATTTAGCTCACCAAAACCAACTCGATGAATTGTCGAGTTGGAAATGACTCCTCCTATCATGCTTTAATTCTTTGATATTTGCTTTTGTCCAATTCGGTGAGCTCACCAGAGCTCGCCCATCTTGTTACGCGATTCACCTTCTCATTAGGTGAGTCTTAGGATATTTTTGAACTGTGCTTTCGGTTGAGTTTGATTTCAACTAAACTTCACTGATTCTATGTTTGAATACTTGTGCTTTAAAGATTATGACAAAGACAAAGATAAAACAAGTGGTGACTAAGGATATAGAATCTGACAGAGATTCTCCTCCTCTGTCACGACCCAGGAGTACCCCTTAGATGTAACAAGGCGTATAAAACCCTGAAGGACTCCATACAAGCCACTTAGTCCTCACAACATAAGAAATAAAACAATAAGAGTAAAACATATTTTTGAGTCTAAAAAGATTTTCATAAAAAAAGCGGAAGTCTAGATACTTGTCTCATTATAGCCATTTGTTACAATATTGAATGAAATTAGGCCTAGCCCATACATCATGTCCAAAAAGAAATACAAGAAATGGAAACTAAAACAATAACTCCGTCTATGAAGGATGATGACTCACTAAAGCTCGAATCTTAAGATCAACACTTAGCCACGAAACTGACCCTAACTGTCGACCCTACATTTACGAACACTGTAGGAAAAAGTATGCGTTAGTACAAAAACACACTAAGTATGATAACTGCCACGACTTAGGGGTACCCCCTAGATGTAACATGGCATACTTGACCCAGAAGGGGTATCATACAAGCCCTTAGCATCATCATAACATAAGATCATAGAAAAGTAGGGAAAATTTAAAACTTTCTTTCAAACAATCTAAAACATTTTCATAAGCAAGCGGAAGTCTTTACTAAATCTTTGTCTCAAACCATCTATGAATTATATGAATAAAAGTCTTGGGATGCAACCCATATAAAGTCTAAAACATAAGAAATGACAAAAAGGAACATAGTGGGTTTGCCCTCGAAGCTATGAGGACTCACCAAATCTTCAAGTCTTCTTGCACCTTACGAACCTAGCCTTCAAGAAACTCAATCTCCCAACACCCTACATTTGATTAGAATATAGGTAATATGCGTAAGTTAAAAATGTACCAAGTATGAAAGCTAGCACAACATCATAAAGCATTTCAAATGGTTAGTCAACATAAGACATAAGCATAAGAGATAATAACATATTTATAGCATAAACTCCAACATACGTATCATATCATAACAAGTCAACAAAAGACATTCATAATTTCATACTTCAATCATTAGTCTTACATATTCAAGAGAACTACTTCAGAATCCACCTCCAAGCATACTCGTGCAAGGCAAATATAACATCCCATAATACTACACAAGCTAAGTGCCTCTCTTTGGTCATTCTTGGTCATAGTCCACCTTCATAGTCAAGTCCTAGGTTTTCATATCATAAGAGCACTTATACTCCTAAGTAACCTCAAGGCACACTTGTGCAATGCATGTGGCGCATCCCATAATACCACACACACTAAACATATCCTTGAAGTCACCATATTCATATTTACCATTTCTAGGTGTCAATTTAGACCTACTTCATATTGATAAGGAACTATCAACTTAAGTCAATCTTATCATGGAAGGCAACTATAGCAACAATCCAAGCTAGCCTACATCACATAAGAGGACACTTTATAAGTAGCTTCAAGTCATACTTGTGTAACATATGAATGGCATCCCATACTACCACTCACACTAAGTACTCCTTTAGGCTAGCTTACTCAATGATTACTATTTATCATTCTAGAATATCAAAGAATAGCATGATACTATGCTAGACCTAACTACCATGGAAAACACCCTATCATGCAATCCAAGCTATCCAAGGAAGGATACAAGTATTCCAACCTAGCTACCATGCAAACATTCAATATGATGCAATCTACCCTTAGGGGAGTATGAATCCTCAACCCTAAGCTATCCTTAGGAGAGTATTGTGTCTCAATTCTAAGCTACCATGAAATGATCTTGGCCTAACCACGTCAAACTACCATGAATTGCATTCCAACAATGCTAGTTCAAGCTACCCTTAGGAGAGTGTAGATCCTCAATCCTAGGCTACCATGCCTATACTAATGCAGGCTACCATGAAAAGCATCCTACCAATACTAGTTTAAGCTAACTTTAGGAGAGCATAACTCCACAGTCCCAAGCTACCATGAGACCTATCATCCCAAGCTACCATGAGATCTACCATCCCAAGCTACATAAGTCAACTACACATGAAGGAATCATAAGAGTCAACTTCAAGATATTCTATTCTAAGAAGCATGATTCATTTTAGGTGATTAGCCTTTCAATGTAGAATCATTCTATGTGAGAAGACCTTTCAAATTCTACATACAAGCATTTATATAGTTCTAGGTAGGTCATGTCGGTGAAAGCCTCCCACTATAACTTTATCTATGTTGTATATTGATTCCATGCAAGTTAGTTCATCATACTAGACTTACTCTTTAAGCCCTAGTGATCAACATTATAACTTCAAGCCCTACATTCGAGCTTTACTCTAAATCATCATACTAGTCTACACCACAAGATACATTAGCCCTAAGCCTTAGTCATAGGCAATTCTAAGCATAATTCATCAAAAAGTCCCCATTCTAATCATTTCAATTCATATTATATCATACATGCATAAGTCTAGTTCAATTCATGATGTCATATTCCCATTCTTAGATAAGTTCTATTCATGGTGATAATTCTAGAAAATCTATCAAGAACCATCAATTTCTCATCAAAATACATAAACCCACATACTTTGAAAATTACGGTTACTTAAGGAATTCACATAAATTCTTCATAATATCATGAATCAATACTAAATTAATCATATATGAGCAGTATCCAACCATTTGGAATCATACCCACCTAAAACCCATACATTGGAAGTAACCCTAACTTGATTGGGGTTCTTCTGCACAAATTAGGGGAAATTCTAAGGGACTCTATGGCTGGAAGAACCCATAGATGAAAATATAAACATACCTTAATCAAAGCCCTAGAACAAGCCTTAAGCAATGGAGCATTTGTTCTTGACCTTAGCTTTAACCCTGGCTTCTTCTTCAATGTAGGTTCTTCTTAGAGGGAGAAATATTTGAGAGAGGAATGGTTTGGGTTTTTGATTTGTTTCTAATGTAAAGTAACTTAAACTTGGCGGCTAATGACTTAAAATGATATATTATAACGACTCAGAAAATGATAGGTTAAACTAGAGCCTAAATGTGGGGGTTAACATCAAGAGTTAAGGGCAAGGGCTAAAGGTTTTGCGTGTAGGCCATGGTGAAGGGCCAAGGTTGCCTAAAAATTAGGCCTAGACACTATGTCACATCACCACGAGGGTCTTCACTATCTGTGGTGGCCACCACGAGCCGTGGTGCCACACGCGGTGGCAAGGCAGTGTGCCCAAGTTTTGTGCCAAGCCAAGGCACCCCTTCACGAGCCACTTCACGACTCATGGTCATGACCACGGACCATGGAAAGGCTCATGGGTTTGCCTTAGCTTGTTGGGGGTTGTGTATTGATAAAGAGGATACTGTCTCAAAGTCCACGGGTGGTGCCCATCAAAGTGGACGTGAAGGTCACTTAGCCGTATGGAAGGTAAGGCAACTTTGCCTAGCTACTTCCCCCATGACCACGACCATCACCACGACTCGTGGTCTTGACCACGGATTGTGGGAGGTCTCGTGGTCATGACTTAGGCCCTTGAGAGCTTGGCAAGGTTGGGAGGTGATGTTTGCATAATCAATGACACAACTTCCAATGCAAGTGTCTACGATCGTGCAATAGTATAATAACCCAACCAAGGGTTGGGATTGAGTCCCAAGGGAGTGGTTTTGAGAATTAATAAAAAATTAAAATCAAGTTCTAACTAGTCGTAGCTAAAGATATTAATGACTGAAAACATTGTAAATTAAAAAGGGGGGACACAGAAGTGTCAAATATCGATTTGGGGGTTTTGTCATACATACAGCAAAAACAGTAAAATTAACAAGAATTCTATAAATGAGAGGGGATTCTTAGGGTGTGACCACAAATATATGTTGATTTTAATAGTTGGGTACATACTTTCGATAGGAAATTTGCAAGATAATAGTGACTAGGATAAGCTTTATATGGAATAAGTTCCCTCTGGGGCAACTTGCCCCATTTTAAATAGATTCCTCTTAGACACACATTTGCCGCATGAAGGCCAACCTACGCCTTACCCCACTCGCTCTCTCGAGATGAGTGTTAGGATATGGGACTAGGGCTCACCCTTTCGGGCTGAACCTCATGTCAACCCACTCCTTAGGCCATCAATCTAGCTGTCTTGGTTTCACGACCTCTCTCTCGAGCAAGCCGAAAAAATGGGTGGTTTTGTATTTGCAACTACAAACCCATTAAATTAAACCATAGCCATTAGGTGAAATCACCATTAAAGTACATCTAACCTATCAGCAAGCAAAACCCAATAATAATTTCAACACATATTTGCTAAATCATACCCCAAGAATAGGGGTTTTTAGCCACACATCAAGAGATAGAAATTTATACATAAACGAGCTTGTATTCAAATGGGTATGAAGATTTAAGTCCGGTTACATGCCAAGAATGAAGAATCCAAGAGACACAAGTCCAAATCCTTGGAGATGAAACCCTCTTCTTCTTCAAGTTTCCAAAACCCTCTCCAAAATCAGAGCAAAACTAAAAGTACTAAAAATTATATTAAGAATTTGATATTGTCTAATGCTATTAAAATATGATACTAAGCTATAACTCTCAACGAGTATTTATAGTTTTCAAAAATGTATGCGGTAGCAGACCTTTTGGCGATATTAGCTGGAATCGCCGATCAACTCAGCGATTCACCCTTTGGCGTAGTTCATCGCCGTCTTGCACCATCCTTCGGCATCATCGTGGCGATGCGTCGACTGACCCTTTTTTCACCGACTTGATCCTTTCCTTCAGGCTCAGCACACTGGAACAAAAGGTAAAGTGAGACCCTTCATCGACTCGCCAAGTGGACTCGGCGATCCTCAGACCTTCATTTTCTCGTTCTTTTTAGACTTTTCGTTCCTTTTTGCGAAGTAGTGTCTATGCTTTCCTTCAAACTTCAAATACCTGAAACTTAAGGGTTTTCATCAGATATTGAGATAAAATAAACATTTCAGGACACAATTTCTATTAAAATATAGCCCCAAATGAGTCCAATTTGTGGAATCATCAACACCCCCAACTTAAACTTTTGCTTGTCCTCAAGTAAACTCAAGTTCAGCTCTTCAAAAAGGGTGTCTCAAACAGTGCTACATAAGACTCAAACATGAATGCACACAACAAGATTCAATTTACTTATGCAAAGATCAAATGTGCACTTAAAGATTCAAGTTGTGACTCACCAATATCAAAGAATCTCATGCTCACAATACTTGCTTCAAATGCAAGTTCAAGCTCAACTATAGTGTTCAAACACTCTCACAGAAAGAATGATTCCATTTTCACACAATGGTTCACAATTAAATGCTCTAGAATCAGATGCAACACTCACTCTCACAAGGAAGCACAATGCGTGCTTTCCATCCACAGGTTTGCCCGTATTTTCCACTCAACATTTGTTTCAGCTCATTTAAGATCAAAAAGGTCTTTTTAAGGTTTGCAATGGGGTTGAGTGCGAAGGTATGGTCATTTAGGCTCAGTGATTTTCATCCTCATGAAGTGTGTTGCTCATAAAAATTCCTTTCCTTTTTATTCATCATTCTATTTAGTGCTCATAAGTCATTCTATTATTCACTCCCCGTAGATTGTTTGGGAACCCCATCTCTTTTGTACTTTATTCCACAACTTTCGTTTTTTTTCTTTTTCTTTTTCTTTCTCTTTTCTCTTTTTCTTTTATATGGAGGGGTTCTATTTTTCTCAACACCATGGGTTAAAGGAGACTTTATTTGCACTTCTGGATGTTCCCTAATCTTTGTCACCCCCCCTCCCCCAACTTAGGCTTTTGGCCTAAGTTGGCTATTCAATTAACCATAATTCAAGAGGATTATAGGCAATGGATTAGGAAAGGTCTAGTTTTCATCAAGTTTCTTACAAAGAAGGATAAGGCTCAAAGGGTGTTCAAGAGAGCATCACACGCTCACAAGGTAGGTCACCAAAGAGGTATATGTCAAATTGGTTCATACTCTTCGAAGTTTCCTAAGATCATATCAAGAGAAAGTCTTACTTAGTCAACCAGACCAATCGGGAGAATTCTAGGTGTTTCCATGCATGGTTCCAAGTAAGTTTATCACATAAGACATCGACACTTAAGTCAAACAAGACTCCATATGTTCGCTAGTGTTCAACGGTCATCACAAGAGAATTTTCATAAATGGCTAATCACAACGAGATGCAAGAATTTACATATTGTCTATGCAACTTCATTTGGCCTCATTGTAGCCGTACATTCATGTTCGTTCAATTTTAAGCACTATTCAAGTCATCAGTATTGATCGAAACTGAGACTCAAATTTTCCAAGGAACAACCACATTCACATATTGTCTATGCAGTCGCTCCATCTATCTGGGCATCAGTGCTCGGAGTCACCTCTGAAGGAAAAGCACACGAAAGTATGATATGATCATTGCAAATTAGTACCAAATTTTTGAAAGTAAACTCAGGGTTTGGAAAACCAACCTTTATGCCGATTAAAGTACTTTGAAATGCTAGGCGGCAATGAAATCCAACTTCGAGCACAAATCAACAACCAAAATATTGATGGAATACAAAAATATTTAAAATACTAACTAGGTGCGAGATTTGGAAGATTAAAAGAGAAGGAAAGTGAAAGAGTTTGAAGTTTAAACCTTTGTCCTGTTAAGAAACTGTCCAATTCACACCCATTCGGTGACATTAGTCATGGTCGCCAATCCATTCGGTGACTTGCTGAGTGGAGACTTACCTGCCAAGTTTTACTGGACCTCAATGGCGGGGCAATTTGCCAATAATTTCTTGGGCACGCTGAGTTTTACAGACTCCACTTCGAAGTTGTCTTTAGTCCAATATGCTCTAAGTTGAGGTTGCCGACTTCTTTGGCGATGTGCCAACTGGACCTTTGGCTCACCCATTAGCACTTTTCACTAACTTTCCATACTTCGACCTACACATACAACACACCATTATTTCCTAAAGCAAAAATAAAATGGTAAAACCTTGGGTTGCCTCCCAAGAAGCGCCTTATTTAACGTTTTGGCATGACACAAATCCGCACTCAAGTTCCATTAGTGAGGTTTGCCTCATTTTCATGAGGACACCCCTCTTTTGGCTCTAGGTAGAGAGAAGATAACACTTGGTCCATTTGGTACCCATAGTTACCATTCATGCTCATCTTTACTGCTTCAATACACAAACAAGCAAAATAAAAATAAAAATTAAGTAAGTAAAACTACAACTAAGAAGAACAAAAATCCTACTTATCTAAGAATTCTCAAATAACACCACTCCCCAGTATCGACACCATTTTGATGTTTGCGTATTCAATGACACAACTTCCAATGCAAGTGTCTACGATCGTGCATTATTATAATAACCCAACCAATGGTTTGGGATCGAGTCCCAAGGGTGTGGTTTTGAAAATTAATAGAAAAATAAAATTAAATTCTAACTAGTTGTATCTAAAGATATTAATGACTAAAAATATTTTAAATTAAAAAGGGGAGACACAAACGTTGTCAAATATCGATTTGGGGGTTTTGTCACAAATATAGCAAAAGCAGTAAAATTAATAAGAATTTTATAAATGAGAGGGGATTCTTAGGGTGTGACCACAATATATGTTGATTTAAATCGTTGGGTACATACATTCGATAGGAAATTTGCAAGATAATACTAACTAGGCTAAGCTTTAGATGGAAATAAGTTCCCTCTCGAGCAACTTACCCCATTTCAAATAGGTTCCTCTCGGACGCCTATTTGCTGCATGAAGACCAGCCTACACCTTACCCCAATCACTCCCTTGAGCTGAGTGTTAGGAAATAGGACTAGGGCTCACCCTCTTGGGCTGAACCTCATGTCGACCCACTCCTTAGGCCAACAGTCTAGCGGTCTTGGTTTCGTGACCTCTCTCTCTCACAAGCCGAAAACACACGGGTGGTTTTGTATTTGCAACTACAAACCCATTAAATTTAACCATAACAACTAGGTGAAATCACCATTAAAGTGAATCTAACCTATCAGCAAGTAAAACCCAATAATAATTTCAACACATATTTACTAATTTATACCCCAAGAGTGGGGGTTTTAAGCCACACATCAAGAGATAGAAATTTACCTAAATGATCTTGCATTCAAATGGGTATGAAGATTTAAGTCTGTTTAGAGGCCAAGAATGAATAATCCAAGAGACCCAAATCCAAATCCTTGGAGATGAAACCCTCTTCTTCTTCAAGTTTCCAAAACCCTCTCCAAACTCAGAGAAAAAATAAAAGTACTAAAAATTATATTAAGAATCTGATATTGTCTAATGATATTAAAATTGATACTGAGCTGTAACTCCCAATGAGTATTTATAGTTTTTTAAAATCTGTGCTTAGCAGATCATTCGATGACATTACTTGGAATCCCCGATTAGCTTGGTGATTTGTCTTTTTGTGTAGTTCATCACCATCTTGCACCATCCTTCGACATCATCGTGCTCTGGGTCATTGGGCGACATAGTACTGCTTCGTGGAACTTCTCGGAGATGCGCTGACTGCACCCTTTTTCCGCCAACTTGATCCATTCCTTCAGGCTCAGCACAGTGGAACAAAAGGCAAAGTGAAACGGCGACTCGCCAAGTGGAATCGACGATCCTTAGGCCTTCATTTTCTCGTTCTTTTTAGCCTTTTCGCTCCTTTTTGCGAAGTAGTGTCCGTGCTTTCCTTCAAACTTCAAATACCTGAAACTTAACAGTTTTCATCAGATAGTGAGATAAAATAATCATTTAAGGACACAATTTTTATTAAAATATAGCCCCAAATGAGTCCAATTTGTGGACTCATCAGGAGGCACACTGGTCAAGGGACCAAGGGCACCACCATGACCCGTGGTGTCCCTCACGACTCATCAAATAGGGCGTGGTCCCTGATGGGGCTGCCTAAAATGGGGACATTTAAGTAATTTTATTTTGATTAATTATTAAGTGGGGTTAATTTTAAATGGTTTATATCATATATATATAGTTTCAAGTCGTTTAACAAGTCATTTTACCCCTTTTTTCTCCTAAACCCAAATCAAAACAGAAGAAGTTCTTCCTTTAAAAAATTCTCTCTCTTGAAGTTCCCAAAGAAGAAGAAGATGAAGTGGGAGCTAGGGTTTGGATTCAAGGCATTTCTTCATCAAATTTCTTTGGGAATCTTAAGCAAGGGATTCTAGTCAAAGTAAATTTTCAAAGTTTTCAAGTTTATGAAAAAAACCTAGGGTTTTTCTCAATCTCATGGGTTCGTTCTTCAGACGATATCAAATGGTTATTAATGTTATATTATGATTGTATGAGTGTTTAATTGATGATTTATGATGAAAATACTCTTTGAACCCATGAATTCTCTCAATTCCTAAATTGTGCATTTATGAAGTGGGTTTATTGATTATGAAAGCTTATGATTGGAATATGTCTAAATTGCTTTGAGTTGTTGGATTGTATCATTATCTATGCCTTAATCTTCGTATGTGTATTAATTATCAATAATTGAATAAGGTGACCATTAAGAATAAGTATCCCCTATGTAGAATAGATGGTTTGTTTGACCAACTTCAAAATGCAAGCTATTTCTCCAATATTGATCTTCGTTTGGGTTATCATTAATTGAGGTTGAAAGAAGAAGAGATTCCAAAAATGGCTTTTAGAAACCGATATGGTCATTATGAGTTTTTGGTTATGTCTTTTGGTTTAACTAATGCTCCGGCGGTTTTTATGGACTTCATGAATAAGGTGTTTAGACAATACCTTGATATGTTCATAACTATATTCATAGACAATATCTTGATTTATTCAAGGAGTGAGAATGAGCATAGTGATCATTTGAGGATCGTATTACAAATCCTTAAGGACCAACAACCATATGCAAAGTTTAGTAAGTGTGAAGTTTGGTTAAGGTCTGTGGCTTTCTTAGGCCATATTGTTTCAAGCAAGGATATTGATTAAGACCGATGTGGTCAGGAGTTAGCCTAGACTTCTATCACCGACTGAAATTAGAAGTTTCTTGGGTTTGGCCGGCTACTATAGGAGATATTTTGAGGGGTTTTCTATGATTGCCTCTCCATTGATGACTTTTACTCAAAAGAAGGCTATGATCATATGGTTGGATACTTGTGAGAAAATTTTCCAAGAGTTGAAAGATAGACTTGCCACCACTCCGATGTTTACTTTACCAGAATGTACGGATGGCTTTTTGGTATATTGCGATGCCTCTAGAGTTGGGTTGGGATATGTGCTTATGAAAATCAGGAAAGTGATTGCCTATGTTTCAAGGCAACTAAAGGTTCATGCGAAGAACTATCCTACCCATGACCTCAAATTGTCGGTGGTTGTATTTGCCTTAGAGTTTTGGAAGGATTATTTGAATGGGGTCCATGTTGATATTTCCACTAATCATAAAAGTAAACAATATGTGTTTACCCAAAAGGAGTTGAATCTATGCCAAATAAGTTGGCTCGAATTGTTGAAGGACTATGATCCTATATCACCCCGGTAAGGATAATGTAGTATTAGATGCTCTTAGCCGACTATCGATGGGTAGTGTCTCACATGTTGAGGATGATAGAAAAGAGTTAGCTTAAGGTGTCCATAGGTTGGCCCGTTTGGGTGTTCGATTGGTAGACTCCACCAAGGGTGGTGTCATGGTTCATAAAGGGTCAAAATTATCTTTTGTGGTTGATATAAAAGAAAAGAAATGTCTTGATCTGACTTTCGTAGAGTTGAAAAAAGGGTACTTAAAAAGTCCATTGAGGCTTTCTCCCACGGGGGAGATTGGGTACTTAGATACCAAGGTCATTTATGTTTTCCAAATATGGATGACTTGAAGGAACACATTTTATCGGAAACCCATAAATCTCGATATTCTATTCACCCGGGAGCCACCAAAATGTTCCGTGACTTGCAGGAGGTCTATTGGTGGAATGGGATGAAAAATGATATTTTGGGATTTGTGGCTAAATGTCCAAATTGCCAACAAGTGAAGGTTGAGCATAAAAAATTGCGAGGTTTATCCCAAGACATTAGCATTCCTACTTGGAAGTGGGAAGATTTGAATATGGACTTCTTAGTAGGGTTGCCACGCACTCGACGCCAATATGATTCAATTTGGGTTATAGTAGACCGGATACCAAAGTCGGCTCATTTCATTCCTATCAAAGTTTCCTATTCTGCAGAATTGTATTCTAAGTTATATTTGAGAGAGATGGTAAGGTTTCATGGAGTCCCCTTGTTTATTAACTCCGATAGAAGTACTTTGTTTACTTCTCAGTTTTGGAAGTCTTTCTAAAAGGGTCTTGGCATTAAAATTAAGCTTAGTACGACTTTCATCCACAAATCGAAGGGCAAGAGAAACAGACTATCCAAACATTGGATGACATGTTAAGGGCCTGTGTGATTGATTTCAAGGGAAATTGGGACGACCATTTGCCTTTGATTGAATTTGCTTATATTAATATCTACAATTCTAGTATTTGTATGGCTATAGCCTTTTTATGGTAGGAGGTGTAGATCTCCTATAGGTGGGTTTGAGGTGGGTGATATTGGCTTGATAGGGACCGAGTTAGTTCATGAGGTTATAGATAAAATTTGACTCATTAGAGAGAGGTTGAGAACTACCCAAAGTCAATAAAAGTCTTATGCGGATGTTAGAAGGAGAGACCTTGAATTTGATGTGCTCTATTGGGTTTACTTGAAAATATCACCCATGAAAGGTGTCATGTGATTTGAAAAGAAAGGGACACTTAGTCCCCATTTGTAGGCCCATATAAAATTGTGAGACGTGTTGGTAAGGTTACATATGAGCTTGATTTTCCAAGTGAGTTGGCATTGGTGCACCCGATTTTCCATGTCTCCATGTTGAAAAACTGTATTGGAGATTCGATATCCATAGTCCCCCTAGAAAGTTTAGAAGTGAAAGAGTATGAAGAAGTTTCGGTAGAGATTCTAGATCAGCAAGTTAAGAAATTGAGAAAACAAAGAGATTGCTTCCGTGAAAGTGTTATGGAGAAACCATCTTGTTGAGGGTGCTACTTGGGAGGCTGAAGTTGATATGATGTCTCGATATCCTCATCTTTTTCCTCTTATTATAGCTTGAGGTAATGAATTCCTCTTGTGTTGATCTTGTTGATATCATGTGTGTTTTATGTGTTTCCATGATTTCCTTGTTTTATGCATATTCATAAAAAAGCTTAAGTCTTGAAAAAAAATAGGTTTTATGATTTATTTGCCTTATGTTGTTGTGCATTGAGTATTAGTTGCCTATAGACTTCATGAGAAGAAATGATGAACATGTTAACTATGCTTTTCTAGAACAAATTGCATATGTGCTCCATGAGATTATGTTGATCAATGTTGTAGCTTGGAGTAGGTAGTTTCTTCTTGCCAATGAGTAATGTTGAAAGTGAGTGCATATTGGGTTGATAGATGTAGTTCCTACTTCCTTGAGATGTATCGAGTATGTTTAGTTTGGAGATGAAGTTCCTCCTTGGTTGTGTGCATTTAGATGAGTTGCATGTATGATGGGTTGCTGGTACTAAGACCTTACTTTAGAAAGGTATCTAGAAACGTCATTCGAGGATGAATGTCCACAAGGGGGAGATAATCTAATACCCTAGAACCCAGTAAGTTAAACTAGGGCTAAGTGTGTGGGGGTAACATGCCATGGAAGAGGGAAACAACCTAAGAAGTCTAAGAAATTGTTAAAGGAAACAATTTTCTGCCGAAGCCAATTTGGCGAGCCAGTGTGGTCACCAAAGCTACTTGGCAATCCGCCAAGTCTTAACTCCATTACCGAGTGGACAGCCTAGAAAGCCCTAGTTACTAGAAATTCAGGCGAGCAATGTTGGGGCTCGCCGATCCAGTTGGCGCATCGCCCAGTGCTCAACCACGTCCCCTAGTACTAGAAATTGGGTTTTGTACCTTGAAGGGAAACTTCATAGATTTAGATATCTCTTGATAGGATTGATGAATTATGAATAGAATTGCTTAGATTTAAGCATATATGATGACTATGATGTTAATTTCTTGAGAGTAGAGCATAGATGATGATCATGAGAAGTGATGCTTTGAGAGTAAAGCCTAGACTATGAATTATTGAATGTTTATGTTGTAGTATGGAAGAGATACTTCCTACAATAAATTTCTAAGCATGATTGTGTGAATGTGAAAGGTTTACTCACATGAATGATTCTAGGTTGAAAGGATTTCTAACCTAAAATGAATCCAGACTAAAATGCCAAATGAATGATGAGGCTAGAGGTGATTACCTTTGACCTCCATATGTGAAGGATATGTGGTTATTTCCCATACTCCTTATGATTGAACAAGTGGTGATTCCCCACGTTCTTACTACGATGAATGGACATGGAGGCGAGTACCCATGCTCCTTATGAAATGATGTGGAGGCGAGAACCTTGTCCTATGATGAGATTATGGAGAAGCGTACCTGTGATCTAAAAGTAGGTAATGCAAGAGGCGAATACCCATTAGCCTTTGTAAGTGAGGTAAAGAGGCGAATCCCCTGTCTTTAAAAGTAAGTATGAATAAAGTAATTATGCTATGAGGATGATATGATTGGAGTGTTGCTAGATATGCCTTCCATGATGTGAGCTTGACTAGAGGTGGATTATCCAAGTCTTTGCTAAGGCTTGGTGAGGCTTTTTAACAAATTATTACTATTTTATTTTGATGTTTATTATATCTTGATGATGTTTATCCCTTATGTCTTATGTTGACTAATGCTTATGATGTGTTGTTTATGCTAGCCATCATATTCAATACTTGATTGTACTAACACATACTTTTGCCTATATTCTCATTCAATGTAGGGTCCGATGATATGGATTCCCACACTTGTGGCTAGCTTCGTTGTTGATCAAGGAAGTGAAGATTTTGTGAGTTATCAATGTATTCGAGGATGTGATCACCACTCTCCTTTATTCTTTTGTTTTATGTATTCCTTTTCATGTTGGACTATCAGAAGCACACAACTCTTGACATTCCATTCACCCGGAAGCCACGAAGTTCTACGTGACTTGCGGGAAGTCTTTTGGTGGAGTGGGATGAAGAAGAGGGTTACAAAATTTGTGGCTAAGTGTCTTAATTGTCAACAAGTGAAAGTTGAGCATCAAAATTTGGGAGGTTTGTCCAAGATATTAGCGTTCCTACTTGGAAGTGGAAGATTTGAATATAGACTTTATTGTTGTTTACCTTGTACTCAGTGACAACATGACTCAATTTGGGTTATAGTAGATGGTATGAGGAAGTCGGCTCATTACATTCTCATCAAGGTTTCTTATTCATTGGAGGACTATGCTAAGTTGTATCTAAGGGATATGTTTAGGTTGCATGGAGTGCCTCTATCCATTATCTTCGATTGTTGTACCTAATTCACTTTTCAATTTTGGATGTCTTTCCAAAAGGGTCTTGGTACTTTTGTTTAGCTCAGTATGGACTTTAATCCTCAAACCGATGGGAAAACGAAGCGTACTATCCAAACATTGGAAGATATCTTGAGATCTTGTGTGATTGAATTCAAGGGAGGTTAGGACAATCATTTGCCTTTGATTGAGTTTTCTTATAATAAATAGCTACCATTCAAGCATCGGTATGGCTCTGCTTGAGGCTATTTATGGTAGGAGGTGTATATCTCTTATAGAAATGTTTGAAGTTGGTGAGATTGTCTTGATAGGTCCCAAATTGGTACATTAGCCAAAGGAGAAAGTTGTCTTATTAAAGGAAGATTGGAAATAGCTTAAAGTCGACAAAAGTCCTATGCCAATGTTAGAAGGAGAGACCTTGAATTTGATGTAGATGATTGGGTTTATTTGAAAATATCATCTATGAAGGGTGTGATGAGATTTGGGAAGAAAGGGAAGATTAGTCACCATAATGTAGGTCCATATCCGATTTTGAGACGTATTGGTAAAGTTACTTATGAGCTTGATTTACCTAATGACTTAGCAACGGTGCATGTAATATTCCATGTCTTTTTGTTGAAGAAATGTGTTGGTTAGTGGACATCCATTGTACCATTCTAGAGTCTTGGTATAAAGAAATGTCTTTCTTATGAAGAAGTTTTGGCTGTGATTTCGGACCGACAAGTTAAGAAGTTGAGAAATAAGGAAGTTGCATATGTGAAAGTCTTATTTGGTAATCAAAGAGTTGAGAGTTCTACTTAGGAGGCCTAGGCTGATATGATACCATATTATCCCCATCTCTTTCCCTCTAATCCAATTCTAGCTAGAGGTATTTACCTCATTCTAGTTCATTCTTTTGTTTTCATGTTTCTTAGTTATTCTCATATTTCCTAGGCATGCATACTCATGAAAAATTAATTTTTGAGAAAATGAGTTGATTTGATTTATTTCTTGATGATTATGTGCATTTGAGTATGATTTTCATGTATGACTAATGAAATGATGTCTTAATATAAATTAGCTAGGAGTTGATGTTCCTCCTTGGTTATGTCTTGTTGATGAAGTTAAATTCTTGTGGGACTATTAAATCTCCTCCCCTACCCTCTTTAAGTTATCTTGATTTCTATTCAAGGATGAATTTTCCTAAGGAGAGACGTTATAACACCTTGGATTTTGGAAAAGGAAGAAATGATCTTTTTGGGGTTGCAGTATGGTTCTACGAGTCCCATCTACTAACCGTAGAAGCTTCTCCAAGAAATAGATGGCAATCATAGGAAGAGGGAAAATAATTTTCAAAAATCAAGTCTTAGTTCCCTTTTTATGGTTCACCAGGACGGTCTGTCATCCCATGTATGAGTTGTAGATAGGTCTTGTTGGTGCGACCATACGTAGTGAAATTTTGAGAGACAAAGTTGGTTTCTACAATTGCTGTCTATGATATGTAGGAAGTCCTACGAGTCGTAGAAATGTTCCGTCAAAAGATAGGTGAAATCACGATTAACCAGTACGAACCATAGGAAGTCCTACGATCTGTAGGTCAGAACCCTAGGTCAAGTCTAGCATTTATTTTAAAAGATCTTTTGAGTCGTTTCCATAATTGTTTGAAATCAAAACTATATCATTTTACCTTTTATCGTAGGCCATATATACCATTTTAAGCCCCAAATTACCCATTTTCTATTCATTATCTTAAATTCCACAAACCTATCCTCACCAAATTCTCTCAAGACTAAGGAAGAAGGAGAAGAGCTAGGGTTGATTCAAGTTTCAAATTCACCACTCTTTCTAGGCTTCAAGCATCAACGTATGTGGGCATTCACTAATGGATTACTTTCCTCCATGATGTCCCCAAGGTTTCCAATATCTACCTTAAATTTAAATTTGATTCAAGTTAGGGTTTTCGATTCAATCTTCATGGGCTTTACTCAATTATGATTTACTATTATTGATTAAATCTTCTAATGCATGATTCAATGTTTTATATTTAGTTGAAATTATGTTTACCATGTCTAAATTATGATTTTCATCTATGAACTTATGATGAAATCATGAACCTATGAATTATGAACTTTATCAAGATATGCATTTTTTTTTATGAAATCATTCCAAATAGAAGATGAGTCAGAAATTTTGGCTCATTCAAAGCATTTTATTTAATGAATTACTGTCCTCAATCCAATTTTGTGTTCATAACTGATGATAATTTGTTAACGTGCAGCTGTGAATGCTCAAGAACAAGGCAAGGACATTACATTGCGAAAAGAAGCATAAAAGTTGGAAAAGCTGAAGAAAAGGAAGGATGGAGCTCGCAAAAGCCACTCGTTGACTCGCCGAGTGAGCTTCTAGCTTGCCAAAAGGTTCAGAAAGCTAGCTTGTGAGCTAAGCCAACTTAGTGAATGAAATGCTCTTCGGTGTTTTGCCGAATGGAACGGCAAGCTCGACCCAACTCGCTTGAATAAACATAACAACTGAGTGCAAAAATAAAGTCCAAATGGTGAGAAGGTGTGCTAATCGGCAGATCACCGAGTCATTTGGTGATCACGACTAACTATGTCGATGGGAATGCGTACTTAAATTTTGGGAAGTTTTTGGAAACATATAAATTATTTTTTGAAGAGGGTAAAAAGTGTCTTACATAGTTTTGGAGATTTTTCACATAGTCTTACAATACTGAACATTTTGGGTGAGGGTTTTGAGCTTAGATATCGAGGTTTTTTGGATTTAATCTTAATTTTTGCATTGGGCATTGGGATTTTGTTATTCCGATGGAACACCTTTTTGGCAACTATTTCTTGTTTTTTGTTATGTTTGGCTAAACCCCCTTTCCTTAGGGGTGTCACTATGTAATGAAATACATAAATTAGCTTGTGGGTATTGTTAATTCATAGATTTAATATTGTTTTGAAATGGGTTGAGTTATTTATTTGTGTTTTGTTTTACTAACTGAAGTTGCAAATTTAGTTCTAACTTTAACTCTCGATGCTTAATTGAGAAAGTTGCTTAGAGTAGAGTAAATGATTGATAGTTGTATTGGCTTATGTCTTTATAACACAACTTTATAAAGTTAGTTAACTTAAGGAATTGGTTTTTTTTTTAAAAAATTATTATTAAGCTTGTTTATGTTTGAATGAATCGCTTGAAGCATAATAGTTGATTGAAAAATGGTTTTTATAGTTAAAATCCATCCTACCCTTTGAGATTCAATGACTTCAGGCAATTATCAACTACCCATTAAGCAAAATTAGTACTCGATTGCTCACACACACCTAAGGTCCCCTATATACTTATTCGAATCTGATACTATTTGTCTTCTTAAAATTTTGGATACCAAACTCTCTTGATATTGATAATTGAAACCTATAAGTTTACATTATGTTACGTGCTATTTACTTCTGCTCTATAAGAAATCATAACACTTCAATACTTCGTACTTGAATTCATTTCTATATCACTTTTTGTGGGATCGACCCCAACTCATCGTTGGATTTATATTTGTTAGAGACCGCCTACACTTTGAATAATTAGTGATGTAGTTGATTTTTATAAAAAATGGCGCCCCTATCGGGGAGTGATATTTAGAATACTTTATTGAAGTGTTTTTGTGAACTAGTTTGCTTGTAGTAGAATTTTCTTATTAGTGTTTTTGTTGGTTGCTCACAATAGGTAAAGAAATGGGTGTGAACGGAAGCAACACTTTTATCCAACTTGGGCACATTGAAGACATTGGAAACTTGAATGATGTTAATATAGATCAAATGAAAGTGCCGGTGCTATTCGTTTGCCCCCAACTGTGGGCAATGTTATCTTTCATGTAACCAGAACTATGGTTCAACTGCTCTAAATGAAAGTTTTCTTTGGGGGACTTGCTCATGAGGACCATCATAATCACATTTAGAATTTGTGGATGTGTGTGGTCCATTTGCCTTCAAGAATATCTCTCAAGAGTCAATGTGGCTCCATTTGTTTCCTTTTTCTATAGTGGGGAAAGAAACGAAGTGGTTGGCAAAACTACAAAAGGACTCTATTACATCTTGGGGGGAGCTCACAGAGGTGTTCTATGAAAGATTCTTTCCTCCCTCGAAGATGTTGAAACTGAGAGACAACATTCAAAATTTCAAATGGATTGATAGTGAACCCATTCATGAAACTAGGTTGAGGTTTAAAAAGCTACTCCTCCTCCTACTCATGGTATGCAAGAGATAATGTACTCTTGCAATATTTCTACCGGAGTCTTGATATCGTCAACAAATTTTTTACTGATCAATTTATTAGTGGTGCTGATCAATTTATTAGTGGTGGAATCATGAGACAACCATTTGACGTGGAGTCGACTTTACTTGACAAGATGACCAAGATTAATCGAGAATGGCATACCAGGGAGGAGCAAGTATCTACTTTCAATATTTGGTTGACTAAAGAACAAATCGAAAAGAAGCAAGAGCGTGATGGAAACATGTCCAAGTTGATGAACCAATTGGACTTGTTGACGAAACCTGCCATGGGAGGTGGTCATAAGGCCGTGAATGCAGTTAGTGCTAGTAGTGGAATGAGCCCAAATATGTATAATGAAGAGGTACAATTCTTGTCGAACCAAGTGTGGGGTTCTTTTCCAAGCAATCCAAGGCCAGGAGAGTATCAAGGTTGGATCAAAGATTGTGATATTGGTTAGAGATAGAGGGAACGATTTTGGCGTGATAGGGGTGCAACTTGGAGAGAAAGGGATGGCTATAGAGATCATTATGTGCCTCCTCTTGACCGTCCAAAACCTAAAGAACCAAACGCCAATCCCAAAAGATTTTGGACTAAGGATATGCTTGCCCACATCCTAAAAAAGGAGGAAAGATCGGATAAAGTTCTAAAGGAGATGAAGGTTAATTTCTCCTCTTTGAATCAAACAGTGACCTCTCATTCGATTTCGATAAAACAACTTGAGACTCAAATGGGTCAAATTTCTACTCACTTGAATTCGAGATAAAAATGGGTCTTCCTAGCGTTACCATGGCCAATCCGAACAATGATAATGCCCAATGCACGGCCATCATAACCCGCATTGGTAAGCTTGTGGAAAGTAATGTGCCAAATGATAAAAATACAAGTTCAAACAAGGGGAAAGCTATTGTTTTTGAAATTGATGCACGTGCCAAAGTGTTGAACAATGAAGCCTCAAATGAGGTTGATGATGCACTGAAATGTGTTGTTTCCAGTGATGCTAAAAAGTCAAATGTAGGGGTTGTACCTCCTTTGGTACCTAAAACACTGCTGCCAAAAGTTACTTCACCAATTACAAGAAGAAGAGGGATGAAGACGTAAAGTTCCAAATTAAAATTTCCATCTTCAAAACTCTTTCAATTAATCTTCCGTTTGTAGAGGTGTAGCTAGATATGCCAGGTTATGTAAAGTTTATGAAATATTTGGTCACAAAGAAGAGAAGTATGGATTTCAAGACGATTGAAGTATCTCATAGTTGTAGTGCCATTATGTCTAGAAATGTGGTTGTCAAGATGGATGAACCAGGGGCATTTACTATCCTTTGCACTGTAGGGATGCTCTGATTCACGAAATCATTTTGTGATTTGGGGGCAAGTATAAACTTGATACCTTATGCCATTGTCAAGCAACTGGGGCTAGGTGAGCCTAAACCTACCACTATGTGTCATCTGATAGTAGCCTCTATCAAGTGCCCAATTGACATTCTATTTGATGTTTTGGTAAAGGTTGAAAAATTTATATTTCCAGCCAATTTTGTGATCCTCGAGTACGAGATTAATGCCAAGGTCCCTATTATTCTTAGTAGGCCATTTTTGTGCGTCCAAGAAAGCTTTAGTTGATGTGGAAAGTGGTGAATTAAAATTCCAAGTAAATGGTGAGGAAGTTACATTCAATATATGTAAATCAATGAATCAAACCAAGTGACTTCCAGGTTATATTGGTCATTGACATGATTGATGAAGTGGTTGCTAGTATGAGTAAAGTCTCTTGTGTTGGTGAATCTTTGGCTGTTGTGATGAGGTAGTGGATGGTTTATTGAGTTTACGTTCTTATTCTAAGAGCCCTTTAAAACTTGATATTAGTTTGAAGAATAGGGAAAGTCCTCCCACAAAGCCTTCTATTGAGGAACTGCCAAAGCTTGCATTGAAGTTACTTCCACCTAACCTTCGTTATGTGTTCTTGGGAGCCAATAATACTTTACCCCTTTTTTATTGTTGTGAAATTGTTTGAATGGCAAGCACAAGTGCTTGTTAGTGTATTGAAAAGGTTTACCAAAGCTATTAGGTGGACGATTGCTGACATTGTGGGAATCCCTCCTAGGATTTGTACTTACAAGATTCAATTAGCTAGTGTTTATAAGCCAAGTATTGAACATCAAAGGGGTTTTATTCCTCCAATGCAAGAAGTCATCAAGAAAGAGATTATTAGGTGTCTTGATGTGAGAGTTGTCTACCCTATTGCAGATACCAAGTGGTTTAGTCCCATTCAATGCATTCCAAAGAAAGGTGGTATGATAGTGGTCCCTAATGAAAAGGGGAGCTTGTGCCAATGTGACCAGTTACCAATTGGCGTGTATAAATGGACTATCATAAGTTGAATGTGTGGACCGAGAAGGATCATTTTTCGATGCCCTTTATGGATCAAATGCTTGGTAGATTTGCGGGTCGTGGATGGTATTGCTTCTTGGATGGTTACTTCGGTTATAACCAAATCTCTATTGCACCAGAAGATAACAAAAGACAACCTTCACATGTCCCTATAGGATGTTTCTTTTCAGAAGAATGCCCTTTGGAGTGTGTAATAAACCGGCGACATTTCAACGGTGCATTCTCTCTATTTTTGTCGATATGGTAAAGGATTCGATGGAGGCTTTCATGGATGACTTTTCTATTGTGGAAGATAAATTTGAATCATGCTTTGAGCACTTTGGTAGAGTCTTGCAAAGGTGTATCATAAAGGACCTCGCTCTAAATTGGGAGAAGTGTATTTTCATTGTCAAGGAAGATATTGTATTTGGGCAAAAGATTTCGGGAGAAGACATACAAGTGCATCAAGATAAAGTTGAATTAATCACCAATTACCTCCTCCTATATTGGTTAATGGTGTTAGAAGCTTCTTCGGTCATGCAGGTTTCTACCGAAGGTTCATAAGAGATTTCTCTAAGGTGGCTTACCTTCTTTGCAAGCTTCTTGAAAGGGAATGTTTCTTCGAGTTTGATGAAGCTTGTGTCAAAGCATTTTTGTATTTAAAAGAGAAGCTCGTTTTGGCTCCGATCATTGTTGCTCCAGATTGGAGCATTCTATTTGAGCTAGTGTGTGATGCGAGCTGTGTGGCTTTGGGGGTTGTGCTTGGTCAATGCAAGAGAAATTTGTTTCACTCGGTTTATTATGCATGCATGACCTTGAATGTAGCTCAAAAGAACTACACTGTCACTAAGCAAGAGTTATTAGCCATGGTATATGCTTTTGACAAGTTTATAGCTTATCTTTTGGGGACTAAGGTTGTGGTACACACTGACCATGCTGCTATACGTTACTTGATGGCTAAGAAAGATGGAAAGCAAAGAATGATTGATGGAAATTACTATTACAAGAGTTTGACTTTTGTAGCGACCTTTCCGAAATAATATAAGCCAATAACTTACGAGATTTTCATGCATATATTATCTTCACACTTCAAAAATGATATAAAAAGAATATCTCCAACTTCTGCGTACCCAAATTAGCCGATTCATGCTTCACACAACCATTTAAAACAAATAATAAATTTAATATATTACAAGACTTGGGCTTCCTCAAATGAACAAAACATATAGCCATACCTATATTAAAACCCATGGTGACATGATCAAATTAGCCCTCAAAATTTCATGTAAACATACAACACATAGATCATGTACAAGTCCCAAGGTTATACAAAATATAGATGCCTATATGCAAATGTGATCTTCCTTAAAGCTCTCAAAATATCCATCTCCAATGGCTTGCTTCACGCCTCCTGTTGATCATTCCCTACGATAGAAACAACTATCGCTAAGCATATAGCTTAGTGGTGTAAAAACTATAGGTTCGGAGCTCTCAGATTCACCAAGGTACCTTTCTCAAGTCATGAGCAACACAACTAAAACATAATAAATAAATAAAGTAATAATATATAAAGAGTATCAAGTTAGATATTTAAAGATCCAAATGTCAAGAACGCTCATAGCACTATTCTCCAAGAGATTCAATAACAAGGCTGGCCCAATATATACATCATGTCATCACATCAAGAACAAGTAGGTATCAAGAAGGCCCAATGCCCTGTATCAAGAAGGGTCAAAGCCCAATAATCTAGAGAACCAAGAACCATACTAAAAATGGCTTTCTAGTTGGTACTTAAAATGGACAACTTCCATTCTTAAGACGGACTAAAAATCCAGAGTCAATATAGAAATTGATATGAATCAAGAGACATACCAATAGTGACAATGTCACAGCCACAAGAAAGAAAAGGTCCCAAAAAGAGTGCAAAGTGATAAAATAATCCGTACGAGTGGGTGAGTTACACAAGCGTATTTAACGTCTTAAAGGATACCAATATGACAATGCAAAAAGTGACAAGAGGTAACCAAGGTACCAAGATAAACTTTTAGATATACCAGCAGGTAAAAAGAGTACAAGCACAAGTTTATACACAAACCTCAATATTTTAGTGTAGAAACAGTCCAATCACAACTTCGCGACTTCAAACCGTAGACCAACCAATGTATCAATGTCCTTAACTTGTTCACAAGTATATACAACCTTAAAAATATAATTAAATAACTTCTTTAATTCCTAGTATCTCAATAATGTCGAAATAAAACAAGATTATCATCACAAGTAAGCTTTGCCTGTACAGATACGACTACGCTCCCAAAACAGTGATTCTGGCCAGCCTAGTACCTCATGTTGCAACTTAGATTTGAAAATGAAAATGGGAAAAATAAACTTTGTAACCTTCATGAAAGATGTAGGTACACCTTTTAAGGTTGCAAACAAACAAGAGTCACCGCAAAATATATTTTTTACAAAAAAGATATATTCAAAACACTAACAGTTGTCCCTACAGGACTTCTAATTTCAAACTCTAGACAGAACTTGTCCTATGTTACGTCCCATATTTCGAATCCATAACAGCTAAATTAGACTTTACATAAACATAAGAATTGTACATATACAAGTTAACTTTCCAAATTATATTTATTCATTGTAAACTATGTTCTATAGAACGAGATATGCATGAATTACCAAACACTACCCAGCTCAGAAATAATATTCATCACTTACCAAAGAGAAGTGTGTGTCTCAAATTCCAGCCAAAAGGACCATGCTTTTCTCTTATGATTTTCAAGAACAACTGATTAACTATGGTCTAAGGTTCTTAGACTTGAAGGAACTGAATTTAACTCAAGGAGGTGTGAAAATATATATCCCACAAGTGATGTTTATCCTTATACAGCTGTCCCTCAAGGCTGCCCAAATAGTGTGCTGCCCAAAATGCATACATATACACCTATATATATATATATATATATATATATATATCCTTCACCTCCTTTTAAAGTTATATTAAATTCTAATTAGACTATTACGTAAATACCCCAATAAAATCCCTTAAATTACGATACAATTTATGTTAAGAAAGCTAGCAATTATCACAACATTTCAGATTCCCAAAAATTAGAGTAAAATATATTGTAGTTATTAAGCAACGGAAAATCGACGTGCGACTCTTGGTTAGTATTTAGAGGCGTTACAACTTTGTAGTCAAATATCGAAAGGGGTGTGAGAACAAAGTAGCGGGCTACTTTTCGAGGCTTGAAACGAATGTAGTTGTTTTCGGTGAAAAATATATTTAGGAAGCCTTTCCCGATGTGTTTGTGATGGTTGTGTCGAATGGTACATCACATTGGTATGTTGATTTTGCAAATTATGTGCTGTGTGGGATTCTTCCTGATGTGCTGAATATTTACCAATGAAAGAGGTTCCATTTTGACGCGAAGAAGTATTTTGGGATGAACCTTAACCATTTCAAGAGTGTGCTGATAACAGATTAGAAGATATGTTCTGGAAGCTTAGGTAGGTGTTATTATTGACGCTTGCCATGCGTCACCGGTTGGGGGCACCATAGTGGAGTGTGTATAGCTGCTAAGGTACTACAAAGTGATTATTATTGGGCAACGTTGAATCAAGATGAGAACACCCTTTTTAAGAAGTGTGGGCAAAATCAAAAGTAAGGAGGAGTGTTGTGAAATCATGAATGACCTCTCACTCCTATTTTAGAGGTACAGTTGTTTGATGTATGGGGAATCGATTTCATGGGCCCTTTTTTGAGTTCTTATGGGAACTAATACATATTGGTAGTCATTGATTATGTCTCTAAATATGTAGAGTGAGAGACCTTACCCAACAATGAAGAAAGAAGTGTGGTTCAATTCCTCAAGAGGTACATTTTCTTGAGGTTTAGCACTCCACATGCCATCATTAGTGATAGGGGCTCTCATTTGTTCAACTAAATGTTCACATCGTTGGTAACCAATTATGGAATGAAGCATAGTATTGCCAGTCCTTATCATCCATAAACGAGTGGGAAAGTCGAGGTGTCAAACTCAAAGAACAAAGAAATTTTGCCCAACACCATTAATTCATATCGAAAAAATTAGTCCTGGAAGTTAGATGATGTTCTTTGGGGGTATAGACATGCGTTCAAGACCCCGATTGGTATATCCCTTTATCAATTGTTTTTTCATAAATCTTTTCATCTATCAGTTGAACTTGAGCATAAAGCCTTGTGGGCCTCGAAGGCTATGAATTTTAATTGGGAGGATGTGTTGAAGGATCTAGTTGACCAACTCCATGCTTTGGAAGAGATTCGGCTTCGAGCTTATGAGAATTGAGCCCTTTATAAAGAGAAAATAAAGAAATGGCATGACGCCAAAATCCTTCATTAAGAGTTCAAAGTTGGTGATCTTGTGTTGCTCTACAACTCTCATTTGAGACTCTTTTCGAGGAAACTCAAGTCAAAATGGTCGGGCCCATTCAAAATAAATTGGGTGTTTGCAAATGGAGCAATAAAAGTTGACAACTAAGATGGGTCAATGTTCAAGGTGAATGGGCAAAGGTTGAAGCTTTACTTTGGAGAACGCCCAAATGCGACTAAAATTGATGTTGTGTATTTGGATAATAGTTGAATTCATGTCCATGTCGTGCCACGACGTCAACTAAGGCACTTCTTAGGAGGCAACCCAAGCTTTACTTTTTGTTATTTTGGAAGAAAAACAAATGGGAAAGGGGATGGAACAATCAGTGAGTCACCAAATTACCTGTATCATCTCCTAAAATTATTGCCTATGAAGATAAAAAATGAGGGATGTTCTAAAAGTTTGGCTGAGTTCACTGCCCAATTAGTGAGTCATCGAGTTGGCACGGCGAACCAGATCGAGTTTGCCCTTTGCGTCTAGTGAAGGGGTGCATCATCTATTAACTTTAGGGAGCTGAGGCTTATTCTGCGGATTGCTGAGTTGATTGGCGATGTTACTGAGCTTGCCAAATGAGGTGGGAATTGAAGAGTCACTTCCTCTCTAACTTTTTAAATTCAAATTTTCTCTCTTGTTTCAAATTTTTCACTCCTCTACTCTTTCAATCAAACTTTAGGCTATAATTTTGTTTAAGTGTAGTGTGATTGGCTTCTGAAGTGTCGTTGTGATCTCTTTCCCATTTCTTTTTTCATAGTTTATCTCATTGTTTTCATTTGCGGTTGGTTTCTCAAATTTTGTTTATTTTTATGCTATACTAGTAATGCTTATTTATAGTGTAAACGGTATATCGTGCTTAATTAAATTTTGTGCCTTGATTGTATCCATGTTGACTCATATAACTTTAATTTGAAATTGAGCATGTTAAATCAATCGTTTCAACCAACTTGTATAAGCTTCTCGTGTTAGCTGATTATACTTTGGGTGTTGCATGTTGGGTAGTGTATGGGTGAAGTATGAGTAATCCTAATTCGACCAAATGACTTTTTTTGCCTGATGATGGATTGGGTGATGTCGTTCTTAAGGGAAAATCGTTGTTTGGTTAAATTAGTATCAATTTGGGGAAGTTTGAGTATGCCGGCTTGTGAATTCATCATGGGTAGGTAGAGTGTTTAAACTCATGCTTGAATTAGTGTGTCATAGGCCGTTGTCTACGATTCGAGAAAAATATTGGGGAGAAGATGCGTTGGACCTTTCAATGACCTTACAGAGTTGACTCGGCGTGTCGCCAAATGTCCTCCCCATTGCCTTACTGCCAGGTTTATGAATGGGAGCCAATTTTACTTTCAATGATGACCCTTCAGCTCACCAAAGTTATTCAGTGAGTTGCCGAATGGAATTGATATTGCCTTTTTGACCTGTAACGAACGTAAAATGAATAAGTGAAACTAGGTCTTAACTAGTGTGTTTATGAGTTTGGTGTGAGGTTTGAGGTGGTAATATGTTGTCCCTAGCTATGGTTGAGGGGTTTAGTGTTTAAATGTCAAGGTACGACTCCCCAAGGACCACCCTAGAGGTTATTGAGGAGGACCCTAAGCCTAACCCCCAAGACTTCTTGAAACCAAAGTGTTGCCAAAAAACTTGGTGACCTACAGTAGGGGACCATGTCAAGTAGGTCTATTCACGTCCCGTGGATGGCCTCCGTAGGTCAAGACCCTCCAAACCAAGTTGTAGTCCCAAACCACGGACCAACAAGATGGTGGCGTAACCCTACCTACGGTCCGTAGGTGAGGGGCGTGGTTTTCACCTGTGTTGCTGTTAAATATCTCGGCCTACTTGAGGGTGAATTGGTAAATTCACACGGTATTTTTTTTTGTTGGGGGATGGTTTTAATTAGATTTTTTTTTAGAGTTTTTAAATTATTAAAACATATTTCTAATTCATTAATACAAAACACCCCAAAGTTAGAAATCTCTCTTCTCAAAAGTTCTCTCTGTATAAACCTCCATTGGAGGTGAAGACTTCAAGCTCTCAAGGTCAAATCTCAAGTTTTTCAAGGTTTCTCATGGGATTTGTCCATTAAAGGTATGGTAGTCTTGACCCTTGTCTAATTTTCCATTCAAGGAGTGATTTCAAGTTATGAAAAATCTAGGGTTTTACTTAATCTCATGGGTTCTTTCATCAAACGTTTTCAAATGGTTTCTAACATTAAGATTGTATTGGTGTTTAATTGATAATGTATGATGAAAATACTCTATGAACCCATGAATTCTCTCAATTCCTAAATAGTCCCTTCATGAAGTGAATTTAGTTGAATCATGAATGAATGCTGATGGATTATGCTTAAACTGATTTAGATTGTTGAATTGTATCACTATTCATGCCTAATTGTATTAATTAAAGGTTTATTGGCGACTTGTGAACATGGCCGTGAAAGGGCAAGTTATGACCTAATTACATGTTGAAGTAGAATTGTGCTTGAGCTATTAATCCACTTGAAAGGTGGAGGTGTTTAATTACTATGTATGATGATGATAGAATGTGAAGGATAAGCATGTAATTTAAATGATAGAATGATGATCATGTATACAATGTTATTGTGTTGTTGTTGATAGTATATTCTCAATTGACACTCATGAATAATAATGACGGAATGTGAAGGGTTTCTTCTATGTATTGTTGTATCTTAAATTGGTAGGCTTAGACATCCTTTTCTTGTACAAATGAAAGTAATGTGAATGTTGAATCATGAATTGGTAGGCTTAGGAATCGTTTTCTTGTATAATGAATGTGTCTTGACTCGTTGAGTATGAATCAATAGGTTAAGGCATTACTTTAATATACGAGTAATGAATGTGTCATGACTTGATAGATATGAATCGATAGGCTTAAGACATTCCTTTCATAAATGATCTAATCGTGAATCGATAAGCTTATGGAATTCTTTTCATGAGTATAAAAATGTAATGAGGAACCATGAATCGATAGGTTTATGACATTCCTTTAATGAGGACTCTAGATCTATCTTTGAATGTACCATGGATCAATAGTCTTATCGCATTCCTTCCATGTGTAATGATTTAACTTGGGTCGATAGGCCTATGGCATTCCTCCCTAGTACAATAATGTAATGTGAATGAAATAATCTATGGGAATGTAGGCTAAGCACCGAGTGGATACGATTGGATGGAAACTCTCCCAATGTTAGGTTAGAGTTCCAATGAACATCTTCCTATTCCATAAACTATGTGACCACATAGGTACTAGCTAGTGGATCCATCTAAGCTAGATGAATTGGTCTTCTTTAGGCAAGTAGACCACTTCTTTATGGTGTGGGGTTTCATGACACCGGATTCCCTATCTAGCTCACATGGTCTATGTCGGTTAAACACTTATTCCCATCGTATGAGATGTGAATTATGGTTTCTTGAGGAGTTCTATGAAGTGTGGGTGGTAGTATGGGATGTCATCCATGCATTGCACGAGTAGGCTTTGATAGGGTCATAGTGAGTTCTCTAAGTCTTAATGGCTGTATGAATGTCTCCTTATGATAAAGTTCACGAGAATGCTAATCTCATGTCTAATGAATGAAGGTGCTATAAATGATGCTAATGAAGAATGTTGACTTAAATGCTTAAGTGCAAAGATGAACGCTATACTTCGATTGCATCATGAGTTACTTCCTTGTTATGATTTATTGCATATGAATGTGCCTTGCCTATGGTGACTTTGAAGTAGTACATAATGTGAGTAGTAGTATGGGATCCCATTTGCACATTGCAGAAGTATGACTGAGAGTTATCTTAGGTGATGATTTTTATGTGATGATATGACTTATGTAATGTTTGTCTCTTAAGTATGAGTAATGGTAAGTACACTTTTTGTGACCTTAAGGTTGTACTTTAGTGTGGGTGGTGGTATGGGACGCTATCAATACATTGCACAATGAATGGCTTGAGGGTTACTTGAGGTGAAGGTTTAATGTGAAGGTAATGACTATATGTTTATTATGTTCAAAGGTGAAAATTATGACTTTGAATGTTGGTTGTGACTTATATTATGCCTCTATTACTATGTTCATGAAGTTTTACCAAAATGCCATAAAAGCATGACTTTCAAATAATTGTCCATTTTAGTACTTCATTGTTCTAACCCATTCTTCTTCATGTTTTACTACAAGTGTAGGTTCCGGCATTTGACTTGCTTATCTCTAGTTGAAGCTTGGATTGAGATTCTTCCAAGAGTTGGTATGCCCTCATAGATTTGAACACAAGAACTCTTATGTTCCCTTTCTTTCATGTATTAGATAGTTGATAAGACTTCGATTGTAAAGGGCCATTACCCTATTTTGTTTCAAGTATTGTTTTTAGATGGCCATGTGAGACGATAGACTTTTGCTTTCTTTTAAATAAGTATTTTTTTCTTGTTGGATTTATAATGAAAGCTTTTATATTCTGCACCATTACTACGTATCTTATGTTATGAATGCTATGAGGCTTGTCTAAGACCCCTTTGGGGTCGAATACGCTGTGTCACTTTCAGGGTGTTGACTTGGGTCATGAAAAACATGGTATCATAGCACAAGGTTTTAGGAATGGATTTTAGGATTGATGTCTCACAAGCCATATCTTGTAATGACTTGGAAAATGATAGGTTAAACTAGAGCTTAAACGTGGGGGTTAACGTCAAGAGTTAAGGGCAAAGGATAAGGGTTTTGGGTGTAGGCCATGGTTTGGGAACCTAGGTCGCCTAAAACATAGCCTAGCTACTGCCTCCCTAGACCACGAGGGTCTTCAAGACCCGTGATGGTCACCACGAGTTGTGGTTCCACCCGTTGTTTCTAGGAAGTAAGCCCTAGAAAGGGACAAGCAAAGGGTCCCCTTCACGAGCCACTTCACAATTCTTGGCCCTAACCACGGGCCGTGGGAACGCTGGTGGGGTTGCCTTAGCTATGTGGGAGATATTGCAAGTTGAGGGAGCCACTGCCCTTACGACCATGGGATCCACAACAAGCTATGGTGCATTAGACGGTCTGTCAAAGTGTATGTGGAGTTCACTTAGCATCGAAGGAGGCAAGGCAGTTTTGCCTAGATGTTGCCTCCTGTTCACGTGCATCACCACGACTCTTGGTGTTGACCACAGATTGTGGGAGCTTCCATGGACTTCCCTTGGCCTTGGAGGGTATGGCAAGGTTGGGAGGCATACTTCCTAGGGACCACGGGAAACACAGCGAGCCGTAGTTCCCCTCACGACCTATTGAAGTGGGCGTGGTCCCTAACGGGGATGCCTCATTTAGGGAGTTTTTAGTAATTTTGTTTTTATTATTTATTATGTGGGGTTGATTTTAATTTTTTTTATATCACTAGTATATATAATTTTAAGTCCTAAAACAAGTCATTCACTTATTATTTCCCCAATCAAAACAATAGTTCTTCCTTCCCAAAATTCTCTCTCTAAAGACAAGGAAGAAGAACGAAGCCTTTGAAGCTAGGGTTGGTGATTTCAAGGTGTTTCTTCATCAAATTTCTAGGGGAATGTTAGTAAAGGTATGGTGATCCTTCATCTAGGGTTAGCTTTCACCCTAGAGTCAATTTCAAAGAAGTTTCTAAGTTTTCAAAGTTCATGAAAAACCAAGGGTTTTACTCAATCTCATGTGTTCTTTTTTCAAATGATTTCAAATGGTTTCTAGTATCATATATTGATTGTATTAAGTTTTAACTGATGATTTATGATGAAAATACTCTATGAACCCATGCTTTCTCTCAATTCGTAATTGATGCCTTTATGAAGTGGGTTTATTGATTATGAAAGCCTATGAATGAAAATTGTCTAAACTGCTTTGGGTTGTTGAATTTCATCATTTTCTATGCCTAATTATGGTAAATTGTTGGTGAAGTGAGGATTTGTGAACATGGCCTTGAGAGGGCAAGTTATGGCTAATTTCATGTTAAGTAGAATTGTGCTTGACTTGTTGATCCACTTGAAAGGTGGAGGTATTTACTTACTATGTACATTATGGTCATGACCTTGCACGCATAGTGTGAAGAATTAAAGTATTATCATGATGTTGTATATGTGAATGTGATGTGAAGGATTTGCATATGATTTCAATGATCAAATGATGATCATATATAGGATGTAATTGTGTTTTGTTGATAGTATATTCTCTATTGATACTTATGAATGATGATGATAGAATGTGAAGGATTTCTATAGTAAATGTTGAATCTAGAATTTGGAGGCACATACATCCTTTTCTTGTATAATGAAGATGTCTTGACTTGATGGACATAAATTGATAGGTTTAAGGCATTCTTTTCATAAATGATCTAATGTAATGAAGACTCTAGAATCGATAGTCTAGTTACATTCCTTTATGAATGAGTGAATGTACAATGACTCGATAGGGTAGTATCATTCCTTTCATTAGTATAAGAATGTAATGAGGGACTATGAATCGATAGGCCTATGGCATTCATTTCATGAGGACCCTAGAGCTATCCTTGAATGTACCATGGATCAATAGGCTTATATCATTCCTTCCTTGGTAATGATGTATCAAGGCTCGATAGACCTATGTCATAGTACACTAATGTAATGTGAATGAATTAATCTATGGGAATGTAAGCTAAGAACCGAGTGGATATGGTTAGATGGAAACTCTCCCAATGTTAGGTTAGAGTTCCAACTAACATCTTCCTATCCTATAACTATGTGCCCACATAGGATATTGGCCAGCGGATTCCATCTGAGCTAGTGTTACCGTTCTACCTTAAGCAAGTGGAACACCTCTTTACGGTGTGGGACTATATGACACCGGATTCCATGTCTAGCTTGCATGGTCTATGTCGTTTAAACATTTATTCCCATTATGTGAGATATGCATTATGGTTTCTTGAGGGGTTCTATCAAGTGTAGGTGGTGGTATGGGATGCAATCAATCCATTGCACGAGTAGGCTTCGATAGGGTCATAATGAGTTATCTAAGTCTTAATGACTAAATGTATGAAAGTCCTCTAAATGAATTAATTGAAGAAAGTTGACTCCTAAATGCTTAATGTGATATGCATGCTATACTTGGGTTATATTATGAGTTAGTTTCCCTTGTCATGTCTTATGAAATGTTATGTCTCTTATGTATGGATATTGTGTAAAGGTGAAAAGGAAAGAATGGAAAGTTCACTTGTGGTGACCTTAATGTGGTGCCTTGGTGTAGATGGTGATATGAGACACTATCCATACATTGCACAAGGTATAACATGAGGGCTACTTGTAGTGAAGGTCTAAGGAAAAGGGTAATGGTTTACATATTGGTATTGTTCAAATGTGATGTTAAGCCTTGTGTGATGATTATACTTATAATTGATGTCTCTTATACTATTGTTCATGATATTTAAAAAAAGTGGCATGATGCATGGTTTCCAACTAAATGTCCCTTTTAAAGCATGTTTTTGAATGGTCATCATACTTAGTACTTAATTGTGCTAACCCCATTCTTCCCTTTTTCTTACTAAAGTGTAGGGTTTGGAGATGTTGGTGTTCTATGCCTGAGGAGGAGGTTCCTAAGGTGCTTGAAGATGAAGACTTGGTTAGTCTGCATAGTTTCGAGAACAAAACCCATTGTGTTTCTTTTATGTCTTTTAGTATTCTTTTAGAGTCTTTGTATGATCTTAGTCCCAAAGTTGTATCCAAAGTATGAGATGGTTTGAGAAATGTTATAGAAAGTCTTTCGCTTGCTTTTTAATGAAAATGTCTTCGTTTGTGAATGAAAGTTTTTAATTCTTCTCTATTTTCCTATGTTCTTATGTTCAAGAATGCTATGAGGCATGTATTAGACCCCTTTCGGAGTAGAGTATGCCGTGTTACTAGGGGGTGCTCTCAGGTCGTGACACTTCTAGTAGAGACTTGTTCATTGGTGTGAGTCGCGACACTTATTTCTCGACAGTTTGAATATATCATTGTATTATCTCGGCTATAGTAACTCCATATTGTATTATTATTTAGATAATTATTTGCTAACTCCGTTAATATTGTAGCTATTCCGATAACTCTTTTATTGGCGTAGAAATCAGGAATATCTACAATAGGTATCTCTTCTTGTTTTTCTATCTTTTCCGGAATTAACATATCTCTGGTCAAACCAATTTTTATAACTTGTATAACTGGTTTTATTTCGTCATATAGTATTTCTGCTGTAGCTGTATAGAACTTTATGAAAAATAGAGTTCCTTTAGTAATTCGTTTGTAGGTTAAGAATGCTTTGTATAGTTCGGGTATCTTCGAAATTTCGTCTCCTGTAGCTGTGTACACTGTACTGAGTAGTCCATAATTATAACAAGTTGTAACTAAATTTGTATTTGTACCTGGAAGGGCAATTAGTTTGTTATAACCTTGTAGGTGTTGAGTAATGTAATCAGTATTTGGTTCTTTTGGATTTATAGCTCTGGGATTTTTATTTAAGTAAGTTTGGATTTTGTAAATGTTTTCTGTATATGTACGAGTAATATGGGTATATGTATTTTTCTGTTGGGCTAGGCTGTTTTTATAAGTAGTTGTTTGTGGAGTAGGCACGGATTTTTGTATCTTTGGAGCTGTATATGGTTTGTCAAAAAGTTTATTCATATTTGTATTTGCATAACTTTTTTCTTCTGTATTTTTCTTTGTAGCTCCAGATGTACCTGCATCTGCATTTAAACAAACATTATGGGTTTTAGGGAGTTTCCCAACGTCTCCTTCTAGCTCTGGAATTTTAACGTCTTCTGATCGACGTAGCTCCGCATTTTTAACGTCATGCTGCTGACTACTAGCTTGCTCTTTGAGCTTTTGTATCTCACCTTCCATACTGTCCACTTTCTTGCAAAGTGTAGTTAGGAGGTTGAGTATCTGATCCATTGTATTTGTCTGTTCAATATTTTTCTCTTGAGAGGTGATCTGCAATCACATTTTTGTTAGTTTTTATGACTTCAATTGTAAATGAAAAATTCAATATATTGACTACTAGTCTTCTTATTTCCTTTGTTGTAACTGAATCTTGTACCTTTTTAGTTATCCACCATTTTACCTGTGTATTATCTGTTCTAACAATAAATTTGTTATATACAATATATGGCTCAAAAGCTAATAAACATTTATATAAGGCAAATAGTTCTTTTCTATTTATTTCCCATTTTATTTGTGGGTCTGTATATGATCCGGAATAATATCTGCAGTGATGTTCTATTTTTTCATTTATGTATTTATATTTTAATACTCCTCCGTAACTATGATTACTAGAGTCTGTTTCTACTATATATACCCCATACCTAATAAAATACTAAAAGTACGACAGATACAAGGATATAATTACTTTAGTAAATTTGACTGTAAATCAGGATTTTACCACCTAAAACTAGAAGAAGAATCTAAACATTTAACAGCATTTACTGTACCCCAAGGATTTTACGAATGGAATGTTTTACCATTTGGATATAAGAACGCACCAGGTAGATATCAACATTTTATGGATACATACTTTAATCAACTAGAAAATTGTATAGTATATATAGACGACATATTATTATATTCAAGAACAAAAGAAGAACATCTAAAATTATTAGAAAAATTTATACATATCATAGAAATATCAGGAATTAGCTTATCTAAAAAGAAAGCTGAAATTATGAAAAATCAAATAGAATTCTTAGGAATTCAAATAGATAAAAATGGAATAAAAATGCAAACACATATTGTACAAAAAATATCTAATTCTGAAGAATTATTAGATACTAAGAAAAAATTACAATCATTTTTAGGATTAGTTAATCAAGTAAGGGAATATATACCAAAATTAGCAGAAAATTTAAAACCATTACAGAAAAAATTAAAGAAAGATATAGAATATCACTTTGATGAACAAGATAAAAATTATATCAGGAAAATAAAACTAATGTGTAAAGATTTACCAAAATTATATTTTCCAGATGAAAATAAACAATTTACTTATATAGTAGAAACAGACTCTAGTAATCATAGTTACGGAGGAGTATTAAAATATAAATACATAAATGAAAAAATAGAACATCACTGCAGATATTATTCCGGATCATATACAGACCCACAAATAAAATGGGAAATAAATAGAAAAGAACTATTTGCCTTATATAAATGTTTATTAGCTTTTGAGCCATATATTGTATATAACAAATTTATTGTTAGAACAGATAATACACAGGTAAAATGGTGGATAACTAAAAAGGTACAAGATTCAGTTACAACAAAGGAAATAAGAAGACTAGTAGTCAATATATTGAATTTTTCATTTACAATTGAAGTCATAAAAACTAACAAAAATGTGATTGCAGATCACCTCTCAAGAGAAAAATATTGAACAGACAAATACAATAGATCAGATACTCAACCTCCTAACTACACTTTGCAAGAAAGTGGACAGTATGGAAGGTGAGATACAAAAGCTCAAAGAGCAAGCTAGTAGTCAGCAGCATGACGTTAAAAATGCGGAGCTACGTCGATCGGAAGACGTTAAAATTCCAGAGCTAGAAGGAGACGTTGGGAAACTCCCTAAAACCCATAATGTTTGTTTAAATGCAGATGCAGGTACATCTGGAGCTACAAAGAAAAATACAGAAGAAAAAAGTTATGCAAATACAAATATGAATAAACTTTTTGACAAACCATATACAGCTCCAAAGATACAAAAATCCGTGCCTACTCCACAAACAACTACTTATAAAAACAGCCTAGCCCAACAGAAAAATACATATACCCATATTACTCGTACATATACAGAAAACATTTACAAAATCCAAACTTACTTAAATAAAAATCCCAGAGCTATAAATCAAAAAGAACCAAATACTGATTACATTACTCAACACCTACAAGGTTATAACAAACTAATTGCCCTTCCAGGTACAAATACAAATTTAGTTACAACTTGTTATAATTATGGACTACTCAGTACAGTGTACACAGCTACAGGAGACGAAATTTCGAAGATACCCGAACTATACAAAGCATTCTTAACCTACAAACGAATTACTAAAGGAACTCTATTTTTCATAAAGTTCTATACAGCTACAGCAGAAATACTATATGACGAAATAAAACCAGTTATACAAGTTATAAAAATTGGTTTGACCAGAGATATGTTAATTCCGGAAAAGATAGAAAAACAAGAAGAGATACCTATTGTAGATATTCCTGATTTCTACGCCAATAAAAGAGTTATCGAAATAGCTACAATATTAACGGAGTTAGCAAATAATTATCTAAATAATAATACAATATGGAGTTACTATAGCCGAGATAATACAATGATATATTCAAACTGTCGAGAAACAAGAGAAGGAGATATGGAGGAAATACGTCAATGGATACTAAGCCTCCTAAAACCTGAAAATACACCAACTACACGAGCTATCAAGAAAAATTTCATTTCACCAGCATTATTGACAAGATATTGTACAACTATTAGCAATAAATACTCAGAACATATATGTTCCAAGTGTCACGGAGAAGATAACGAAGTTCCAACCGTACAGCTGGAATAAAACTATCACAAAGAAGATACAAGATAAGCCGGCAGCCTGATGAAGACAGCCGACAAAATAAAAAGATAAGATAGAGACAACTATGAGTGGGATAAGCATCTTATCCTTCTTTTTGTAAAGTTTTTGTTTTCTTTTGTAAAGTAAAGTAAAGTAGTTTGTTTTTATTCGGAGTCACCGACAGGATACTATTGATGAATAGTAATCAATAGTAAAATGTCAATTATATAAATAGTAAGAGTCAGTCACTATTCATGAATAGTAGAGGTCACCTACTGTTCATAAATAGTAGTTTGTAAATTTTGTATATATATGTAAGTTGGGAGAAGAGGAAGAGCATCCTCAACTCCATCCTCTTCCACAATCCTCTCTTCCGCAACTACCCCCCCTAATATTGGATTTCTTTGTTAATTATTTTCTTATTTATGATAGGTATTTTAGCTTTTCCTTTAATATATTTACAATCTATGTTCTTTTTGGCTTAAATTTCTATAATCAATGACCATTCTACTTTTACCTCTTTTTTGTTCACTATGTTTATTTACTATGAATGCTGGGCTGTTATGTTTACTATTGCTTTCTTGTATGTATTTATTTTCTAATAATTCATTTATATGCTTGTGAATATTATAATTTCTATTTTATGATCATTAGGCGTTATATTTTCTAACTTTTGGGTAATTTTTTCACTTCCTTTTATCCATGGTGTATTTTTTCTGATTTTATTATTAACTCTTTTTGCTCCTATCTTATGATTACATATGGTAGTGAACCACCAATGTGTTTTTGTTATAGTATGTGGATATAGTTTATCTAAAAAAGGCATTCCTAATAATATATCTTTATTTGTAAATTCATAACTATAGATTTCATCTATTAATAATATTTTATCCCATATTTGTATTTTTATATTTTTAGCTTTATGTGTTATCATGCTTCCTTCATTATTAAATCCTGTTACTATTAATGGTGTTTTTAACTTTTCCCATTTACTATCTGGCAGGCAATTATGTTTACACATATTTGCTTCTGCTCCTGTGTCTATCATAGGTGTGTAATATCTGTTATAGTATCCTTCTACAATTATTTTTGCTAAAATATATATTTTTGTCATTATATTAGGATATTAAAATGTTATTTTATCATATAATTGTTCTTTTAATAATTACCTTTTTGTTTTCGTAATGTATTGTTAGTTGTTTATCATCTATGTTATATGGTTTAACTGTTTCTAACCATTTTATTCCTAAAGTAATATTATTATTTCCTTGGTGTATTTTAAATTTTATTTTTATTGGTATTCCTCCAATAATTAGTTCTTGTTCAGTAGTTTCTTCTATATTTACCAAAGCTCTAGGTAATTCGTTGTTTATATTTTCTCCTGTAATTATTTCATGTTCTTTTACTAGTTCTCTTATAATTTGGTTTTCTACTTGTCCTGTATTTATGTTTATTAAATATTTTCTTTGGTCTAATATTCCTGTTATATAATATTGATATGGTTGTATTTCATCATTCTTTTGTTCTAATAACTTAGATATTAGGTCGCAATCTAATCTTCTAGATGTACTATTTCTTGATGATGATGGTGTATCGTAGCTTAATCTTTTAGATGTACTTAGTCTTTCTTTTACTATCTCTAAATCTTCTTCAATATCTATCTCTTTATAACTGTAATCATTATTATCTATTACTGTAATTATTTGATCAAATGGATTTTCTATTTTAATTTTTTGAATCTTATTTCTTGCTGTTATTTTATGTTTTGTAGTTAATACATATAAATTTTTACATCTTGCTGTAAATATTTTACTTCCTGGTGCTAGTTCTATGCCTGACATTTTCCAATATAATACTAGTGATTTATCTATGTTTTTGTCTTCTATAGCTACTGAATAATTTTCACTTTTAATAAATTTAAATTTTTGGTATATTAAATTTCCTCTAACTGCACTTATTATGCTTTTTTCTATAGGTTGGATTATTCTATCATCTGCTAAATATAGTTCTATAGGTGTATCTATTCCTTCTCTAAAACATGCTTTTATTAATATTTCTGTTGCTCCTAAATGTACATATTTTATTGGATTCTTAGATTTTAAATCTTGGATTTCTTTGTTAATTATTTTCTTATTTATGATAGGTATTTTAGCTTTTCCTTTAATATATTTGTTCTTTTTGGCTTACTACATAATATTCATCGTGTTGTAATTTAAATAAGTTTTTTAATCTAGGTACTTCTAATATTTTATCTATGCTTAAGTCTAATTCTTTTCCTTTTATTTGTTCAAACATATTATTGTCAAATATTATTTTTTGTTCTGCATATTCGTTATCTTGATATTCTTCTTTACTTATTATTTTTATGTCGCTTTCAGTCATAATCTGAATATGATTCTATTTCTTCTTCTAATTCAATATCTGTTATTTCGTATATGCTATCTTCATTTTCTAAGTCATAATCTAAATAATCTATCTGCTTATATGTGTCGTTTTCTATTATTATCTCTGTTATTTGTTTCTTTTTTAAGTCTTTTGGTAATTTACAATCTATAGCTAAATGTCCTAGTTTTCCACAATTATAGCATTTACATTCTGTTATATTTTTCTTAATTCTATGTGGTCTTTTTTGTTTATAATTTTTTATATAATATCTTTTTCTTGGGATTTTATTTTTATATTTTGTTTTGAAGTGTTTATATTTCTTTATTCTTTTCTTATATTTATATGGATTTTTGCATCCAAATTGGGGTGCTAATTTATTTGTACAATATTTTAGGTTTTTTACTAATATTTTTTCTAGTTTTAATTCCTCTTTATGTTTTTCACATAGTTTTATAAACCATTGTTGTAAGAATTTTATTCTAGCTCCTAGCGTATTTACTGTATTAGATTCTTCCCAATCTTTTATTATTTTAGAACTAAATGGTTCTGGTAATTTTGTGTAATATAATTTTCTTATTTCTCTACTTTCATCATTTGTGTATATTCCTTTATAGTAATATTCTCTAAATGCACATGTATATTCATCTATGTAACTCATTTTACATATTGCTAATTTATTCATTAAATTTCTGTTTATTATTTTATCTTGTTGTTGTTCTTCTATTTCTGTTGTCATACTACCAAATTCATTTCTAATTGATATTTCATATTTATTTAATATATCTATTGCTGATGTTGCCATTTCATTATTAGGTTTATTATGATTTCTTAGTGTTGCTAAGCTTGTTGGTGATAGATTTTGTAACCATATTTTTACTGTTCCTATAAGTGTTCTTTCTATATATCCTGGGGCATCATTTATTGTTATTTTATTATCTATTAGTTGTTTTGATATATAGCCTATCCATAATTGAATTGTTTTATTTGTATCTGCTACACAGTCTAAGTCTAAGAAATTATTTTGATCTGTAGTTTGTCTAGGTGTCCAATTTTTATTTAATCTTTTATCCCATAAAACTTTATCTCTATTTTCTTTTTCGTAAGTGTAATATGTTGGTGTTGTATCTATTCGTGTTTTAGTATTTGATGTACTTGGTTTTTCATCTAAATTTCCTACATTTATTTCTATATTTTTATCTTTTTCTATAAGTTCAGTATATGTTTCTGAATACGATTCAGAATTATTTTCTGAAATATTATCATTTTCTTCTTCATTTATTTCATTTATTTCTAATTCGTCTATTTTTAATTCAGGTAATTCTTCTGTTTCTTCTAACATTGTTTTCATTTTTTCTATTTCTTGATTTAATTTTAATTCTTCAGCTCTTTTCTTATTTTCTTCTTTTATTCTTAATTTTTCTTCATATAATTGTTTAAGTCTTTCCAATTCTTTTTGTAATTCTTGAATTCTAGTATCTTTTACTTCTTCTATTTGTTTAATTTCTTTTTTAGCTTGTTCTCTAATTTTTTCAATTTCTTTTCTCCTATCTATTTCTTCATTTTCTTTATTTAATCGTACCATAGTTGTTAGACTATCTTCTAATTTTGCTGATTCTTTATCTGGCATTAAGTATAGTTGGTTTCCTATTTTTTTATATCTTCGTTCTAAGTTTGAATGTACTATTTTTATTTCTAGTCCATCTTGACTTTTATATATTTTTTCTTCTACAGCGTATTCTTCTTTATTCATTATAAATCGTGTTGATATTTATATTCTAAGTGTTGTAATTGTAGATCTAATAAGAATATCATTTTTCTTTGTGCTTTTATAGATTTGTGGCATACTCCTGCACATATATTATATTCTAATCTGTTTTGTCTAAATTCTATTTCGTGTTTTATTTCATTAATTTTTTCTAATAATTGGTCTCTATAATTATTATCCATTTTAATTTTATGGTAAAAATATCTTTTCATAATATTTTTGTTTATTTATCATAAGATTTCGTATTTCTAAAATATATTCCAAGTATTCTATATCTTGGGTTCTTAGATATGTTATAATATTATCTAGTAAAATTTTATTTAGTAGATCTAAATCTTCCATAGTTTGTCGCCAATATGTTAAATAATCGTAGTTTATCATTAATCTGAATATGAGTCATATAGTTCATATATACTTTGTATAGTTAGTTCATGCCAATTTTGTGTTATTAATTCGAATATCTGGTTTATTTCTGTCATTTCTTCAGTAATTAAAAGGTCATAAATTTTTCTTTTTATGTCTATATTAAGTGTTCTAAGAATATATAAAATAAGTATTTTATAATTATAATCTTCATTTAACAAATATGTATTCATCATTTTCATAAATTTCTAAACAAGTTATTCCTTCTAACCTCTTTATTTATTATTATCAATTATCAGGTTATATTAAAGTTATTCTGAACAAATTCTTTTGGTCATTACTATGATTTTCAGCTTCAATCAGTTACCCTAACAGCGCCTTCAACAACTTCGTACTTCCCCTAAAACGGCTTCTCTTTTGCCTAACTGGGTTTCCGGTTTCAGATGGCATAGTCTGGGCTTACCTATTCTCAGCCTACCTTCGTTCATAGCAAACTACTTCGAATTTATTCAATATAACAATACTATAACATGATAATAATCAAATAATAATCAAGAGATTATCAGGAATATGCAAGTTTAGCTATTCATATTGAAATATGAACATACCTTTGTTTGTAGATTTTCTGAAGTTGATTCCTTCATAGCTTCTTGGTTGTGGTTAGATTTCTCCATAAGTATTTTTTCTTATCTAGCTCTGATACCAATATTAGGGGGGGTAGTTGCGGAAGAGAGGATTGTGGAAGAGGATATTTTTTCATATTCTTGAAGTCGTGCCTGAGAGTTTAGCTCTATAGATGCCCTTTTCCTAATCCTTTTCTTGTGTTTATAGGATATGAATACAAGAAGGACTACAATAATGAGAGTGGAAGAGGAGATGGTCAATGAGGGAGTTCCTCCCCAAGATCCCCAAAGTCCTCAAGGTGACCAAGTTCCTCAAGGAAACCAAGTTCCAGTGAATCCCCTAGCCATGACCAATGAAGAGATTAGGTCGACTTTTCTAACCTTAGCCTTAGCCATGACGGCTCAAGTTTATAGTGATGTGGGGCCTAGGGTGAATGCTATTGATACTAACATGGAATCAAGGTTGAGAGACTTTGTGATGATGAATCCTCCAATATTTCTTGGCTCTAAGGTGGGAAAGGATCCGCAACAATTTTTGGATGAAGTATAAAAGATAGTCAATTCAATGGGGGTAACTTCTACAGAGAAAGTGGAGTTGGCTTCCTATCAATTGAAAGATGTTGCCTAAGAGTGGTTCACTCAATGGAAAAGCATTAGACCTTTAGAAGTGGGTCCTATAGAATTGGAGGAGTTCAAGAGAGCATTCCTTGGTAGGTCCCCGTGAGAACAGGGAGTGTAAGGTTGAGGAGTTTATCAATCTTACGCAAGGTAGCATGAGTGTGGAAGAGTACTCCTTGAAATTTACCCTCTTGTCTAAGTATGCTCCATCGTTGGTGTCTAACCCTAAGGATGAGATGAGTAGATATGTGATGGGTATATCCGACCTAGTTGAGGAAGAGTGTCATACCACGATGCTCCATGATGATATGAATATTTCTAGGCTTATGGTGTTTGCTCAATCTATTAAGGAGTCCAAACTTAAGAGGAAGAGTAGGGAGTTTAAGAGGGGTAGATCCGATCAGTAAAGTCAACCTAAGTTCAAGAAGAGAGATCCTAACAAAGATTCTTCTAGTGCTCCTAAGGTTAATGAGGAGAAAGGTGGTGGACCTCTATTTTCTAAGCCTCTTCGCACCATATGTGGGAAGAGGCATCATAGGAAGTGCCTAGCCGGTACTAGTGGGTGCTATGGTGTGCAAAGCATGATCACCAAGTGAGAAATTATCCTACTCTTATGGCTAGAGGAAGGGAGGCCAAACAAGCTTCTTATGTTGGCCCGGATCCTAATGCTCAAGAGAAGAACCGTTTCTATGCACTTCATGCCAAAGAGGGCAAAAGAGCTAATCTTGATGAAGGCACCGGTAAGTGATAGTTCCTTATAGTTGTGAAAGTTGTATTGAGGTTCCTATGTTGTTTTTCATGTTAGACTTAGTTGGGTTTTCTCCTAAGTGGGAGATAGTATGTTGAATAGTAAGGTTGTTTAGAGTTTGATATCCTTATCTCTTTCCTTCTGTTCTTATTCAAACCTAAGATAAAGAGTTCCCTTTTGGCTTGTTTCATGTTTTTGGAATCATGTGTGATATTGTGTTTCCATAGTCTCCTTATGTTATGCATGTTCTGAATGAGTTTATGTTTGAATGAGAAAATGAGTTTTCATGAATTATGTTCCTCATGTTAATGTGCATTTAGTATGAAGTGCTTATATACTTCATGAGGTTAAATGTTAAACATGCCTAAATATGATTTTATGAAGAATTGCATAATGTGCTTAACGATATTTTGTTGAGCATGATATGAGTTAGAGTAGGTAATTCCTCCAATGAAATGAGAAATGATGAAGTTATGATGCATAATGAGTTTGTAGATGTTGCTCCTAATTTCTTGACTTGCATGGATTATGTTTGATGTGGAGTTGATGTTTCCTCCTAGTTGTGTGCATTCGTTTATGATGTTACATGCATGATGGGCTGCTAGTCTTGAGTCATTATTCCCTTAATGTATTGAAAATGTCATCCGAGGATGAATGTTTCTAAGTGGGGCATAATGTAATGACCCGTAAAATGAATAAGTGAAACTGGAGCCTAACTAGTGTGTCTATGAATTTGGTGTGAGGTTTGAGGTGGTAATATGTTATTCCGAGCAATGGTTGAGGGGTTTAGAGGTTAAACGTCAAGGTACGACTCCCCAAGGACCACCCTAGGGGTCCTTGAGGAGGACTCTAAGCCTAATCCCCAAGATCCCTTGAAACCAAAATGTTGCCAAAATATTTAGCGACCTACGAAAGGGGACCACGCCACGTGGATGGCCTCCGTAGGACAAGACCCTCCAAACAAAGTTGCAGCCCTAAACCGCAGACCAGCATGACAGTGGTGTAGCCCCACCTGCGGTCTGTAGGTGAGGGGAGTGGTTTGCACCTGTGCTATTGTCAAATATCTTGGCCTAGTGGAAAGTCTTGTTTGTTGGGGGACGGTTTTAATTAGTTATTTATGGTATTTTAAGAGTTTTTAAATCATTAAAACATATTTCCAATTCATTATTTCAAAACACCCCAAAGTTAGAAACCTCTCTTCTCAAAAGTTCTCTCTCTAGAAACCTCAGTTCGAGGTGAAGACTTGCAACGACCTTAAAAATGAATAAGTGAAACTAGATCCTAAGTTGTGTGTGTTTGAGTTTGGAGTGAGGTTTGAGGTGGTTTGATGTTGTCCTAAGCATGGTTGAAGGGTTTAATGGTTAAACGTCAAGGTACGACCCCCAAGTTCTACCCTAGGGGTCGTTGAGTAGGAACCTACGCCTAACCCTCAAGACCCCTTGAAACCAATAGACTTGCAAAAAATATGGTGACCTGCGGAAGGGGTCCACGCCCCGTAGGTCCATCCACACTCGGTGGATGGCCTCCGTAGGTCAAGTCCCTCCAAACCAAACTGTATCCCTAGACCACCGACCAGTAGCATGGTCCATCAAAGGACTCACAGTTCGTATGTCAAGAGCCTCGTTTGGACCTGCAATCTGTCAAAAATCTCAGCCAAGCCAAAGGTGGTTTTGTAAATTCCTCCCTTGGCCAGTTAAGTGTTTGGACGGTTATTTTGGGTTTATTAACATATTTTAAGAGTATTAAAACGATATAATACTATTTTAGATTTCATTATTCAAATTCCCGAAATCAAAATCCCTCCATATTCAAATATCTTCTCTCCAGAATTCCATTGAAGACCAAGAGAAGAAGAAGACTTAGGACTTGAAGAGGAGGGATAATTGAGTGGATTTTAATGGAATTCATCTATTAAGGTAAGGTTGTCTTGATCCTTGCCTAATTTTCCATTTCAAGGAGCCTAATCCGAAGTGATTTCAATGTATGAAAATTATAGGATTTCACTCAATCTCACGGGTTCTTTCATCAAACGTTTTCAAATGGTTTCAAATGACAAATTATGATAGTATTGGTGTTTAATTGATAATTTATGATGAAAATACTCTATGAACCCATGATTCCTCTAAATTTCTAAATTATGCCTTATAAAGTGGGTTTGTTGATCATGAATGAATGTTGATGAATTATGCCTGAATTGATTTAGATTGTTGAATTGTATCATTATACATGCCTTAATTGTACTAAATTGTTGGTGTGTTGGTGAATTTTGATTATGGCCTTGTAAGGGAAAGTTATGACCTCATTTATATGTTAAAGTAGAATTGTGCTTGAGCTGTTGATCCACTTGAAAGGTGGAGGTGTTTACTTACTATGTATAGTGTGAAGGATATGCATGTGATTTCAATGATAGAATGATGATCTTTTATTGAATGTAAATGTGTTGTTATTGAAAGCATATTATTGCTTAACACTCATGAATTTTGATGATGGAATGTGAAGGGTTCTATAACGTAATATTGAATATATTGAATTGGTAGGCTAAGGCATCCTTTTCTTGTATTGATGAATGTGATCCTGAATGAAGTATCTTGACTTGGTAGGCTTAGGCATCCTCATCTTGAATAATGATTGTATCTTGTCTTAATGTCTCAAATTTGTAGACCTAATGTTGGTAGCCTTTTCATAAATGAATTCATGATTGAATGTCTTGGTTTGGTAGACCTAACGTTGGTAGCCTTTCTATAAGTAACTAAAGAGATATGTAGGCTATATCTTGAACTGGTAGAACTAATGGTGGTAGCCCTTCATGATGAGTCTAGGAACCAATGTGAATGTAAAACCTTGAAACGGTAAACCTAATGGTGGTGGTCCTTCTTGTGTGAAATGATGAACCTAGAAATAGTTGACCTAACAATGGTGGCTCTTTCTAGGAAGATCAATAAGCTATCCTTAAAATACATTGAATCGGTAGACCTAATGGTGGTGACCATTCATGTTAATGTGCTTTGGGTTGGTAGGCCTAAAGTTGGTGGCCCTCTCAAGTACAATGTTGTAATGTGATTGAAATACACTATGTGAATGAAGGCTAAGCACCGAGTAGATATGGCAAGATGGAAACTCTCCCAACGTTAGGCTAGGGTTTCAATGAACATCTTCTTATCCTATAACTATGTGCCCACATAGGATATTAGCTAGTGGATTCAATTAAATAATAGCTAATATTATCAGTCTTCCTTAGGCAAGTAGACCACTTATTACGATGTGAGGTTTCAAGACACTGGATTCCATGTCTAGCTTACATGGTCTATGTATGTTAAATGATTTTTCCCATCATGTGAGATGTGCATTATGGTTTCTTGAGTGGTTTTATGACATATGGGTGTTTGTATGGGATGCCATCCATGCATTGCGTGAGTAGGCTTTGAATGGGTCATAGTGAGTTCCCTAAGTCTTAATGACTATTGTATGAATGCCCTCCTAGGAAGAAGTTAATGAGAATGTTGATTTAATGTCTAATGAATGAAAGTCCTCTTAATGATGTTATTGAATAATGTAGACTCTTATATGCTTAAATGTAAATGATGCATGCTATACTTGGATTGAATTATAAGTTACTTCCTTGTCATGACTTGATGTATATAAATGTGCCTTGCTTTTGGTGACTCACATGAGTACTTAGTGAGAGTAGTATTATGGGATGCTACTTGAACATTGCACAAGTATGACTTATAGTTGTCTTAGGTAATGGTCCTTATGTGATGATATGACTATTATAATGTTATCTCTTGGTGTGAGTAGTTTTGAAGATGGCAATGCTAAATGGTAAGTTCACTTTTGGTGACCTTAATATGGTGACTTAGTGTGGATGGTGGTATGGGACGCTATCCATACATTGCATAAGGTATAGCATGAGGGTTACTTGAGGTGAAGATTTGAAGTGAAGGTAATGGTTTACATGGTGTTTATGTTCTGTTACAATAAATGACTTGATTGTTGGTTGTGACTTATATTAAGCCTTTTTTACTCATATTCATGATGTTTTACCAAAATGGCATATATCATGACTGTCAAAGAAAAATGTCCGTTTTAAGCATGTTTTTGCATGGCTAGCATACTTAGTACTTCATTGTGCTAACCCATTCTTCTTCATGTTTTTACTACAACTGTAGGTTCCGTCAAGTGAGTTTCTTACCCCTAGTTTAAGCTTTGATAAGAGATTCTTCCAAGACTTGGTGTATCCTCAAGGATTCGAGGACAAGAACTCTTATGTTTCACTTCTTCATGTAATAGATATTTAGTAGTTTTCAATTTTAAAGGGTTATGCCCCTACCTATGTTTTGAGATTGTGTCTAAGATGGACATGTGAGACTTAGACTTCCGCTGTGTCTTTTGAAAGATTTTAATGAGTATTTTGACTATTTTGAATCATATGATTTTATCTAAAAAGTTTTAATTCCGTACTATTTCTATTGTCTATGCAATGAATGAGCTATGAAGCTTGTTTAAGACCTATTTGGGGTCGAGTACGCTGTTTTGCATTAAGGGGCTAGCCTTGGGCCTTTAAAAACATAGTATTAGAGCACAAGGTTTTTGAAATGGTTTTTAGGGTTGATGTCTCACAAGCCATGTCTAGTAGAGTCTTGTCCATCAGTGTGAGTCATGACACATCTATGAGAGAGAGGCTATAGGACGTTAGAATGTTAGACTTCTTTCATTATTCTTGAAGTCGTTCCTTAGAGTTTAGCTCTATAAGTGTCCTTTTTCAAATCCTTCTCTTGTATTTATAGGATATGAATACAAGGGCAAACCAAGAAAGGTGAAAGAGGAGAATGTGAATGAGGGAGTTCCTCCCCAAGGTCCTCAAGGTGACAAAATTCCTCAAGGCAACCAAGTTCTGGTAGGTGCTCTGCATATGACTAATGAAGAGATTAGGTTGGCTTTTCTAACATTAGCCTAAGCCATAACGACTCAAGTTAATTGAGATGTGGGGCCTAGGGTTAGTGCTAATGAGAGTACCATGGCCTAAAGGTTGAGAGACTTTGTGAGGCTGAATCCTCCTATTTTTCTTGGCTCTAAAGTGGGAGAGGATCCCCAAGAATTCTTAGATGAAATGCATAAGATTGTCAATGGTATGGGACTGACCTTTATTGAAAAAGCGGAAGTTGTCGCTTACCAATTAAAAGATGTGGCCCAAGTGTGGTTAGCTCAATGGAAGAGCAATAGGTCTATAGGAGCAAGGTCTATAGATTCGGAGTTGTTTAAGAAAGCATTCGTTGGTAGGTACTTTCCCCGTGAGAAGAGGGAGTGTAAGGTTGAGGAGTTTATAAACCTTAGGCAAAGTAGCATGAGTGCAGATGAGTATTCCTTGAAGTTTAACCTATTGTCTAAGTATGCTCTATCTTTTGTGTCCAGCCCTAGAGACGAGATATGTAGGTTTGTGACCGGTATATCCGACCTAGTTAAGGAAGAGTGCCATACGACAATGCTCCATGATGATATGAATATTTCTAGACTTATGGTGTATGTTCAATCTATTGAGGAGTCTAAACTTAAGACGAAGGATAAAGAGTTGAAGAGGTTAAGGCCCGATGAGCAAGGTCAACCTAGGTTCAAGAACAAAGCTCGAAACCAAGATTATTCAAGTGCTCCTTAGGTCAACCAAGAGAGAGGTAGTGGACCTCCATTTGTGAAACCTACTTGTCACAATTGTGTAAAGAGGCATCATGGGAAAAGCATAGTCGGTACTAGTGGGTGCTATGGTTGTGGAAATCTTGATCACCAAGTGAAAGATTACCCTACTCTTACGGCTAGAGGAAGAGAGGTCAAACAAGCTTCTCTCAATGGTCCGAATCTTGATGCTCCAAAGAGGAACCATTTCTATGCTCTTCAACCAAACAAGGACAAAGGGGCTAATCCGGATGAAGGTACCGGTAAGTTATAGTTCCTTATAGTTGTGGATATCTTATTGAGGTACTTTGTTGTTTATCATGTTAGCCTTAGTTGGGTGTTCTCCTAAGTGGGGGATAGTATGTTTCATAGTAAGGTTGTTGAGAGTTTGATATCCTTATCTCTTTCCTTCTATTCCTATTCAATCTTGAGACCAAGAGTTCCTTGTAGCTTGTTTCTTGTTGTGGAGTCATGTGTGATATTGTGTTTCCATGGTCTCCTTATGTTATTCATGTTCTAGTTGAATTCTTGTTTAGTTGAGAAAATGAGTTTTCATGACTTATTGTTCCTCATGTTGAAGTGCATTTAGTTTGAGTTGTCTATATGCTTTATGAGGATAAATGTTGAACATGCCTAGATGTGCTTTATTGAAAAGTTGCATAATGTTCTTTTATGAGAGAATTGCTTAAATGTGCTTAATGATGTTGTGATGAGCATGATGTGATTTGGAGAAGGAAATTCCTCCAATGAAATGAATAATGCGATGTTTTGATGCATAATGAGTTTGTAGATGTAGTTTCTACCTTCTTGTTGTGTTTTGAGCTTATTTATGTGGAGTTGATGTTTCCTCCTAGTTGTGTACATTTGATTATGATATTGCATGATGATAAGTAGCTAGTCTTGAGTCATTAACCCATTAATGTGTTTTAAGTGTCATTCGAGGATGAATGTTCTTATGTGGGGGATAATGTAACCACCCTAAAAATGAATAAGTGAAACTAGAGTGTAACATGTGTGTGTTTGAGTTTGGAGTGAGATTTGAGGTGGTTTGATGTTGTCTCGAGTCATGGTTGAAGGGTTTAGGGGTTAAACATCAAGGTACGACCCCCTAAGGACCACCCTAGGGGTCCTTGAAGAGGAACCTAAGCCTAACGCCCAAGAACCCTTGAAACCAATAGAGTTGCCAAAAATATGGTGTCCTACGAAAGGGGTCCACGCCCCGTGGATCGCCTCCATAGGTCAAGACCCTCCGGGCCAAGATGTAGCCCTAGACCGCAGACCAGCAGCACGGTCCATCAATGGAGTCATGGTTTGTGAGTCTAGAGCATCGTTTGGTTATGCAATATATCAAAAATCTAGGTCAAGCCAAGGGTGGTTTGGTAAATTCCTCCCTTGGATAGTTATGTGTTTGGACGATTACTTTGGGTTTATTAACATATTTAAGAGTATTAAAACAATAAAATGCTATTTTAGATTTCATTATTCAAATTCCCCATATCAAAATCCCACCCTCTCAAATATCTTCTCTCTAGAACTCCATTGAAGACCAAGAGAAGAAGAAGACTTAGGGCTTGAAGAGGAGGGCTAATTGAGTGGATTTCTGTGGAATTCATCTATTAAGGTATGATGGTCTTGATTCTTCTCTAACTTTCCATTCAGGGAGCCTAATCCAAAGTGATTTCAAAGTATGAAAAATCTAGGGTTTCGCTGAATCTCATAGGTTCTTTCATTAAACATTTTCAAATGCTTTTTAATGACAAATTATAAGTGTATTGGTGTTTATTTGATGATTTATGATGAAAATACTCTATTAGCCCATGATTACTCTCAATTTCAATGTTACCTTATGAAGTGGGTTTGTTGATTGTTGATGAATTATGCCTAAATTGATTTAAATTGTTTAATTGTTTCATTATACATGCCTTAATTGTAGTAAATTGTTGGTGTGTTGGTGACTTTTGATCATGGCCTTGAAAGGGCAAGTTTTGACCTAATTTACATGTTAAAATAAAATTGTGCTTGAGCTATTGATCCACTTGAAAGGTGGAGGCATTTACTTACTATGTATAATGTGAAGGATATGCATGTGATTTCAAAGATAGAATGATGATCTTGTATAGAATGTAAATGTGTTGTGATTGAAAGCATATTCTCACTTAACACTCATGCATGTTTATAATGGAATGTGAAAGGTTCTATAATGTAATATTGAACATCCTGAATTGGTAGGCTAAGACATCCTTTTCTTGTATTGATGAATGTGATTGTGAATGAACTATCTTGACTTGGCAGGCTTAGGCATCTTCCTCTTGAATAATGATTGTATGTTGTCTTAATGTCTCGAACTGGTAGACTTAATGTTGGTAGCCTTTTCATAAATGAATGTCTTAGCTTTGTAGACTTAATATTGGTTGTCTTTCTATAAATGACTAATGAGGTATTTTAGGCTATGTCTTGAACTAGTAGACCTAATGGTGGTGGTCCTTCATGACGAGTCTAGGAACCAATGTGAATGTAAAACCTTGAAACGGTAGACCTAATGGTGGTGGTCCTTCATGACGAGTCTAGGAACTAATGTGAATGTAAAACCTTGTAAAGGTAGACCTAATGGTGGTGGCCCTTCTTATGTGAAATGATGAACCTAGAAATGGTAGACCTAATGGTGGCGGCTCTTTTTAGGAATATCAATGAGCTATCCTTAATATATCTTGAATCAATTGACCTAATGGTGGTGACCTTTCATGTGTATGTGCTTTCAGTCGGTAGGCCTAATGTTGGTGGCCCTCTCAAGTACAATGTTGTAATGTGATGGAAATACTCTATGGGAATGTAGGCTAAGCACCGAGTAGATATGGAAAGATGGAAACTCTCCCAACGTTAGGCTAGGGTTCCAATGAAAATTGTCCTATCCTATAGCTATGTGTCCACATAGGATATTAGCTAGTAGATTCAATTCAATCCAAGCTAATACTACCGGTCTTCCTTAGGCAAGTAGATCACCTCTTACGGGGTGGTGTTTCTTGAATCTGGATTCCATGACTAGCTTACATGGTCTATGTCGGTTAAACGCTTATTCCCATCATGTGAGATGTGCATTATGTTTCTTGAGAGGTTCCATGACGTGTGGGTGGTAGTATGGGATGTCGTCCATGCATTGCACGAGTAGGCTTTGAGAGGGTCATAGTGAGTTCTCCAAGTTTTAATGACTATTATTTGAATGCCCTCCTAGAAAGAAGTTAATGAGAATATTGATCTAATGTCTAATGAATGAAACTCCTCTAAATGATGTTATTGAAAAATGTTGACTCTTATATGCTTAAATGTAAATGATGCATGCTATACTTAGATTATATTATGAGTTACTTCCTTGTCATGACTTCTTGTATATAAATGTGCCTTGCTTATGGTGATATCAAAGGAGTACTTAGTTTGAGTAGTAGCATGGGATGCTACTTGCACATTGCACCGGTATAACTTAGAGTTGTCTTAGTTGATTGACCTTATGTGATGATATGACTATTGTAATGTTATAATTTGGTGTGAGTAGTTTTGAATATGGAAAGGTTAAATGGTAAGTTCACTTTTGGTGACCTTAATTTGGTGCATTAGTGTGGATGGCTGTATGGGACGCTGTGCATACATTGCACAATGTATAGCATGAGGGTTACTTGAGGTGAAGGTTTGAAGTGAAGGTAATGGTTTACGTGGTGTTTATGTTCTATTGTGATAAATGACTTAAATGTTGGTTGTGACTTATATTATGCCTTTTTTACTCATATTCATCAAGTTTTACCAAAATGGCATATATCATGACTTTCAAAGCAAAATATCCATTTTAAGCGTGTTTTTACATGATCATACTTAGTACTCAATTGTGCTAACCCATTTTTCTTCATGTTTTTACTACAAGTGTAGGTTTTGGCAAGTGAGTTGCTTAGCCCTAGTTGAAGCTTGGATTAGATATTCTTCCAAGACTTTGTATTTCCTCAAGGATTCGAGGACAAGGTCTCTTATGTTTCATTTCTTCATGTAATAGACATTTAGTAGTTTACGATTGTAAAGGGCCGTGTACCTAATTATGTTTTGAGATTGTGTCTAAGATGGCCATGTGAGAGTTAAACCTCAGCTGTGTCTTTTGAAAGATTTTAATGAGTATTTTGAATGTTTTGAATCGTATGGTTTTATCTAAAATGTTTTAATTCCGTACTATTACTATTATCTATGCAATGAATGGGCTATGAGTCTTGTATAAGACCCCTTTGGGGTCGAGTACACTGTTTTGCATCTGGGGGCTAGCCGTGGGTCATGACAACCCTTCAAGCTCTCAAGGCCAAATCTTCAAGTTTTTAAAGGGATTTCATGGGATTTCTCCATTAAAGGTATGGTAGTCTTGATCCTTGTTTAATTTTCCATTCAAGGAGACAATTCCAAAGTGATTTCAAGTTATGAAAAATATAGGGTTTTACTCAATCTCATGGGTTCTTTCATCAAACATTTTCAAATGGTTTGTAATGACAAATTATGATTGTATTAGTGTTTAATTGATGATTTATGATGAAAATATTCTATGAACCCATGAATTCTCTCAATTCCTAAGTGGTGCCTATATGAAGTGGGTTTTGTTGAATCATGAATGAATGTTGATGGATTAATTTTGGGGGGTTGCGGAATTTGGGAGTGAAGTGTGAGAAGTGGGAGATGAGGGATGATGATAATCCCCTTCTCCTAATCTATATATATACAAAATTTACATGGTTACTATTCATGAACAGTATCATGAATAGTGACTGACTCTTACTATTTACACAGTGACTTGACCTTTACTATTTACACAGTAACCAACTCTTACTATTCACATAATTGACATTTTACTATTTATGAATAGTATTTTTTGTCTTTTACTATTCATCCACAGTATCATGTCTGGTGATTCTACATAGAAACAAACAACTTTACAAAAGAAAACAAAACTTTACAAAAAGTAAGATAAGATTCCTATCCTACTTTTGACTCTTTACATAGATGTCTCCGTCTTATCTTTTGTTTTGTCGGCTGTCTGCATCAGGCTGTCGGCTTTTTTGTATCTGTTTGTGATAGTTTATTCCAGCTGTACGGTTGGAACTTCGTTATCTTCTCCGTGACATTTTGAACATATGTGTTCTGAATATTTGCTGCTAATTGTTGTACAATATCTGGTTAATAATGCTGGTGAAATAAAAATTTTCCTTATAGCTCTTGTCGTTGGTATATTTTCTAGTTTCAGGAGGCTTAGTATCCATTGTCGTATTTCCTCCATATCTCCTTCTCTAGTTTCTCGACAATTAGAGTATATCATAGTGTTATCTCGACTATAATAACTCCATATTGTATTGTTGTTTAGGTAATTATTTGCTAGCTCCGTTAATATTGTAGTTATTCCAATGACTCTTTTGTTAGCATAAAAGTCAGGAATATCTACAATAGGTATCTCATCTTGTTTCTCTATTTTTTCTGGTATTAACATATCTCTGGTCAAACCTATCTTTATGACCTATATAACCGGTTTTATCTCATCATATAGTATCACTGCAGTGGCTGTATAGAATTTTATAAAGAATAGCGTTCCTTTGGTAATTCGTTTATACGTCAGGAAAGCTTTATATAATTCGGGTATCTTCGATATTTCATCACCTGTAGCTGTGTACACCGTACTAAGTAGTCCGTAGTTATAACAAGTTGTAACCAAATTTATATTTGTACCTGGTAAGGCAATTAATTTGTTATAGCCTTGTAGGTGTTGAGTAATGTAATCGGTATTTGGTTCTTTTATATTTATGGCTCTGGGGTTTTTGTTTAAGTAAGTTTGGATTTTGTAAATGTTTTCTGTATAGATACGGGTAATATGGGTATATGTATTTTTCTGCTGGGCTAGGCTGTTTTTATATGTAGTAGTTTGTGGAGTAGGTACTGATTTTTGTATTTTGGGAGCTGTATATGGTTTATCAAAAAGTTTGTTCATATTAGTATTTACATAACTTTTTTCTTCTGTAGCTTTTTCTTTCTTTGTAGCTCCTGATGTACCTGCAGCTGTATTTAAACAAACATTATGGGTTTTTTGGAGTTTCCCAACGTCTCCTTCTAGTTCTGGAATTTTAACGTCTTCCGATCGACGTAGCTCCGCATGTTTAACGTCATGCTGCTGACTGCTAGCTTGCTCTTTTAGCTTTTGTATCTCACCATCCATACTGTCCACTTTTTTACAAAGTGTAGTTAGGAGGTTGAGTATTTGATCCATTGTATTTGAGTTCTCAGTATTTTTTCCTTGAGAGGTGATCTGCAATCATATTCTTGTCAGTTTTTATAATTTCAATTGTAAATGAAAAGTTTAATATATTTACTACCAGTCTTCTTATTTCTTTTGTTGTAACTGAGTCTTGTACCTTTTTAGTTATCCACCATTTTACCTGTGTATTATTTGTTCTAACAATAAATTGGTTATATACAATATATGGCTCAAAAGCTAATAAACATTTATATAAGGCAAATAATTCTTTTCTATTTATTTCCCATTTTATTTGTGGGTCTGTATATGATCCGGAATAATGTCTGCAGTGATGTTCTATTTTTTCATTTATATATTTATATTTTAGTACTCCTCCGTAACTATGATTACTAGAGTCTGTTTCCACTATATAAGTAAATTGTCTATTTTCATCTGGAAAGTATAATTTTGGTAAATCTTTACACATAATTTTTATTTTTCGAATATATTTTTTATCTTGTTCATCAAAGTGGTATTCTATATCTTTCTTTAATTTTTTCTGTAATGGTTTCAAATCTTCTGCTAATTTTGGTATATATTCTCGTACTTGATTAACTAATCCTAAAAATGACTGTAATTTTTTTTTAGTATCTAATAATTCTTCCGAATTAGATATTTTTTGTACAATATGTGTTTGCATTTTTATTCCATCTTTATCTATTTGTATTCCTAAAAATTCTATTTGATTTTTCATAATTTCGGCTTTCTTTTTTGATAAGCTAATTCCTGATATTTCTATGATATTTATAAATTTTTCTAATAATTTTAGATGTTCTTCTTTTGTTCTTGAGTATAATAATATGTCGTCTATATATACTATACAATTTTTTAGTTGGTTAAAATATGTATCCATAAAATGTTGATACCTACCTGGTGCGTTTTTATATCCAAATGGTAAAACATTCCATTCGTAAAATCCTTGTGGTACAGTGAATGCTGTTAAATGTTTAGATTCTTTGTTTACTTTTAAGTGGTAAAATCCTGATTTACAATCAAATTTGCTAAAGTAGTTATATCCTTGTATTTGTCTTACTTTTAATATTTTATTTGGTATGGGGTAATTATATGTTTTAGTTTTTGCGTTTAGATTTCTATAATCAATAACCATTTTGCTTTTACCTCTTTTCTGTTCACTATGTTTATTTACTATAAATGCTGGACTGTTATGTTTACTATTGCTTTCTTGTATATACTTATTTTCTAATAATTCATTTATATGCATTTTAAATTATGATTGGTCTTCAAAATTATATCTTAATGGTTTTTGTGTTATTATACTATTTTCATCTATTAGTTCAATTTTTACTTTTGTTTTATGTTTATCCCATCCTTGTAATGGGTTTTCATTATATAATGAGTTTAATTTGTCGTTTATTGCTTGTATTTTATCTATTGTGAATATTATTATTTCTATTTTGTGATCATTACTTGATATATTTTCTAACTTTTGGGTAATTTTTTCACTTCCTTTTATCTATGGTGTATTTTTTCTGATTTTATTATTAACTCTTTTTTGCTCCTATATTATGATTACATATGGTAGTGAACCACCAATGTGTTTTTGTTATAGTATGTGGATATAGTTTTTCTAAAAAAAGCATTCCTAATAATATATCTTTATTTGTAAATTCATAACTATAGATTTCATCTATTAATAATATTTTATCCCATATTTGTATTTTTATATTTTTAGCTTTATGTGTTATCATCCTTCCTTCATTATTAAATCCTGTTACTATTAATGGTGTTTTTAATTTTTCCCATTTACTATCTGGTAGACAATTATGTTTACACATATTTGCTTCTGCTCCTGTGTCTATCATAGGTGTGTAATATCTATTATAGTATCCTTCTATAATTATTTTTGTTAAAATATATATTTTTGTCATTATATTGGGATGTTAAAATGTTATTTTATCATATAATTGTTCTTTGAATGATTACTTTCTTATTTTCGTAATGTATCGTTAGTTGTTTATCATCTATGTTATATGGTTTAACTGTTTCTAGCCATTTTATTCCTAAAGTAATATTAATATTTCCTTGATGTATTTTAAATTTAATTTTTATTGGTATTCCTCCAATAATTAGTTCTTGTTCAGTAGTTTCTTCTATGTTTACCAAAGCTCTAGGTAATTCTGTGTTTATATTTTCTCCTGTAATTATTTCATGTTCTTTGACTAGTTCTCTTATAATCTGGTTTTCTACTTGTCCTGTATTTATGTTTATTAAATATTTTCTTTGGTCTAATATTCCTGTGATATAATATTGATATGGTTGTATTTCATCGTTCGTTTGTTCTAATAATTTAGATATTAGGTCGCAATCTAATCTTCTAGATGTACTATTTCTTGATGATGAAGGTGTATCATAGCTTAATCTTTTAGATGTACTTAATCTTTCTTTTACTATCTCTAAATCTTCTTCAATATCTATTTCTTTATAACTGTAATCATTATTATCGATTACTGTAATTATTTTATCAAATGGATTTTCTATTTCGATTTTTTGAATCTTATTTTTTGCTATTATTTTATACTTTGTAGTTAGTATGTATAAATTTTTACATCTTGCTGTAAATATTTTACTTCCTGGTGCTAGTTCTATGCCTGACATTTTCCAGTATAGTACTAGTGATTTATCTATGTTTTTGTCTTCTATTGCTACTGAATAGTTTGCACTTATAATAAATTTAAATTTTTGGTATATTAAATTTCCTCTAATTGCACTTATTAAACTTTTTTCTATAGGTTGAATTATTCTATCGTCTACTAAATATAGTTCTATAGGTGTATCTATTCCTTCTCTAAAACATGCTTTTATTAATATTTCTGTTGCTCCTAAATGTACATATTTTATTGGATTTTTTGATTTTAAATCGTGGATTTCTTTATTAATTATTTTCTTATTTATGATGGGTATTTTAGATTTACCTTTAATATATTTACAATCCATTACATGTTCCTTTTGGCTTACTACATAATATTCATTGTGTTGTAATTTAAATAAGTTTTTTAATCTAGGTACTTCTAATATCTTATCTATGCTTAAGTCTAATTATTTTCCTTTTATTTGTTCAAACATATTATTGTCAAATATTATTTTTTGTTCTGTATATTCGTTATCTTGATATTCTTCTTTACTTATTATTTTTATGTCACTTTCAGCCATAATCTGAAAATGACTCTATTTCTTTTTCTAATTCATTATCTGTTATTTCGTATATACTATCTTCATCATCTAATTCATAATCTAAATAATCTATCTGTTTATATGTATCGTTTTCTATTATTACCTCTGTTATTTGTTTTTTCTTTAAATCTTTTGGTAATTTACAATTTCTAGCTAAATGTCCTAGTTTTCCACAATTATAGCATTTACATTCTGTTATATTTTTCTTAACTTTATGTGGTCTTTTTTGTTTATAATTTTTTATATAATATCTTTTTCTTGGGATTTTGTTTTTATATTTTTTTTTGAAGTGTTTATATTTCTTTATCCTTTTCTTTTTATATGGATTTTTGCATCCAAATTGGGGTGCTAACTTGCTTGTACAATATGCTAAGTTTTTTACTAATATTTTTTCTAATTTTAAATCTTGTTTATGTTTTTCACATAATTTTATAAACCATTGTTGTAAGAATTTTATTCTAGCTCCTAGTGTATCTACTGTATTAGATTCTTCCCAATCTTTTATTATTTTTGAACTAAATGGTTCGGGTAGTTTTGTGTAATATAATTTTCTTATTTCTTTACTTTCATCATTTGTATATATTCCTTTATAGTAATATTCTCTAAATGCACATGTATATTCATCTATGTAACTCATTTTACATATTGCTAATTTATTCATTAAATTTCTGTTGATTATTTTATCTTTTTGTTGTTCTTCTATTTCTGTTGTCATGCTACCAAATTCATTTCTAATTGATATTTCATATTTATGTAATATGTCTATTGCTGATGTTGCTACTTCATTATTAGATTTTGTATTATTTCTTAGGGTTGCTAAGCTTGCTGGTGTTAAATTTTGTAACCATATTTTTGCTGTTCCTATAAGCGTTCTTTCTATGTATACTGGGGCATCTATTATTGATATTTTGTTATCTATTAATTGTTTTGATATATAGCCTATCCATAATTGAATTGTTTTATTTGTATCTGCTACACAATCTAAGTCTAAGAAATTATTTTGATCTGTAGTTTGTCTAGGTGTCCAATTTTTATTTAATCTTTTATCCCATAAGACTTTATCTCTTCTTTCTTGTTCGTAAGTATAATATGTTGGGGTTATATCCATTCTTGTTTTAGGATTTGAAGTACTAGGTTTCTCATCTAAATTTCCTACATTTATTTCTATATTTTTATCTTTTTCTATAAGGTCAGTATATGTTTCTGAATATGATTCACAATTATTTTCTGAGATATTATCATTTTCTTCTTCATTTATTTCATCTATTCTTAACTCATCTATTTTTAATTCAGGTAATTTTTCTGTTTCTTCTAACATTGTTTTCATTTTTTCTATTTCTTGATTTAATTTTAATTCTTCAGTTCTTTTCTTATTTTCTTCTTTTATTCTTAATTTTTCTTCATATAGTTGTTTAAGTCTTTCTAATTCTTTTTGTAATTCTTGAATTTGAGTATCTTTTACTTCTTCTATTTGTTTAATTTCTTTTTTAGCTTGTTCTCTAATTTTTTCAATTTCCTTTTTTCTATCTATTTCTTCATTTTCTTTATTTAATCGTACCATAGTTGTTAGACTATCTTCTAATTTTGCTGATTCTTTATCTGGCATTAGGTATAATTGGTTTCCTATTTTTTTATATCTTCGTTCTAAGTTTGAATGTATTATTTTTATTTCTAGTCCATCTTGACTTTTATATATTTTTTCTTCTACAGCATATTCTTCTTTATTCATTATAAATCGTGTTGATATTTATATTCTAAGTGTTGTAATTGTAGTTCTAATAAGAATATCGTTTTTCTTTGTGCTTTTATAGATTTTTGGCATACTCCTACCCATATATTATCTTCTAGTCTATTTTGTCTAAATCGTATTTCTTGTTTTATTTCATTAATTTTTTCTAATAATTGTTCTCTATAGGTTTCATTCATTTTAATTTTCTGGTGAAAATGTCTTTTCATAATATTCTTGTTTCTTTATCATAAGATTTTTTATTTCTTTTGTATTTTCTGAAATATATTCTAAATATTTTATATCTTGGGTTCTTCGATATATGATAATATTATTTATTAAAAGTTTATTTAGTAGATCTAAATTTTCCATAGTTTGTAGCCAATATGTTAGGTATTCATACTTTATCATTAATCTGAATATAAGTCATATAATTCATATATACTTTGGATAGTTAGTTCATGCCAATTTTGTGTTATTAATTCCATTATTTGGTTTATTTCTGACATTTCTTCAGTAATTAAAAGGTCATAAATTTTTCTTTTTATGTCAATATTAAGTGTTCTAAGGATATATAAAATAAGTATTTTATAGTTATAATCTTCATCTATCAAGTATGTATTCATCATTTTCATAATTTCTAAACAGTTTATTCCTTCTAACCTCTTTGTTTATTATTTTCAATTATCAAATTATATTAAAGTTATCCTGAACAAATTCTTTTGATCACTACTAAGACTTTTTGGCATCAATCAGTTACCCTAACAGCGCCTTCAACAAGTTCGTACTTCCCCTAAAACGGCTTTTCTCACGCCTAACTGGGTTTCCGGTTTCGGATGGCATAGTCTGGGCTTACCTATTCTCAGCCTACCTTCGTTCATAGCAAACTACTTCGAATTCATTCAATATAACAATACTATAACATGATAATAATCAAATAATAATCAAGAGATTATCAGGAATAGGATAGTTTAGCTATTCATACTGAAATATGAACATACCTTTGTTTGTAGATTTTCTGAAGTTGATTCCTTCATAGCTTCCTGGTTGTTGTTAGATTTCTCCATGTAGATTTTTTCTTATCTAGCTCTGATACCAATATAGGGGGTGGTTGCGGAAGTTGAGAGAATTGTGGAAGTGGGAGTTGAGGGATGAGGATGCCTCTCCCCTTCTCCTAATTCATATATATATACAAAATTTACATGGCTACTATTCATGAACAAGAACTAATTATTGGAGGAATACCAATAAAAATTAAATTTAAAATACATCAAGGAAATAATAATATTACTTTAGGAATAAAATAGCTAGAAACAGTTAAACCATATAATATAGATGATAAACAACTAACGATAAATTACGAAAACAAGAAAATAATTATTAAAAGAACAATTATATGATAAAATAAGGTTTTAATATCTTAATATAATGACAAAAATATATATTTTAGCAAAAATAATTATAGAAGGATACTATAATAGATATTACACACCTATGATAGACACAGGAGCAGAAGCAAATATGTGTAAACATAATTGTCTACCAGATAGTAAATGGGAAAAATTAAAAACACCATTAATAGTAACAGGATTTAATAATGAAGGAAGCATGATAACACATAAATCTAAATACATAAAAATACAGATATGGGATAAAATATTATTAATAGATGAAATCTATAGTTATGAATTTACAAATAAAGATATATTATTAGGAATGCCTTTTTTAGAAAAGCTATATCCACATACTATAACAAAAACACATTGGTGGTTCACTACCATATGTAATCATAAAGTAAGAGCAAAAAGAGTTAATAATAAAATCAGAAAAAATACACCATGGATAAAAGGAAGTGAAAAAATTACCCCAAAGTTAGAAAATATAACAACTGATGATCATAAAACAGAAATTATAATATTCACAATAGATAAAATACAAGCAATAAACGATAAATTAAACTCATTATATAACGAAAACCCATTACAAGGATGGGATAAACATAAAACAAAAGTAAAAATTAAACTAATAGATGAAAATAGTATAATAACACAGAAACCACTAAGATATAATTTTGAAGATCAATCAGAATTTAAAATGCATATAAATGAATTGTTAGAAAATAAGTATATACAAGAAAGCAATAGTAAACATAACAGTCCAGCATTTATAGTAAATAAACATAGTGAACAGAAAAGAGGTAAAAGCAGAATGGTTATTGATTATAGGAATCTAAACGCAAAAAATAAAACATATAATTACCCTATACCTAATAAAATATTAAAAGTAAGACAAATACAAGGATATAATTACTTTAGCAAATTTGACTGTAAATCAGGATTTTACCACCTAAAACTAGAAGAAGAATCTAAACATTTAACAGCATTTACTGTACAACAAGGATTTTACGAATGGAATGTTTTACCATTTGGATATAAAAACGCACCAGGTAGATATCAACATTTTATGGATACATATTTTAACCAACTAGAAAATTGTATAGTATATATAGACGACATATTATTATACTCAAGAACAAAAGAAGAACATCTAAAATTATTAGAAAAATTTATAAATATCATAGAAATATCAGGAATTAGCTTATCAAAAAAGAAAGCCGAAATTATGAAAAATCAAATAGAATTTTTAGGAATACAAATAGATAAATATGGAATAAAAATGCAAACACATATTGTACAAAAAATATCTAATTCGGAAGAATTATTAGATACTAAGAAAAAATTACAATCATTTTTAGGATTAGTTAATCAAGTAAGAGAATATATACCAAAATTAGCAGAAAATTTAAAATCATTACAGAAAAAATTAAAGAAAGATATAGAATATCACTTTGATGAACAAGATAAAAAATACATCAGAAAAATAAAAATCATGTGTAAAGATTTACCAAAATTATATTTTCCAGATAAAAATAGACAATTTACTTATATAGTTGAAACAGACTCTAGTAATCATAGTTACGGAGGAGTACTAAAATATAAATATATAAATAAAAAAATAGAACATCACTGCAGATACTATTCCGGATCGTATACAGACCCACAAATAAAATGGGAAATAAATAGAAAAGAATTATTTGTCTTATATAAATGTTTATTAGCTTTTGAGCCATATATTGTATATAACAAATTTATTGTTAGAACAGATAATACACAGGTAAAATGGTGGATAACTAAAAAGGTACAAGACTCAGTTACAACAAAAGAAATAAGAAGACTGGTAGTAAATATATTAAACTTTTCATTTACAATTGAAATTATAAAAACTGACAAGAATGTGATTGCAGATCACCTCTCAAGGAAAAGATACTGAGAACCCAAATACAATGGATCAAATACTCAACCTCCTAACTACACTTTGTAAAAAAGTGGACAGTATGGATGGTGAGATACAAAAGCTAAAAGAGCAAGCTAGCAGTCAGCAGCATGACATTAAATATGCGGAGCTACGTCGATCGGAAGACGTTAAAATTCCAGATCTAGAAGGAGACGTTGGGAAACTCCATAAAACCCATAATGTTTGTTTAACTACAGCTGCAGGTACATCAGGAGCTACAATGAAAGAAAAAGCTACAGAAGAAAAAAGTTATGTAAATACAAATATGAACAAGCTTTTTGATAAACCATATACAGCTCCCAAAATACAAAAATCAGTACCTACTCCACAAACTACTACATATAAAAACAGCCTAAACCAACAAAAGACTACATATAACCATATTACCCATACTTATACAGAAAATATTTATAAAATCCAAACGTACTTGAACAAAAACCCTAGAGCTATAAATATTAAAGAACCAAATACCGATTATATTACCCAACACCTACAGGGATACAACAAGCTAATTGCCTTGCCAGGTACAAATACAAACTTAGTCACAACTTGTTATAACTACGGACTACTTAGTACTGTATATACAGCTACAGGAGACGAAATCTCGAAGATACCAGAATTATATAAAGCTTTCCTAACTTATAAAAGAATTACTAAAGGAACACTATTTTTTATAAAATTCTATATAGCCACTGCAGAGATACTATATGATGAGATAAAACCGGTTATACAGGTCATAAAGATAGGTCTGACTAGAGATATGTTAATACCAGAAAAGATAGAAAAATAAGACGAGATATCTATTGTAGATATTCCAGATTTCTATGCTAATAAAAGAGTTATCGGAATAGCTACAATACTGACAGAACTAGCAAATAATTATTTGAACAACAATACGATATGGAGCTATTATACTAGAGATAATACTATGATATACTCTAACTGTCGAGAAACTAGAGAAGGAGATATGGAAGAAATACGACAATGGATATTAAGTCTCCTCAAACCAGAAAATATACCAACGACAAGAGCTATCAGGAAAAATTTCATTTCACCAGCATTATTGACCAGATATTGTACAACTATTAGCAGTAAATATTCAAAACATATATGTTCCAAATGTCACGGAGAAGATAACAATGTTCCAACCGTACAGCTGGAATAAACTATCACAAAAAGACACAAGATATTCGGCAATCTGATGAAGACAGCCGACAAACAAAAGCTATGACGGAGACAGCTATGTAACTAGTCAAAGATAGGATAGGAATCTTATCTTTCTTTTTGTAAAGTTTTTTGTTTTCTTTTGTAAAGAAAAGTAAAGTTGTTTGTTTTATTTAGAGTCACCAATAGGATACTGTTGATGAATAGTAAAAGACAAAAAATACTATTCATAAATAGTAAAATGTCAATTATGTGAATAGTAAGAGTCGGTCACTGTGTAAATAGTAAAGGTCAAGTTACTGTGTAAATAGTAAGAGTCAATCACTATTCATGATACTGTTCATGAATAGTAGCCATGTAAATTTTGTATATATATATGAATTAGGAGAAGGGGAGAGGCATCCTCATCCCTCAACTCCCACTTTCGCAATTCTCTCAACTTCCGCAACCACCCCCCAAATTGGTATCAGAGCTAGATAAGAAAAAATCTAAATGGAGAAATCTAACAACAACCAGGAAGCTATGAAGGAGTCAATTCCAGAAAATCTACAAACAAAGGTATGTTCATATTTCAATATGAATAGCTAAACTGTCATATTCCTGATAATCTCTTGATTATTATTTGATTATTATCATGTTATAGTATTGTTATATTAAATGAATTCGAAGTAGTTTGCTATGAACGACGGTAGGCTGAGAATAGGTAAGCTCAGACTATGCCATCCGAAACCGGAAACCCAGTTAGGCAAGAGAGAAGCCGTTTTAGGGGAAGTACGAACTTGTTGAAGGCGCTGTTAGGGTAACTGATTGAGGCCAAAAAGTCTTAGTAGTGACCAAAAGAATTTGTTCAGGATAACTTTAATATAATTTGATAATTGAAAATAATAAACAAAGAGGTTAGAAGGAATAAACTGTTTAGAAATTATGAAAATGATGAATACATACTTGCTAGATGAAGATTATAACTATAAAATACTTATTTTATATATCCTTAGAACACTTAATATTGACATAAAAAGAAAAATTTATGACTTTTTAATTACTGAAGAAATGTCAGAAATAAACCAGATAATGGAATTAATAACACAAAATTGGCATGAACTAACTATTCAAAGTATATATGAATTATATGACTCATATTCAGATTAATGATAAACTACAAATACTTAACATATTGGCTACAAACTATGGAAAATTTAGATCTACTAAATAAACATTTTAATAAATAATATTATCATATATCGAAGAACCCAAGATATAAAATATTTAGAATATATTTCAAAAAATACAAAAGAAATAAAAATCTTATGATAAAGAAACAAGAATATTATGAAAAGACATTTTTACCAGAAAATTAAAATGAATGAAACCTATAGAGAACAATTATTAGAAAAAATTAATGAAATAAAACAAGAAATACGATTTAGACAAAATAGACTAGAAGATAATATATGGGCAGGAGTATGCCAAAAATCTATAAAAGCACAAAGAAAAACGATATTCTTATTAGATCTACAATTACAACACTTAGAATATAAATATCAACACGATTTATAATGAATAAAGAAGAATATGCTGTAGAAGAAAAAATATATAAAAGTCAAGATGGACTAGAAATAAAAATAATACATTCAAACTTAGAACGAAGATATAAAAAAATAGGAAACCAATTATACCTAATGCCAGATAAAGAATTAGCAAAATTAGAAGATAGTCTAACAACAATGGTACGATTAAATATAGAAAATGAAGAAATCGATAGAAAAAAGGAAATTGAAAAAATTAGAGAACAAGCTAAAAAAGAAATTAAACAAATAGAAGAAGTAAAAGATACTAGAATTCAAGAATTACAAAAAGAATTAGAACGACTTAAACAACTATATGAAGAAAAATTAAGAATAAAAGAAGAAAATAAGAAAAGAATTGAAGAATTAAAATTAAATCAAGAAATAGAAAAAATGAAAACAATGTTAGAAGAAACAGAAGAATTACCTGAATTAAGAATAGATGAATAAATGAAGAAGAAAATGATAATATCTCAGAAAATAATTATGAATCATATTCAGAAACATATACTGATCTTATAGAAAAAGATAAAAATATAGAAATAAATGTAGGAAATTTAGATGAGAAACCTAGTACTTCAAATCCTAAAACAAGAATAGATATAACCCCAACATATTATACTTACGAACAAGAAAGAAGAGATAAAGTCTTATGGGATAAAAGATTAAATAAAAATTGGACGCCTAGACAAACTACAAATCAAAATAATTTCTTAGATTTAGACTGCGTAGCAGATACAAATAAAACAATTCAATTATGAATAGGCTATATATCAAAACAATTAATAGACAATAAAATATCAATAATAGATGCCCCAGGGTATATAGAAAGAACGCTTATAGGAACATAAAAAATATGGTTACAAAATTTAACACCAGCAAGTTTAACAACTCTAAGAAATAATACAAAATCTAATAATGAAACAGCAACATCAGCAATAGATATATTAAATAAATATGAAATATCAATTAGAAATGAATTTGGTAGCATGACAACAGAAATAGAAGAACAACAAAAAGATAAAATAATAAACAAAAATTTAATGAATAAATTAGTAATATGTAAAATGAGTTACATAGATGAATATACATGTGCATTTAGAGAATATTACTATAAAGGAATATATACAAATGATGAAAGTAAAGAAATAAGAAAATTATATTACACAAAACTACCCGAACCATTTAGTTCAAAAATAATAAAAGATTGGGAAGAATCAAATACAGTAGATACACTAGGAGCTAGAATAAAATTCTTACAACAATGGTTTATGAAACTATGCGAAAAACATAAAGAAGATTTAAAACTAGAAAAAATACTACTAAAAAATTTAGCATATTGTACAAGTAAGTTAGCACCTCAATTTGGCTGTAAAAATCCGTATAAATATAAGAAAAGGAAAAAGAAGTATAAACACTTCAAAACAAAATTCCAAGAAAAAGATACTATATAAAAAATTATAAACAAAAAAGACCCCATAGAGTTAAGAAAAATATAACAGAATGTAAATGTTATAATTGTGGAAAACTAGGACATTTAGCTAGAAATTGTAAATTACCAAACGATTTAAAGAAAAAACAAATAACAGAGGTAATAATAGAAAACGATACATATAAACAGATAGATTATTTAGATTATGAATTAGAAAATGAAGATAGCATATACGAAATAACAGATAATGAAGAAGAAATAATAGAATCATATTATGACTATGACTGAAAACGACATAAAAATAATAAGTAAAGAATAATATCAAGATAACGAATATACAGAACAAAAAATAACATTTGACAATAATATGTTTGAACAAATAAAAGGAAAAGAATTAGACTTAAGCATAAATAAGATATTAGAAGTACCTAGATTAAAAACTTATTTAAATTACAACACGATGAATATTATGTAGTAAGCCAAAAAGAACATGTAATAGATTGTAAATATATTAAAGGTAAAGCTAAAATACCTATTATAAATAAGAAAATAATTAATAAAGAAATCCACGATTTAAAATCAAAAAATCCAATAAAATATGTACATTTAGGAGCAACAGAAATATTGATAAAAGCATGTTTTAGAGAAGGAATAGATACACCTATAGAACTATATTTAGCAGACGATAGAATAATTCAACTTATAGAAAAAAGCATAATAAGTGCAGTTAGAGGAAATTTAATATATCAAAAATTTAAATTTATTATAAGTGCAAACTATTTAGTAGCAATAGAAGACAAAAACATAGATAAATCACTAGTACTATACTGGAAAATGACAAGCATAGAACTAGCACCAGGAAGTAAAATATTTACAGCAAGATGTAAAAATTTATACATACTAACTACAAAGCATAAAATAATAGCAAAAAATAAGATTCAAAAAATCAAAATAAAAAATCCATTTGATAAAATAATTACAGTAATAGATAATAATGATTACAGTTATAAAGAGATAGATATTGAAGAAGATTTAGAGATAGTAAAAGAAAGATTAAGTACATCTAAAAGATTAAGCTACGACACACCATCATCATCAAGAAATAGTACATCTAGAAGATTAGATTGCGACCTAATATCTAAATTATTAGAACAAAAGAACGATGAAATACAACCATATCAATATTATATCACAGGAATATTAGACCAAAGAAAATATTTAATAAACATAAATACAGGACAAGTAGAAAACCAAATCATAAGAGAACTAGTCAAAGAACATGAAATAATTACAGGAGAAAATATAAACACAAAATTACCTAGAGCTTTGGTAAATATAGAAGAAATTCAAAATTGTATCTTAATGGTTTCTGTGTTATTATACTATTTTCATCTATTAGTTCAATTTTTACTTTTGTTTTGTGTTTATCCCATCCTTGTAATGGGTTTTCATATTTTTTATCTTTCTGATATATTTTTTATCTTGTTCATCAAAGTGATATTCTATATCTTTCTTTAATTTTTTCTGTAATGGTTTTAGATTTTCTGCTAATTTTGGTATATATTCTCTTACTTGATTAACTAATCCTAAAAATGATTGTAATTTTTTCTTAGTATCTAATAATTCTTCAGAATTAGATATTTTTTGTACAATATGTGTTTGCATTTTTACTCCATTTTTATCTATTTGTATTCCTAAGAATTCTATTTGATTTTTCATAATTTCAGCTTTCTTTTTTGATAAGCTAATTCCTGATATTTCGACGATATGTATAAATTTTTCTAATAATTTTAGATGTTCTTCTTTCGTTTTTGAATATAATAATATGTCGTCTATATATACTATACAATTTTCTAATTGGTTAAAATATATATCCATAAAATGTTGATATCTACCTAGTGCGTTTTTATAGCCAAATGGTAGAACATTCCATTCGTAAAATCCTTGTGGTACAGTAAATGCTGTTAAATGTTTAGATTCTTCTTCTAGTTTTAGGTGGTAAAATCCTAATTTACAGTCAAATTTACTAAAGTAATTATATCCTTGTATTTGTCTTACTTTTAATATTTTATTAGGTATGGGGTAATTATATGTTTTAGTTTTTGCGTTTAGGTTCCTATAATCAATAACCATTCTACTTTTTCCTTTTTTCTGTTCACTATGTTTATTTACTATGAATGTTGGACTGTTATGTTTACTATTACTTTCTTGTATATACTTATTTTCTAATAATTCATTTATATGCATTTTAAATTCTGATTGGTCTTCAAAATTATATCTTAATGGTTTTTGTGTTATTATACTATTTTCATCTATTAGCTCAATTTTTACTTTTGTTTTGTGTTTATTCCATCCTTGTAATGGGTTTTCATTATATAATGAGTTTAATTTGTCATTTATTGCTTGTATTTTATCTATTGTGAATATTATAATTTCTATTTTATGATCATTAGGTGTTATATTTTCTAGATTTTGGGTAATTTTTTCACTTCCTTTTATCCATGGTGTATTTTTTCTGATTTTATTATTAACTCTTTTTGCTCATATCTTTTGATTACATATGGTAGTGAATCACCAATGTGTTTTTGTTATAGTATGTGGATATAGTTTTTCTAAAAAAGGCATTCCTAATAATATATCTTTATTTGTAAATTCATAACTATAGATTTCATCTATTAATAGTATTTTATCCCATATTTGTATCTTTATATTTTCAGCTTTATGTGTTATCATACTTCCTTCATTATTAAATCCTGTTACTATTAATGGTGTTTTTAATTTTTCCCATTTACTATCTGGTAGACAATTATGTTTACACATATTTGCTTCTGCTGCTGTGTCTATCATAGGTGTGTAATATCTATTATAGTATTCTTCTATAATTATTTTTGCTAAAATATATATTTTTGTCATTATATTGGGATGTTAAAATGTTATTTTATCATATAATTGTTCTTTTAATGATTACTTTCTTATTTTCGTAATGTATCGTTAGTTGTTTATCATCTATGTTATATGGTTTAACTGTTTCTAGCCATTTTATTCCTAATGTAATATTAATATTTCCTTGATGTATTTTAAATTTAATTTTTATTGGTATTCCTCCAATAATTAGTTCTTGTTCAGTAGTTTCTTCTATGTTTACCAAAGCTCTAGGTAATTCTGTGTTTATATTTTCTCCTGTAATTATTTCATGTTCTTTGACTAGTTCTCTTATAATCTGGTTTTCTACTTGTCCTGTATTTATGTTTATTAAATATTTTCTTTGGTCTAATATTCCTGTGATATAATATTGATATGGTTGTATTCATCGTTCGTTTGTTCTAATAATTTAGATATTAGGTCGCAATCTAATCTTCTAGATGTACTATTTCTTGATGATGAAGGTGTATCATAGCTTAATCTTTTAGATGTACTTAATCTTTCTTTTACTATCTCTAAATCTTCTTCAATATCTATTTCTTTATAACTGTAATCATTATTATCGATTACTGTAATTATTTTATCAAATGAATTTTCTATTTCGATTTTTTGAATCTTATTTTTTGCTATTATTTTATGCTTTGTAGTTAGTATGTATAAATTTTTACATCTTGCTGTAAATATTTTACTTCCTGGTGCTAGTTCTATGCCTGACATTTTCCAGTATAGTACTAGTGATTTATCTATGTTTTTGTCTTCTATTGCTACTGAATAGTTTGCACTTATAATAAATTTAAATTTTTGGTATATTAAATTTCCTCTAATTGCACTTATTAAACTTTTTTCTATAGGTTGAATTATTCTATCGTCTGCTAAGTATAGTTCTATAGGTGTATCTATTCCTTCTCTAAAACATGCTTTTATTAATATTTCTGTTGCTCCTAAATGTACATATTTTATTGGATTTTTTGATTTTAAATCGTGGATTTCTTTATTAATTATTTTCTTATTTATGATGGGTATTTTAGCTTTACCTTTAATATATTTACAATCCATTACATGTTCCTTTTGGCTTACTACATAATATTCATTGTGTTGTAATTTAAATAAGTTTTTTAATCTAGGTACTACTAATATCTTATCTATGCTTAAGTCTAATTCTTTTCCTTTTATTTGTTCAAACATATTATTGTCACATATTATTTTTTGTTCTATATATTCGTTATCTTGATAATCTTCTTTACTTATTATTTTTATGTCGCTTTCAGCCATAATCTGAAAATGACTCTATTTTTTTTTCTAATTCATTATCTGTTATTTCGTATATACTATCTTCATCATCTAATTCATAATCTAAATAATCTATCTGTTTATATGTATCGTTTTCTATTATTACCTCTGTTATTTGTTTTTTCTTTAAATCTTTTGGTAATTTACAATTTCTAGCCAAATGTCCTAGTTTTCCACAATTATAGCATTTACATTCTGTTATATTTTTCTTAACTCTATGTGGTCTTTTTTGTTTATAATTTTTTATATAATATCTTTTTCTTGGGATTTTGTTTTTATATTTTTTTTTGAAGTGTTTATATTTCTTTATCCTTTTCTTTTTATATGGATTTTTGCATCCAAATTGGGGTGCTAACTTGCTTGTACAATATGCTAAGTTTTTTACTAATATTTTTTCTAATTTTAAATCTTGTTTATGTTTTTCACATAATTTTATAAACCATTATTGTAAGAATTTTATTCTAGCTCCTAGTGTATCTACTGTATTTGATTCTTTCCAATCTTTTATTATTTTTGAACTAAATGGTTCGGGTAGTTTTGTGTAATATAATTTTCTTATTTCTTTACTTTCATCATTTGTATATATTCCTTTATAGTAATATTCTCTAAATGCACATGTATATTCATCTATGTAACTCATTTTACATATTGCTAATTTATTCATTAAATTTCTGTTGATTATTTTATCTTTCTGTTGTTCTTCTATCTCTGTTGTCATACTACCAAATTCATTTCTAATTGATATTTCATATTTATTTATTATGTCTATTGCTGATGTTGCTGCTTCATTATTAGATTTCGTATTATTTCTTAGGGTTGCTAAGCTTGCTGGTGTTAAATTTTGTAACAATATTTTTGTTGTTCCTATAAGTGTTCTTTCTATGTATCCTGGGGCATCTATTATTGATATTTTGTTATCTATTAATTGTTTTGATATATAGCCTATCCATAATTGAATTGTTTTATTTGTATCTGCTACACAGTCGAAGTCTAAGAAATTATTTTGATCTGTAGTTTGTCTAGGTGTCCAATTATTATTTAATCTTTTATCCCATAAGACTTTATCTCTTCTTTCTTGTTCGTAAGTATAATATGTTGGGGTTATATCCATTCTTGTTTTAGGATTTGAAGTACTAGGTTTCTCATCTAAATTTCCTACATTTATTTCTATATTTTTATCTTTTTCTATAAGGTCAGTATATGTTTCTGAATATGATTCACAATTATTTTCTGAGATATTATCATTTTCTTCTTCATTTATTTCATCTATTCTTAACTCATCTATTTTTAATTCAGGTAATTCTTCTGTTTCTTCTAACATTGTTTTCATTTTTTCTATTTCTTGATTTAATTTTAATTCTTCAGTTCTTTTCTTATTTTCTTCTTTTATTCTTAATTTTTCTTCATATAGTTGTTTAAGTCTTTCTAATTCTTTTTGTAATTCTTGAATTTGAGTATCTTTTACTTCTTCTATTTGTTTAATTTCTTTTTTAGCTTGTTCTCTAATTTTTTCAATTTCCTTTTTTCTATCTATTTCTTCATTTTCTTTATTTAATCGTACCATAGTTGTTAGACTATCTTCTAATTTTGCTGATTCTTTATTTGGCATTAGGTATAGTTTGTTTCCTATTTTTTTATATCTTCGTTCTATGTTTGAATGTATTATTTTTATTTCTAGTCCATCTTGACTTTTATATATTTTTTCTTCTACAGCATATTCTTCTTTATTCAGTATAAATCGTGTTGATATTTATATTCTAAGTGTTGTAATTGTAGATCTAATAAGAATATCGTTTTTCTTTGTGCTTTTATAGATTTTTGGCATACTCCTGCCCATATATTATCTTCTAGTCTATTTTGTCTAAATTCTATTTCCTGTTGTATTTCATTAATTTTTTCTAATAATTGTTCTCTATAGGTTTCATCCATTATAATTTTTTGGTGAAAATGTCTTTTCATAATATTCTTGTTTCTTTATCATAAGATTTCGTATTTCTTTTATATTTTCTGAAATATATTCTAAGTATTCCATATCTTGGGTTCTTCGATATGTTATAATATTACTTATTAAAAGTTTATTTAGTAGATCGAAATTTTTCATAGTTTGTAGCCAATATGTTAAGTATTCGTAGTTTATCATTAATCTGAATATGAGTCATATAATTCACATATACTTTGAATAGTTAGTTCATGCCAATTTTGTGTTATTAATTCCATTATCTGGTTTATTTCTGCCATTTCTTCAGTAATTAAAAGGTCATAAATTTTTCTTTTTATGTCAATATTAAGTGTTCTAAGGATATATAAAATAAGTATTTTGTAGTTATAATCTTCATCTAGCAAGTATGTATTCATTATTTTCATAATTTCTAAACAATTTATTCCTTCTAACCTCTTTGTTTATTAGTTTCAATTATCAAATTATATTAAAGTTATTCTGAACAAATTTTTTTGGTCACTACTAAGACTTTTTGGCATTAATCAGTTACCCTAACAGCGCCTTCAACAAGTTCGTACTTCCCCTAAAACGGCTTCTCTCTTGCCTAACTGGGTTTTCGGTTTCGGATGGCATAGTTCTGGCTTACCTATTCTCAGCCTACCTTCGTTCATAGCAAACTACTTCGAATTCATTCAATATAACAATACTATAACATGATAATAATCAAATAATAATCAAGAGATTATCAGGAATAAAACAGTTTAGCTATTTATATTGAAATATGAACATACCTCTGTTTGTAGATTTCCTGAAGTTGATTCCTTCATAGCTTCCTGGTTGTTGTTAGATTTCTCCATGTAGATTTTTTCTTATCTAGCTCTGATACCAATTTGAGGGGTTGCGGAATTTGAGAGAGAATTGAGAGAAGTGGGAGATGAGGGATGAGGATCTCTCTCCCCTTCTCCTAATTCATATATATATACAAAATTTACATGGTTACTATTCATGAACAGTATCATGAATAGTGACTAACTCTTACTATTTACACAGTAACTTGACCTTTACTATTTACACAGTGACCGACTCTTACTATTCACATAATTGGCATTTTACTATTTATGAATAGTATTTTTTGTCTTTTACTATTCATCAACAGTATCCTGTCTGTGACTCTAAATAAAACAAACAACTTTACTTTTTCTTTACAAAAGAAAACAAAAAACTTTACAAAAGATAAGATTCCTACGACCTACTTTTGACTAATTACATAAATGTGTCTTTCTTATCTTTTTGTTTGTCGGCTGTCTTCATCAGGCTGCCGAATATCTTGTGTATCCGTTGTTCTTGATAGATTATTCCAGCTGTACGGTTGGAACTTCGTTATCTTCTCCGTGGCATTTGGAACATATATGTTTTGAATATTTACTGCTGATAGTTGTACAATATCTAGTTAATAATGCAGGTGAAATAAAATTTTTCCTGATAGCTCTTGTTGTTGGTATATTTTCTGGTTTGAGGAGACTCAATATCCATTGTCGTATTTCTTCCATATCTCCTTCTCTAGTTTCTCGACAATTAGAGTATATCATCGTATTGTCTCTGCTATAATAGCTCCATATCGTATTGTTGTTCAAATAATTATTTGCTAGTTCTGTCAGTATTGTAGCTATTCCGATAACTCTTTTGTTAGCATAAAAGTCTGGAATATCTACAATCGATATCTCGTCTTGTTTTTCTATTTTCTCTGGTATTAACATATCTCTGGTCAAACCTATCTTTATGACCTGTATAACCGATTTTATCTCGTCATATAATATTTCTGCAGTAGCTGTATAGAACTTTATAAAAAATAGAGTTCCTTTGGTAATTCTTTTATACGTTAGAAAAGCTTTATATAATTTGGGTATCTTCGAGATTTCATCTCCTGTAGCTGTGTATACTGTACTAAGTAGTCCGTAGTTATAACAAGTTGTAACCAAGTTTATATTTGTACCTGGCAAGGCAATTAGCTTGTTGTATCCCTGTAGGTGTTGGGTAATATAATCGGTATTTGGTTCTTTAATATTTATAGCTCTGGGGTTTTTGTTCAAGTACGTTTGGATTTTATAAATATTTTCTGTATAAGTACGGGTAATATGGTTATATGTAGTCTTTTGTTGGTTTAGGCTGTTTTTATATGTAGTAGTTTGTGGAGTAGGTACTGATTTTTGTATTTTGGAGCTGTATATGGTTTATCAAAAAGCTTGTTCATATTTGTATTTACATAACTTTTTTCTTCTGTAGCTTTTTCTTTCATTGTAGCTCCTGATGTACCTGTAGCTGTATTTAAACAAACATTATGGGTTTTATGGAGTTTCCCAACGTTTTCTTCTAGATCTGAAATTTTAACGTCTTTAAATTCTGATTGATCTTCAAAATTATATCTTAGTGGTTTCTGTGTTATTATACTATTTTCATCTATTAGTTCAATTTTTACTTTTGTTTTATGCTTATCCCATCCTTGTAATGGGTTTTCATTATATAATGAGTTTAATTTATCGTTTATTGCTTGTATTTTATCTATTGTGAATATTATAATTTCTATTTTATGATCATTACTTGTTATATTTTCTAACTTTTGGGTAATTTTTTCACTTCCTTTTATCCATGGTGTATTTTTTCTGATTTTATTATTAACTCTTTTTGCTCCTACTTTATGATTACATATGGTAGTGAACCACCAATGAGTTTTTGTTATAGTATGTAGATATAGTTTTTCTAAAAAAGGCATTCCTAATAATATATCTTTATTTGTAAATTCATAACTATAGATTTCATCTATTAATAATATTTTATCCAATATTTGTATTTTTATATTTTTAGCTTTATGTGTTATCATACTTCCTTCATTATTAAATCCTGTTACTATTAATGGTGTGTTTAATTTTTCGCATTTACTATCTGGTAGACAATTATGTTTACACATATTTGCTTCTGCTGCTGTGTCTATCATAGGTGTGTAATATCTATTATAGTATCCTTCTATAATTATTTTTGCTAAAATATATTTTTTTGTCATTATATTAGGATGTTAAAATGTTATTTTATCATCTAATTGTTCTTTTAATGATTACTTTCTTGTTTTCGTAATGTATCGTCAGTTGTTTATTATCTATATTATATGGTTTAAGTGTTTCTAGCCATTTTATTCCTAAAGTAATATTATTATTTCCTTGATGTATTTTAAATTTAATTTTTATTGGTATTCCTCCAATAATTAGTTCTTGTTCAGTAGTTTCTTCTATATTTACCAAAGCTCTAGGTAATTCTGTGTTTATATTTTCTCCTGTAATTATTTCATGTTCTTTGACTAGTTCTCTTATGATTTGGTTTTCTACTTGTCCTGTATTTATGTTTATTAAATATTTTCTTTGGTCTAATATTCCTGTGATATAATATTGATATAGTTGTATTTCATCGTTCTTTTGTTCTAATAATTTAGATATTAGGTCGCAATCTAATCTTCTAGATGTACTATTTCTTGATGATGATGGTGTATCTTAGTTTAATCTTTTAGATGTACTTAATCTTTCTTTTACTATTTCTAAGTCTTCTTCAATATCTATTTCTTTATAACTGTAATCATTATTATCTATTACTGTGATTATTTTATCAAATGGATTTTCTATTTTGATTTTTTGAATCTTATTTCTTGCTGTTATTTTATGTTTTGTAGTTAATACATATAAATTTTTACATATTGTTGTAAATATCTTACTTCCTGGTGCTAGTACTATGCCTGTCATTTTCCAGTATAGTACTAGTGATTTATCTATGTTTTTGTCTTCTATTGCTACTGAATAGTTTGCACCTATAATAAATTTAAATTTTTGGTATATTAAATTTCCTCTAACTGCACTTATTATACTTTTTTCTATAGGTTGAATTATTCTATCGTTTGCTAAATATAGTTCTATAGGTGTATCTATTCCTGCTCTAAAACATGCTTTTATTAATATTTCTGTTGCTCCTAAATGTACATATTTTATTGGATTTTTTGATTTTAAATCATGGATTTCTTTATTAATTATTTTCTTATTTATGATGGGTATTTTAGTTTTTTCTTTAATATATTTACAATCTATTACATGTTCTTTTTGGCTTACTACATAATATTCATCGTGTTGTAATTTAAATAAGTTTTTTAATCTAGGTACTTCTAATATCTTATCTATGCTTAAGTCTAATTCTTTTCCTTTTATTTGTTCAAACATATTATTGTCAAATATTATTTTTTGTTCTGTACATTCGTTATCTTGATATTCTTCTTTACTTATTATTTTTATGTCGCTTTCAGTCATAATCTGAAAATGACTCTATTTCTCTTTCTAATTCATTATCTGTTATTTCGTATATACTATCTTCATCTTCTAAGTCATAATCTAAATAATCTATCTGTTTATATGTGTCGTTTTCTATTATTACCTCTGTTATTTGTTTTTTCTTTAAATCTTTTGGTAATTTACAATCTCTAGCTAAATGTCCTAGTTTTCCACAATTATAACATTTACATTCTGTTATATTTTTCTGAACTCTATGTGGTCTTTTTTGTTTATAATTTTTTATATAATATCTTTTTCTTGGGATTTTGTTTTTATATTTTGTTTTGAAGTGTTTATATTTCTTTATCCTTTTCTTTTTATATGGATTTTTGCATCCAAATTGGGGTGCTAACTTGCTTGTACAATATGCTAAGTTTTTTACTAATATTTTTTCTAATTTTAAATCTTGTTTATGTTTTTCACATAATTTTATAAACCATTGTTGTAAGAATTTTATTCTAGCTCCTAGTGTATCTACTGTATTTGATTCTTTCCAATCTTTTATTATTTTTGAACTAAATGGTTCGGGTAGTTTTGTGTAATATAATTTTCTTATTTCTTTACTTTCATCATTTGTATATATTCCTTTATAGTAATATTCTCTAAATGCACATGTATATTCATCTATGTAACTCATTTTACATATTGCTAATTTATTCATTAAATTTCTGTTTATTATTTTATCTTTTTGTTGTTCTTCTATTTCTGTTGTCATGCTACCAAATTCATTTCTAATTGATATTTCATATTTATTTAATATATCTATTGCTGATGTTGCTGTTTCATTATTAGATTTTGTATTATTTCTTAGAGTTGTTAAACTTGCTGGTGTTAAATTTTGTAACCATATTTTTGATGTTCCTATAAGCATTCTTTCTATATACCCTGGGGCATCTATTATTGATATTTTATTGTCTATTAATTGTTTTGATATATAGCCTATCCATAATTGAATTGTTTTATTTGTATCTGCTACGCAGTCTAAATCTAAGAAATTATTTTGATCTGTAGTTTGTCTAACCGTCCAATTTTTATTTAATCTTTTATCCCATAAGACTTTATCTCTTCTTTCTTGTTCGTAAGTATAATATGTTGGGGTTATATCTATTCTTGTTTTAGGATTTGAAGTACTAGGTTTCTCATCTAAATTTCCTACATTTATTTCTATATTTTTATCTTTTTCTATAAGATCAGTATATGTTTCTGAATATGATTCATAATTATTTTCTGAGATATTATCATTTTCTTCTTTATTTATTTCATCTATTTGTAATTCAGGTAATTCGTCTGTTTCTTCTAACATTGTTTTCATTTTTTCTATTTCTTGGTTTAATTTTAATTTTTCAGTTCTTTTCTTATTTTCTTCTTTTATTCTTAATTTTTCTTCATATAGTTGTTTAAGTCGTTCTAATTCTTTTTGTAATTCTTGAATTCTAGTATCTTTTACTTCTTCTATTTGTTTAATTTCTTTTTTAGCTTGTTCTCTAATTTTTTCAATTTCCTTTTTTCTATGTATTTCTTCATTTTCTTTATTTAATCGTACCATAGTTGTTAGACTATCTTCTAATTTTTCTGATTCTTTATCTGGCATTAGGTATAGTTGGTTTCCTATTTTTTTTATATCTTCGTTCTATGTTTGAATGTATTATTTTTATTTCTAGTCCATCTTGACTTTTATATATTTTTTCTTCTACAGCATATTCTTCTTTATTCAGTATAAATCGTGTTGATATTTATATTCTAAGTGTTGTAATTGTAGATCTAATAAGAATATCGTTTTTCTTTGTGCTTTTATAGATTTTTGGCATACTCCTGCCCATATATTATCTTCTAGTCTATTTTGTCTAAATTCTATTTCCTGTTGTATTTCATTAATTTTTTCTAATAATTGTTCTCTATAGGTTTCATCCATTATAATTTTTTGGTGAAAATGTCTTTTCATAATATTCTTGTTTCTTTATCATAAGATTTTGTATTTCTTTTATATTTTCTGAAATATATTCTAAGTATTCCATATCTTGGGTTCTTCGATATGTTATAATATTACTTATTAAGAGTTTATTTAGTAGATCTAAATTTTCCATAGTTTGTAGCCAATATGATAGATATTCGTAGTTTATCATTAATCTGAATATGAGTCATATAATTCATATATACTTTGAATAGTTAGTTCATGCCAATTTTGTGTTATTAATTCCATTATTTGGTTTATTTCTGCCATTTCTTCAGTAATCAAAATGTCATAAATTTTTCTTTTTATGTCAATATTAAGTGTCTTAAGGATATATAAAATAAGTATTTTATAGTTATAATCTTCATCTAGCAAGTATGTATTCATCATTTTCATAATTTCTAAACAGTTTATTCCTTCTAACCTCTTTGTTTATTATTTTCAATTATCAAATTATATTAAAGTTATCCTGAACAAATTCTTTTGGTCACTACTAAGACTTTTTGGCCTCAATCAGTTACCCTAACAGCGCCTTCAATAAGTTCGTACTTCCCCTAAAACGGCTTCTCTCTTGCCTAACTGGGTTTCCAGTTTCGGATGGCATAGTCTGGGCTTACCTATTCTCAGCCTACCTTCGTTCATAGCAAACTACTTCGAATTCATTCAATATAACAATACTATAACATGATAATAATCAAATAATAGTCAAGAGATTATCAGGAATATGGAAGTTTAGCTATTCATACTGAAATATGAACATACCTTTGTTTGTAGATTTTCTGAAGTTGATTCCTTCATAGCTTCCTGGTTGTTGTTAGATTTCTCCATAAATATATTTTCTTATCTAGCTCTGATACGAATATAGGGGGTGGTTGCGGAAGTTGAGAGAATTGTGGAAGTGGGAGTTGAGGGATGAGGATGCCTCTCCCCTTCTCCTAATTCATATATATATATATACAAAATTTACATGGCTACTATTCATGAACAGTATCATGAATAGTGACTGACTCTTACTATTTACACAGTAACTTGACTTTTACTATTTACACAGTGACTGACTCTTACAATTCACATAATTGACATTTTACTATTTATAAATAGTATTTTTTGTCTTTTACTATTCATCAACAGTATCCTGTTGGTGACTCTAAATAAAACAAACAACTTTACTTTTTCTTTACAAAAGAAAACAAAAAACTTTAAGATTCCTACGACCTACTTTTGACTAATTACATAGATGTCTCTTTCTTATCTTTTTGTTTGTCGGCTGTCTTCATCAGGCTGCCGAATATCTTGTGTATCCGTTGTTCTTGATGGATTATTCTAGCTGTACGGTTGGAACTTCGTTATCTTCTCCGTGGCATTTGGAACATATATGTTCTGAATATTTACTGCTGATAGTTGTACAATATCTGGTTAATAATGCGGGTGAAATAAAATTTTTCCTGATAGCTCTTGTTGTTGGTATATTTTCTGGTTTGAGGAGACTTAATATCCATTGTCGTATTTCTTCCATATCTCCTTCTCTAGTTTCTCGACAATTAGAGTATATCATAGTATTATCTCTACTATAATAGCTCCATATCGTATTGTTCTTCAAATAATTATTTGCTAGTTCTGTCAGTATTGTAGCTATTCCGATAACTCTTTTGTTAGCATAGAAATCTGGAATATCTACAATAGATAAATACTACATTTGGCATGAATAAAATAAAATTCAATAACTAAAATACCATAGAAACAATTCATAATATTCATCTTGCCTTAATACACGCATCACAATTCATGAAACTAGGGTCAGGGGGAATTTTACTATAAAAATCACTATTAAACAACAAATCAATCATAATATAAGACAATTAACCCATTGAAATCAATTTTAGGAAGAACCCATGGCTAGATTGAAAACCCTAGATTTTGAAGAATCTGCCAATTAGAAATTAAGAGTTGAAGGGCTTCATGGAAGAAAGCTTTCCATGAATCAAGACTCCCATACCTTGATTGAAGCTTTCTTCATGAATTGGAGTTGAGAAGAAGGATTCTTGAGCCCTAGTCTTCAAGTTCTTATTCTTCTTCAATGGAGGATTTCTAGTGAGAGAAATATTGCGAGGGAGAGGATTTTTGGAATTATTTAGGTGTTGTGAACTAATGAATAAAATTGGGTGAATTAGACTTAAAATCAACTTATATAGTACCCCTAGGAATACCCAAAACAACCTTACATTGATTATCGTAAAAAGGAAAAGACTTAAATGACCCTCATTTATGGACCACGCCCAGGTCCACGACCTATGGTTCTGCCCGTGAAGGTTAGGGCAGTAGCCCCTTAAAGGTTGCATGTAACTCACAAGCCCAAGGCATCACCACGAGGGGCTCCACGTGCAGTGGTCCCTCTTGTGGACCTTGAGATAGTGGCCACTCCATTTGGGACCCATAGCTCACACGCCTAAGGGACCTTCATGAAAGGCTCTATGAGCCTTGGTTAAGACCATGAGCTGTGGTCCCTTTATTGGAGGTTGAGTCAATGGCTAGGACTTTTGGAGGCTTTCCTTCTTTGGTTAAGGCAACCCCATGAGGCCTCATACAAGCCGTGGTGATGGACGTGGAAGTTGAGGCAGTGTGCTCAAGTTTGGAGCAGCCTTGACCTTTTGCTTTGGCTTGGTACTTTCCCTTTAGGCCTTTACTCTTAAAACCCTTATGAAAAGTCTAGATGGTCTACTTATTTACAGGGAGTCATTTGCATAGTTTTTAAACCTTACATTTAGCTCTACATTAACCCATCATTTTTTGGAGTATTACATTATCTGCCCCTTGGGAACATTTGTCCTCGAATGATGATTTAGACACCTTACAAAATTGAAAGCTCAAGACTAGCAGCCTATCATGCATGCAACATTAAAATAATTGTAGGGAGGAAACATCAACTCCATTCCCAATACATAAACAATTCAACACAAGAATGTAGGAGCTACATCCACAGCCCATTATCTACAAAACTCATCATTTCATATCATCATTGGAGGAACTATCTTATCCAACTAAAAGCAATCTCAACACTACAATATGGAGCCAATATGCCACTTCATGAGAAGCATACCTAAGCATGTTCATCACAAACATAACTAACCATGTTCAACAAATCATCACATGAAGTCAAATATGCACTCATCATAAAAAATGCAAATCAACATGAGAAACATATAAATCATGAAAACTCCATTTATGCTAAATATGAATTGTCACAAGAATATGCATATCATAAGGAAATCATATAGAACACTCTTAGAAAATATGACTTATTAAACACCATACGCAAGAAAACTACTTACCTCAAGTTTGAATTGGAGTAGAAGGAAAAAGATGAGGATAGCGGGACATCATATCGTCCTCGGCCTCCCATGTACCACCCTCAACTAAGTGGTTCCTCCATAATACATTAACGAAAGCTACTTCTTGGTCTCTCAACTTCTTAAGTTGCTGGTCTAGGATTCCTATCGAACTCTCTTCATAGGAAAGACTCTCATTAACTCCCAAATCCTCTAAAGGAATGATGGTTAACGGATCACCAATGCACTTCTTGAGCAAAGAAACATGAAACACCGGGTGAACCGAAGCCAATTCATATGGCAAGTCTAATACATATATAGGCAACTTTCCCAATACCCTTCAAAACCTGATAGGGACCCACAAACTGGGGACTAAGTTTCCCCTTTTCGCCAAACCTCATCACACCCTTCATGGGTGAGATTTTCACATAGACCCAATCACCAACTTGAAATTCTAGAACCCTTCTTCTATTGTTGACATAGAACTTTTGCCGACTTTGGGCCATCCTCAACCTCTCTCTTATGTGTCAGACATTCTTAATAACCTCATAAACTAGTTCTGGACCGATTAGAGCAATTTAACCCACTTCATACTACCCAATCGGAGATCTACACCTTCTACCATACAATGCTTCAAAAGGAGCCATGACAATACTTGAGTGGTAACTATTGTTATAGGCAAAATCTACCAATGGTAGATGGTCGTCCCAATTACCTTGGAAATTTATAATGCATTCCCTCAAAATATCCTCCAAAGTTTGAATGGTGCGTTCCACTTGACCATCCATTTGAGGGTGAAAGGTTGTACAAAGCTTACCTTAGTACGAAGCCCATTTTGGAATGCCTTCCAAAAATGTGAAGTAAATTGAGTACCCTGATCCGATATAATAGATAGCGGAACCCCATCTAACTTCACTATCTCGTTGATGTACAATTTTGCATAGTCTTCCGTCGAAAATGAAACACTGACAAGAATAAAGTGGGTGGACTTTGTCATTCTATCAACAATGACCCAAATAGAATCATGCTGCCTTTGAGTACGAGGCAACCCCATGATAAACTCCATATTCACATCCTCCCACTTCGAAGTCGAAATATCTACTTTTTAGGACAAGCCTCCTCGTCTTAGGTGTTCGGCCTTAACATATTGACAATTCAGACATTTGGCCACAAAGACCGCTATATCCTTCTTCATACCATTCCACCAATAGACTTCTCATAGATCATGGTACATCTTGGTGGCTCCCGAAAGGATAGAATACCGGAAACCATGAGCCTCTTCTTAAAATTTTCTCTCTTAAGCCATCAACGTCTGAAATACATAATCTACCTTGGTACCTAAGCATCCCATCTCCCCCTTGGGAGAAAGCCTTAACGGACTTGTTGAGTACCGATTCTTTCAACTCTATTAATATGGAATCAAGGCCTTCTTTAGACTTCACATTAACCACAAAGGAAGATTTGGAACCATGATGGACCATGAAAACGCCCTGGTGGAATCCACTAGTTTGACACCTAATCGGGCCATCCTATGTATATCATGGACTAACTCCTTCTTCTCATCCTCTATATGAGCCACACTACCCATGGACAATCTACTTAGGGCATCCGAAACTATGTTGGCTTTGCCCGGTGGTAAAGACACTCATGTCATAATCCTTTAAAATTTCTAACCACCTTCTTTCTTGGATAGTCAAATCTTTATGGATAAACACATATTAAAGACTCTTGTGGTTGGTAAAAACATCCACATGGACCCCATATAGGTAATGTCTCCATATTTTCAAAGAAAACACTACCGCCGCTAGTTCAAGATCATGGATCGGATAATTCTTTTCATGGATCTTGAGTTACCTTGAAGCATAGGCAATCACTTTACCATGTTGCATAAGGACATATCCCAAACCAAATAGAGAAATGTCACAATAAACAACAAAACCATCGGTACCCGCCGGTAAGGTCAACACCGGAGCGGAAATAAGTCTATATTTCATCTTTTGGAAGCTTTTCTCACAAGCCTCCGACCACAAAAAATTAGCCTTCTTTTGAGTCAAAGCTGTCAACAGAGAAGCAATGGAGGAAAAAGCCTCAACAAACCTCCGATAGTTACTGGCAAAAACCAAAAAGCATCTAATATCGGTAAGAGTTAGAGGTCTAGTCCAACCTTTGACCGCGTCCGTCTTTTTAGGATCTGCCTCCACACCCTTGCTCGACACAATATAACCAAGAAAGGCTATGAACCTTAGCCAAAACTCACACTTACTAAACTTCGCATACAATTGGTGGTCTTTGAGGACTTGCAATATGATCCTCAAATGGTTCATGTCCTTATTTTCACTCTTAGAATAGATCAAAATATCATCAATAAAAAATATCATAAACATATCAAGATAGTGCCTAAAAACTCTATTAAATAGGTCCATGACTGTCGCCGAAGCATTGGTCAACCAAAATGACATCACCACAGATTCATAGTTACCACACCAGGTCCTAAAGGTCATCTTAGGAATGCTAACCCGTCTTACCCTTAGTTGATGGTGACCAAGATGTATTTTGGAGAAATAGTTCACCTATTGGAGTTGATCAAACAAGTCGTCGATCCTTGGAAGGGGATACTTATTCTTTATGGTAATTTTGTTTTGTTGGTGATAATTAATACACAATCTAAGGGACTCATCCTTCTTTATAACAAATAATACCAGAGCACCCCTAGGAGAGATACTTTGTTGAATAAAACCTTTGTCTAACAAATCCTTGAGTTGCTCCTTCAACTCTTTCAACTCGACTGGAGCTATTCTATAAGGAGGAATGGATATAGATTACGTATCCAGCATGAGATCAATGCCAAAGTCTATTTTCCAATCAAGAGGTATGATGGGCAAGTCATCATGAAAGACTTACAGACACTAACTCACCATGGGGACCGACTCTAAGGAAGGGGTTTCAGACCTAACATCCATAACCCTAACAATATGGTAAATACACCCCTTAGAGATAATTTTCCTAGCTTTGAGATAAGAAACAAACTGACCTCTATGGATAGAATTTCCCCCCTTCCACTATAAAGTAGACTCATTTGGAAATTGGAACGTTACAACCCGAGTCTTACAATCAATAGAGGCATAACATGCATGCAACCAATCCATACCCAAAATTACATCAAAATCTAACATGTCTAACTCCACTATGTCCACCAAGGTAACCTTGTGGGACAAATAAATAGGACAACTCCTATAGACTCTTTTTGCCACTACCAAATCACCAATCGAGGTAGACACCAAAAAAGGTTCCTCTAAATGTAATGACCGTAAAAGCAAACTACTGAAACTTGAGCTTGACGTGCATTCGTTTGTGTTCGTCTTGAGTTTTGATGGTATTTCATGTTGTCCCGAGTCATGGTTGAGGTGTTTAAGGGTTGGAAGTCAAGGTACGTCTCCCGAAGGAATACCCAAAAGAGGGTCTTGAGGAGGACCCCAAATCTAACCCTTAAAACCCCTTGAACCAAGTTAGTTTACCAACTTTGGAGGACCTATGAATGGGGTTCACACCCTGTTGGTCCATCCACAGTTTGTGGATGGCCTCCATAGGTCATGATCCCCAAAACCAAGTCTCAGTCCCAACCCATGGATTGACAGTACAAGCCGTCAACCAATCCACTATCCATGGATTGGATTCGTGGATGGGAACTATTTTGTTGGTGCAAGTTCCGCCAAGTGAGGGGTGAATTAGTAAATGCACCCAGAGTCCCTATTAATTTATGGATGGTGTTTTAAAGTATTTTAAAATTTTTTAAGTGTATTAGAACATTAATATCCTAATATAGAATTCATTCTTCAAATTTCCCTAAAACAAAAACCCTTCCCTCCCAAAGAGTTCTCTCTAGAACTCCATTGGAGATCAAGGTCAAGTTTAAGCTAGGGTTGGGGATTTCAATGTGTTTCTACTTCAATTTTGTAGGATTCTTAAAGAATAAGGTATGGTGATCCTTTATCTAGGGTTAGCTTTCACCTTAGAGTCAATTTCAAAGAAGTTTTCAAGGTTTTCAAGTTACACTACACTCAATCTCATGGGCTATTGCATCAAACATTTCAAATGATAAACTATGATTATATTGATGTTTAATTGATGATTTAATATAAAAAACTCTACGAACCCTTGATTTCTCTCAATTTGTAAATTGTGAGTTATAAAGTGGGTTTGATGTTTATGAATGAATGATAGTTGATTTATGTGTAGATTTATTTAAATTATTGATTTGTATCATTATCTAGGTCTAATTATGGTGAATTGTTGGAGAATTGAGGATTTGTAATGATAGCCTTGAAAGGGCAAGTTTGACCTAATTGGTTGTTGAAGTAGAATTGTTCTTGAATTATTGATCCACTTCAAAGGTGGAGATGTTTACTTGATATGTACATTGTGATCATGGACTTGAAGGTATATTTTGAGGAATTGAAGTATTATCATAATGTTGTAATTGTGAATATGTAATATGAATAATATACTTGTGATTTCAATGATGGAATGATGATCTTGTATAGAATGTGAACGTTTTGTGATTACATGTATATTCTCTCTTAACAGCCATGAATGAAGATGATGGAATGTGAGGTGTTCTATAATGATGAATGTGATATATTGAATTGGTAGGCTAATGCATCCTTTTCTTGTATTGATGAATATGATAATGAATGAAGTATCTTGAATTGGTAGGCTTTGGTGCCTTTTTCTTGACTAATGAAAATTATATTGAATGTGATCTCTTGACCTGGTAGGCTTAGGCATCCTCCTCTAGATGATGAATGTATCTTGACTTAATGTCATAATGTCTAGAATTGGTAGACCTAATGTTGGTAGCCTTTCTATAAATATGTAATGAATTTATAGGCTATACCTTAGATTGGTAAACTTAATGTTAGTAGCGTTTCATGAGGAGTCAAGGTGCTAATGTGAATGTAACACCTTGGGTTGGTAGACCTAATGTTGCTGGCATTTCCTTGTGTGTGTTAGACCTTGAAGCAGTAGACCTAATGGTTGTGGCCTTCTTCTTGTGTGAAATAATGGACTAAGAGATGCTAGACCTAAAGGTGGTTGCTCTACAAACGGAAGTCAAGAGTTTTCCTTAACGTAACTTGAAACGGTAGGCCTAGTGGTAGTGGCCCATTCTTGGGTAGTACTTTGGGATGGTAGGCCTAGTGTTGGTGGCCCTCTCTAGTACACCATTGCAATAAAACTACTCTATAGGAATGTGGGCTAACCACAGAGAGGATACTGTTAGATGGAGGTTCTCCCAACATTAGGTCGGATCTCAATGAACATCTTTCATATTCCATAACTATATGCCCACATAGGTCGTAGCTATTGATCAACCTAAGATAGATGAGCCGGTCTTCCTTCGACAAGGAGATCAACTCTTACGATGTGGGTAGTAAATCATATTCCATGTCTAGCTTGTATGGTCTCTGTCGGTTAAACACTTATTCCCATCATGTGAGATGTGCACTCTAGTTACTTGATAGGTACTACAAAGTGTAGAAAGTAGTATGGAATGCTATTTATACATTGTACGAGTAGGCTTTGAAGGGGCTATAGTGAGTTCTCTAAGTCTTAATGAATAAATGTGTGGATGTCCTCTAAATGCTGGAATGTTTCCTAAATGAACCTAATGAATAATGTTGGCTTGAATGCTTAGATGTAAAGATACATGCTATTCTTGGATTGGATTATGAGCTACTTCCTTGACATGTCTATTGTATATAAATGTGCCTTGTCTAGGGTGACGTCAAAGGAATACTTAGTGTGAGTAGTAGTATGGGATGTTACTTGCACATTGTACAAGTATGACTTAGAGTTGTCTTCGATGTTGGTCTTAAAGTAATGTTTGTGTCTCTTAAAGTATGACTTAGGTGGAAAGGATGAATGGTAAGTCACTTTTGGTGACCTTTAGGTGGTTCCTAAATATGAGTGGTTATGGGGGTTCCCATGAATTGCACAAGGCATAGCTTGAGGATTACTAGAGGTGGAGGCTCAAGGTGAAGGTGAAGGGTTATATGGATTTTTGTTCAAATGTGAATTATGTGACCTTGTATGTTGGTTGTGACTTGTATTATGTCTCTTATATCAATGTTTATGATGTTTTAGAAAAATGGCATAAAGCATGACTTTCAACAAAATGTCCCTTTTAAAGCATGTTTTTGCATGGTCGTCATACTTTGTACATTTTTGTGTGCTAACCCATATTTTCTTATTATTACCACGAGTGTATGTTCCGGCAAGTCATTTCATTCTCTAGTGAACCTTGGGATTAGAGTTCTCTCAAGACCTCTTTTGGTATGTCCTCATATGTCGAGGACAAAGACTTTTATTGTTTGTAGTTCTTTCTTATTTTGAGACTATTCTTAAGATTTAATTGTAAAGGTCTGTGACCCTATCTTGTTAAATTTTATTTAAGATGGCCATGTGAGACTTAATATTCCATTGCTTTATAAATGTCTTTTGATGTTTGATTTATTAAAGAAAACTTTTTAAATTCTGCACTATTTCTCTTGCCTATGCAATGAATGAGCTAAGAGGCTTCTATTAGTCCCCTTTAGGGTTGAGTATGCCATTTTACGACTACGGGTTTCTCTCAGGTCGTGACTAACTTAGTATCAGAGCATAAGGTTTAGTAAATGGTTTTTAAGATCAAGGTCTTACTAGCCACGTCCCGTAGAGTCTTGTTCATTGGTATGAATCGCGACATATCTATGAGTAAGAGGCTATAGCACGTTAGAAGTTACACTTCTTTCATATTCTTGAAGTCGTGCCTTAGAGTGAAGTTCTATAAGTTTCCTTTTTCTAATCCTTCTCTTATGTTTATAGGATATGAATACAAGGGCTAACCCAAGAAGGGCAGAAGAGGAGATGGTGAATGAGAGAGTTCCTCCCCAAGGTGATCAAGGTCTTCAAGGTGACAAAGTTCCTCCAGGCAATCAAGAGAATGAAGTTTGGTGGTTCCCCCAGATATGACTAATGTGGAGATTAGGACGACTTTTCTAACCCTAGCTCGAGCCATGATGGCTCAAGCGAATAGAGATGTAGGGCCTAGGGTGAATGCTAATTGGGGTACCATGGCCTCAAGATTGAGAGACTTTTTGAGGATGAATCCTTCTATCTTTCTTGGTTCTAGAATGGGAGAAGATCCCTAAGAATTCTTGGAATAAATTTATAAGATAGTAGATGAGTAACTTCTAGGGAAAAGGCGGAGTTGGCTTCCTACGAATCGAAAGATGTGGCCCAAATGTGGTTCACCCAATGGAAAGCTAATAGGCCGGTTGAAGTGGGTCTTATAGAATGGGAGGAGTTTAAAGGAACTTTCCTTGGTAAGTGTTTTCCTCGTGAGAAGAGGGAGTGTAAGGTTGAGGAGTTTATATATATTAGGAAAGCTAACATAAGTGTTGAAGAGTATTCCTTGAAGTTTACCCTATTGTCTAAGTATGCTCCATCCTTAGTGTCTAACCTAAGAGATGAGATGACTAGGTTTGTTACCAGTGTATCCTACCTAGTTAAGGAAGTGTGTCGTATGACGATGCTTCATAGTGATATGAATATCTCTAGACTTGTTGTGCATGCTCAATCTATTGAGGAGTCCAAGCCTAAGAAGGTGAATAAGGATTTGAAGAGGGGTAGAGCTGATGAGCAAGGTTAACCTAGGTTCAAGAAGAGCTCTCCTAACCAAGATTCTTCAATTGCTCCTAAGGGTACCCAAGAAAGAGCTTGTGGTTCTCAATTTACTAAACCTACTTGTCACAATTGTGGAAAAAAGCAGCATGGGAAGTGTGTAGCTGGTACTAGTGGGTGCTATGGTTGTGGGAAGAATGATCAACAAGTGAAAGATTGTCCTACTCTTACTGCTAGAGGAAAGGAGGCCAAACAAGCTTCTCTTAATGGCCCAAATCTTGATGCTCCAAAGAAGAACTGTTTCTATGTGCTTCAATCTAACAAGGACAATGGTGCTAATCCAGATGAAGGTACCGGTAACTCATAGTTCATTGTTTTTGTGATGAGGTCCTTGTGTTGTTTCATAATAGCCTTAGTTGGGTTTTCTCCTAAGTGGGGGATGGTATGTTGAATAGTAAGGTTGTTGAGAGTGTTGATGTCCTTATATCTTTCCTTCTATTCTTATTCAAGCTTAGACCTAGAGTTGCAAGTAGCTTGTTACATGTTTTGGAGTCTTGAGTGAATATGATTTTCTATAGTCACCTTATGTTGTGCATGTTCTAATTGAATTCTTGTATAGTTGAGAAAATGAGTTTTCAAATTGTGTTCCTCATGTTTATATGCATCTATGATGAGTTGCCTAAATATTTCATGAGTTGACTTATTGAGCATGCTTAAATGTGTTCTTGAAAGCATTGCATAATGTGCTATTATGAAGAAATTTCATAATGTGCCTAAAGATGTTGTAATGGGCATAATGTGATTTGGAGAAGGAAGTTCCTCCAAAGTAATGAGAAATGTAAAGCCTTGATGCATAATGAGTTGGTAGATATTGTGCCTACTTTATTGGATTGCATGAAGTTCTTTGAGACTTTGTGCTGTGTAATAGATTTGTCCTCCTAGTAATATGCATTTTATTGATATTGCATGCATGATTGTGGGCTGCTAGTCTTGAGTCGTTACCCTTAATGTGTTTTAAGTGTCAGTCAAGGACGAATGTTCCTAAGTGCGGGATAATGTAACGACTATAAAAATAAATTAGTGAATCTAGAGCTTGACATGTGTTTGTTTGTGTTCGTCTTGAGTTTTGATGATGTTTCATGTTGTCCCAAGTCATGGTTGAGCTTTTTAGGGGTTTGAAGTCAAGGTACGACTCCCCAAGGACCACCTTAAAGGGGTCCTTGAGGAGGACCCAAAGTGTAACCCCCAAAACCCCTTGAATATAGTGAGTTTGCCAACGTAGGGTGACCTACGGATGGGGTTCACGCCTTGTAGGTCCATCCACGGGTCATGGATGGCCTCCGTAGGTCCTGAGCCCTAAAACCAGGTCTCAGTCCCAAACCACGGATTGATAGCATGAGCCATCAACCAATCCACGATTCGTCAACTGGATCCGCGGATGGGAACTATTTAGCTGGTGTAAGTTCAGCCAAGTGCGGAGTGAATTGGTAAATTCACCCACAGTCCCTATTAATGTGTGGATAGTAATTTTAACTATTTTAACATATTTTAAGTGTATTAAAACACTAACATCCAAATTTAGAATTCATTCTTCAAATTTCCCTAAAACAAAACCCTTTCCTCCCATACAGTTCTCTGTAGAACTCCATTGGAGATCAAGGTCAAGTTCAAGCTAGGGCTGGGGATTTCAAGGTATTTGTACTTCAATTTCATGGGATTCTTCAAGTTTAAGGTATGGCGATCCTTTATCTATGGTTAGGTTTCACCCTAGAGTCAATTTCAAAGTAGTTTTCAAGGTTTTCAAGTTACACAAAAACCCTAAGTTTCACTCAATCTCATGGGTTCTTGCATCAAACGATTTCAAATGATAAAATATGATTTTATTGATGTTTAACTGATGATTTAAGATGAAAAAAATCTATGAACCCACGATTTATCTAAATTCTTAAATAGTGACTTATAAAGTGGGTTTGATGATTATGAATGAAAGATAATGGATTTATGAGTAGATTAATTTTTATCATTATCTAGGTCTAAATATGGTGAATTGTTGGTTAATTGAGGATTTGACCTTATTGCTTGTTGAGGTAGAATAGTACTTGAATTGTTGATCCATGTGACAGGTGGAGGTGTTTACTTGCTATGTACATTGTGATCATGGCTTTAAAGGTATATAGTGAGGAATTGAAGTATTATCATAGTGTTGTAATTGTGAATGTATAATGTGAATAATATACTTGTGATTTTAATGATGGAATGATGATCTTGTATATAATGTGAACATGTTGTGATTAATTGCATATTCTCTCTCAACACTCATGAATGAAGATGATGGAATTTAAAGTGTTCTATAATGATGAATTTGATATTGAATTGGTAGGCTAATGCATCCTTTTCTTTTATTGATAAATGTAATCGTGAATGAAGTATCTTGAATTGGTAGGCTTAGGTGCCTTTTTCTTGACTAATGAAAACTATATTGAATGTGATCTTTTGACTTGGTAGGCCTAGGCATCCTCCTCTTGAAGGATGAATGTAACTTGACTAAATGTCTTAATGTCTAGAATTTGTAGACCTAATGTTTGTAGACTTTCTATAAATTTCTAGTGAAGTATTCTAGGCTAAGCCATGGATTTGTAGACTTGATATTAGTGGCCTTTCATGAGGAGTCTAGGTGATAATGTGAATGTAACACCTTGGGCTGGTAGACCTAATATTGGTGGCCTCTCCTTGTGTGTATGTTAAAACTTAAAGCGGTAGACATAATGGTGGTGGCCTCCTTATTGTGTGAAATGATAGATTAAGAGATGGTAGACTTAAAGGTGATAGCTCTCTCGAAGGAAGTCAAGAGATATCCTTAAAGTACTTCAAAACAGTAGGCCTATTGGTGGTGGCCCTTTATTGGGAAAGTACTTTGTGATGGTAGGCCTAATGTTTGTGGCCTTCTCTAGGACACTATTGCAATGAAACTACTCTATGGGAATGTAGGCTAAGCACCAAGCGGATATGGTAACATGGAGGTTCTCCCAATGTTAGGTCAGATCTCAATGAACATCTTTTATATTCCATAACTATGTGCCCACATAGGTCCTAGCTATGGATCCACCTGAGCTATATGAATCGGTCTTCCTTCGGCAAGGTGATCAACCCTTACGATGCGGGATAGTACATTGGATTCCATGTCTAGCTTGCATGGTCTATGTCGGTTAAACGCTTATTTCCATCATGTGAGATGTGCACACTAGTTTCTTGATAGGTACTACATAGTGTAGGTAGTAGTATGGGATGCTATCTATATATTGCACGAGTAGGCTTCGAAGGGGCTATAGTGAGTTCTCTAAGTCTTAATGACTAAATGTGAGAAAGTCCTCTAAATGCATGAATGTGACCTAAATGAACCTAATGAAGAATGTTGGCTTGAATGCTTAGATGTAAAGATGCATACTATACTTGGATTGTATTATGAGGTACTTCCTTGTCATGTCTATTGTGTATGAATGTGCCTTGTCTAGGGTGACTTCAAAGGAATACTTTGTTGGAGTAGTAGTATGGGATTCTACTTGCACATTGCACAAGTATCACTTAGAGTTGTCTTAGATGTTGGTCTTAATGTAATGTTTGTGTCTCTTAAATGCTTTGTTGTGTAAAGGTGGAAAGGATGAATGGTAAGACACTTTTGGTGACCTTAAGGTGGTGCCTTAGTGTGGGTGGTGGTATGGGACGGTACCCATACATTGCACAAGGCACAACTTGAGGATTACTTGAGGTGGAGGCTCAAGGTGAAGGTAAAGGGTTATATGTGATTTTTACTCAAATGTGAATAATGTGACTTTGTATGTTGGTTGTGACTTATATTATGTCTCTTGTATCAATGTTCATGAAGTTTTACAAAAATGGCATAAAGCATGACATTCAACAAAATGTTCCTTTTAAAGCATGTTTTTGCATGGTCATCAAACTTGGTACATTTTTGTGTGCTAACCCATATTTTCTTATTTTTACTACAAGTGTATGTTCCGGCAAGTGATTGTATTCTCGAGTGAAGCTTGGGATTAGAGTTCTCTCAAGACCTCTTTTGGTATGTCATCATATGTTGATGACAAAGACTTTTATTGTTTCTAGTTCTTTCTTATTTTGGGACTATTGTTAAGATTCTATTGTAAATGGTTGTGACCCTATCTTGTTAAAGTTTGTCTAAGATGGCAATGTGCAACTTAGTATTATGCTTCTTTATAAATGTCTTTTGATGTTGGATTTATTAAAAAAAAGTTTTAAATTCTGGACTATTTCTCTTACCTATGCAATGAATGAGCTAAGAGGCTTGTATTAGACACCTTCGAGGTCCAGTAAGCCATGTCATGACTAGGGGGTGCTCTCAGGTCATGACACTAACACATCGGGGAGTATTTCAAATTTCATAAGCACAAAAGGTGTAACAAATTACAAAGTGGCACCGTGGTCTAACAATGCATAAACATCAATAGAAAATACTTGCAACATACTTGTCACAACATCTGAGGAGCTCTCTTGGTCACCTCGGGATTGAAGAGCATAAAAGTAGTTCTTCTTAGGAGCATCATAATTTGAGCCACTAGGAGGAGTTTGCTTATCATCTCTCCTGGCCATACATGTTGGGCAATATTTCAAATTGATGTCCACTCTTTCAACAGCCATTGCATACACCCATGCTGGCAAGACATTTATGATTACGCTTTTTACCGTACTTGGCACAAGTAGGCCTCACCACAGAAGATTCACTATTGCCTCCTTGAGGCTTAGGGTTAGACACCCTATCTTTGTGGACCCTTGGAGAACTAGAGGAGCCTTGGTTGGAAAACCTTTTCTTGAACCTTGGTCTACCTTGACCCTCGAACTTACCATTAGAAGGATTCCCATCCTTAGTCCTTTCCCTCTTTACCTCTCTATTCTTCTTCCTTAGCCTTGTCTCCTCAACTTGTTTAGCATACACCATTAGACATGAGCTATCCATATATGATGGAGCATTCCATGACATTATTCTTCAATCGAGTCGGACACACCCGTCACAAATCAACTCATCTCATCCCTCGGATTACACACCAAATACGGGGCATACTTCAACAACATAGTGAATTTCAAAGAATATTCCTGTACAATCATACCTCCTTGATGAAGATTGATAAATTCCTCCACCTTTGCTTCCCTCTTTTCTTGTGGAAAGAACCTATCAAGGTATGCTTTCTTGAACACTTTCCAATCTGTAGGACCCACTCCTAAAGCCATATTATCCTTCCATTGAGTATACCATACTTGGACCACATCATACAATTGATAAGCAACTACTTCAAATTTCTCAATAGAAGTCACCCCCATAGAATCAACTATCTTGTAGATATTTTCCAGAAACTCTTGTGGATTTTCATTCACTTTGGAACAAAAGAACATATGAGGTCTCAATCTTGAATTAATGGTGCTTAGATTATGGTTCACACGGGGCCCAACTTCCCTATTAGCTTATGCCATCATGGATTAGGGCTGAGTTGTCATGGCTTGTGCTTGAGCCATCATGACTTGAGTCAATGTTTGGAGAGCCTCCCTTATTTCTACATTGGTGATAGCCCTCTTATCATTAGGAGCTTGGGGAGGGACTCTGTCATTCACATTCTCCTCTTCCATCCTCCATGAATTCGCCCTTTTTGTATTCATAGCCTATAATCATAGGAGAGGGGTTAGGAAAAGGATTTTATATACTTAGGACTCCAAAGCACAAATAAAGTGTAATTAATTAAGTGAACTTTCCTAAGCATCTTATAGCCCCTTATTCATAAGTGTGGCATGGTTCACACTCATGAATAAGACTCTACTAGACGTGGTTTATAACCTAAAAATAATCCCAAAACCTTATGGTCTGATACCAAGTTTGTCACAACTCAGGGGTACCCCTAGATGCAACACGGCGTACTTGACCCCAAAGGGGTCTCATACAAGGCCTTAGCACACATAAACAAAGGAGATGGAAATGATGCGAAAATTAAATTTTTACAATTAAAGTCTTTTTATTGAAATCAAAAGTTAAGTCTAGAATTTGTCTCATTAACCATCAACTACAAAGGAATATCAATAGGGTCACAACCCTTTACAATCAAAAGTCTCAAAAGTAGTCTATAAGAAAAACAACTAGAACTGAATGACATCTTGTCCTCAAACCATGAGGACTCACCACATGTTTTGGAGATAAGCAATCCAAACCTTTGTCAAGAAAGGAAGTATAATTCACCTAGTAAGAACCTACACTTATAAAAAATGTAGAGAAAATAGGGGTTAACACAAAAATGTACTAAGTATGGAAACATGCATAAAAAACCTTGAAATATGATAAAAAGGATATTTTTGTTGAAAAGTATGCATTTGCCAAGTTTGAGAATCAATATGCACTTCCAATGTAAAACACAAATCATAATAACATTTATCATGTAAGAACATTGTAATGTAATAGAACCATCTTTTTGGTAACCATAACTTGTACTTGTGCAATGCATGATTGGACATCCCATAATACCAACCATACTAAGTACTTATTTGAGGCCACCCTAATCAAAAATAACATACAAACACCTCATTATAGTAAATATTCATAGACAAGGAAATAGTCATGTACATTAACTTGAACATAAGAAAAGTCATCCATAGCAACAATCCATTCAACATACATGCATACATTCATATCTTATCATAGCATAAGGAACTATCCCGTAACACCTTTCTAAGTAAACTTGTGCAATGTACAAGTGAAGTCCCATACCACCACTCCTACTAAGTAAAGCTCATTAAGAAGTCATAAGTATAGTTCGCATCGTATTAATTATATTTTCATGTAGGGAAAGTATACATAACCGACGTAGACTATGTGTGCTATATGGAATCTAGTGTCGTGTAACCCTACACCAAAAGAAGGTGTCCTACTTTCCTAAGGTAGAACTAAATGTATTAGCTTTTAGGTGATCCACTGTCTAAAGATCTATGTGGGTAGGGAGATTGCTTCTAGAAACCAGACCTATTGTATTGGCGGAGGATCTTCCGTCTCATGTGAATAATTTAAATGACCCTATCTATTGTATTAACATGAGGGCCTCTATCTCATTTACCATATCCACTTGGTTCTAAGCATTATTTCCCAAATTATACATAATTAATCTTGAAGTGGATTTACATGTGTGAAGGAATACCTTGCCCTTCATTCAATAGAACTCATAAAATAGCTCATAGATTCAACTAGGTGAGAATGGACTTTCAACCTTAAAATCATCATTAACATGTGAGTAAAACATTCACATCATGTTCATAGTGTTTCATGAGAATAGCCTTTCAATCAACACAACAACATTATCATCAACCTAGACATTCATACATAATAATGTGTAAGGGTAAGGGAAGAATGACTTTCCAACAATACCTCAATTTACACAATAGTCATAGGATCTTCACTTCCTAAGTGAATCATAAGTTCATACACAAATTTCATCATAATGTACAAACCTTCATAATTTACCCTTCAAGGGTCATGAATCATGTCTCACAATCACACCTAGAAATACTACATTAGGCATGATGAAAACAAGATTCAATAACTAAAATACCATAGAAACAATTCATAATATTCATCTTGACTCAATATACCTATCATGAAGAATTCTACTATAAAATCACCATTAAACAACAAATCAACCATAATATAAGACAATTAACCCATTGAAATCATATTTAGGAAGAACTGATTGCTAGATTGAAAACCCTAGTTTTTAAAGAATCTACCAATTTGAAATTAAGATTTGAAGGGCTTCATGGAAGAAAGCTTTCCATGAATCAAGACTCCCATACCTTGATTGAAGCTTTCCCCACGAATTGGAGTTGAAAAGATGGATTCTTGAGCCCTAGTCTTCAAGTTCTTGTTCTTTTTCAACGGAGGATTTCGAGATTTTTTAGTTGTTATGAATTAACGACTAAAATTGGGTTAATTTGACTTAAAATCAACTTATATAGTTCCCCTAGGAATACACAAAATGACCTCACTTTGACTGGACATAAAAAGGAAAAGACTTAAATGACCCTCATTTATGGACCATGCGCAGGTGTCACGAGCACCTTCAGAAGCCCTGGCATGGACCATAACTCGTGGTCCTGCCAGTGAAGGTTGGGGGCAGTAGCCCCTTAAAGATGGTATGTGGCTCACAAGCCCAAGGCATCATTACAAGGGGCTCCACAAGCCATAGTCAAGACCATGAGTCGTGGTCCCTCTTGTAGTCCTTGATGCAGTAGCCACTCCTTTTGGGACCCCTAGCTCATATTCCTAAGGGACCTTCACAAAGGGCTCCACGAGTCGTGGTCCCTTTCATGGAGGTTGAGGTAGTGGCTATGACTTTTGGAGGCTTCCTTTCTTTGGCCAAGTCAACCCCATGAGGCCTCCCGCAAGCCATGGTGATGACCGTGGAAGTTGAGGCAGTGTGCTCAAGTTGGTGGCAGCCTTGGTTTTCCCCCTTGACTTGGCACATGCCCCTTAGGCCTTGACTTTTAAAACCCTTATGACAAGTCGATGTTATCTACTAATCTACGGGGAGTCATTTTCAAAGTTTTTAAACTTTACGATTAGCTCTAGTTTAACCCATAATTTTCCAGAGTGTTACAACAAGAGATGGTGAACGCTCCAGGATCTTCTCTCTTTTTTATTAGCTCCTTAGTCATAATTGCACTACAACTATGGGAAACTTCGATTATCTCAAAATCCAAGATCCTTTTCTTTATGACTAACTCCTTCATAAACTTGGCATAACCTAGCATTTCAAACAATGCTTCCACAAGAGGGAGATTAATTGATAATGTCTTAAACACCGATAAAAACTTGTTGAACTTCTCATGCTCATTATTCTTCTTTAGACGTTGGGGAAATGGGGGAGATATTTTTGGTAAAGGTTACATAACTTTTCTGATTGGATTATGTTTCTCCATTTCTTTTTGTGGTCTTTTTGGCAATGCTTTGATGGATAGGTGTCTCTTCTTCCTCCACATAATGAGTTTGAGCTTCTTCATTGCCCATCACATCACCTGTTTCTATCTTTCCGTTAAGACTAAAAACAACCAACGCTCTTTCATCATCTTTCATTATCATTCTTACCTTCAAGTATCTTTATTGGATTTGTGTGCCACTGCACTTTATTTTTCAATGATGAAAAGACAACTTTCCTCTCCTTCAACAAATGATCTGAACCTTCAACTTTATCAAGGATTCATGACAACAAATCATTCACCCGGGCACTACTTGGATTCCCTTTCGATTTTGGGCTCTCACTCGAGTGAGTGTGGTCCTCTTCATGGCAATGCTTCCTTCTCCAATAATTACTTTGCTCAGCCCAATCTTGATAGTATCTCCTTTGCTATTCCACCTTGTGATAGCTCCAACCTTGATTCCCACCTCGCTGTAAAAAGCCTGGGTAGAAACCCTCCTTGTATTTCTTGGAGTCCCAACGTTGATTCACCCCTGGCTTTGAAAAACCTGAGGAAGAAACCTCCTCAACTCTAAACACTCCACTTATCCCCTTGGGTTTTCCCGCATTCTCCATCATATGCTCTTGTAATAGCTCCATTATGGTGAAGATTTTCTTGATGTTTGCATCTATTTTTCTTTCCTTATCAAGTTGTTCTTCTGTCATTCTAAAACAAAAAGGAGAGACTTGGTCCTCTTAAGTGTACCAAGCTTTATTTATTTTCCTCATGTCATTAAGAAGAAATGAAGCCATCTCAAATGATTGTAACATTATTCCCCTCGTACCAATTGATCAGCCACTCCTTTATTAACCGAACACGACTCTGGTAAAAATTTTGGAGTAGCAAATTGTTTTGTAGCCCGTGAGTTTGGCATTTAAGTAAGAGTTTCTTAAACCTCATCCACGTTTCATTGATGGGTTCCCCCTCCCATCGCTTGACACCTTTAATGTCATCCCTAAGTTTCATAATCATTGATGGGGGAAAAATGTTGCATTGAATGCTATAATCAACTCCTACCAAGATGTGATGGAGTTGTTTGGTAACTCGGCCAACCACTTGTTAGCTTCCCCTATTAAAGATAGTGGAAATAACCGAAGCCCGATAGACTAACCTGGCATATTCTTGATTTAAAATGGGCTGCACACCTCCATAAAATATCTTACATACTCATGTGGGTCTTCATGTTCTAACCCTCCATAGAGTCCCCTCATTTGGAGGAGATGAAGATTCGTGCTAGTGACCTCAAATATTGCATTCCTATCAGCTTGTGGTATGCAAATTACACTCATTTCACTTGATTGATACCGGTTGTAAACACTATTGATAACATTGATACCGTCCTGATGACCTTTTTGATTACCATTGATCTCTTCCTCACTCATTTTTACTTCTATGAAGTCCAATCAACATTACATAATACAGCCTAAGCCATTCAACTACAACCAATAAATTCACAAATCAAATTGTTGATCAAAGAATTCTAAGTAGCTCTATTCCCCGATAACAACGCAATTTTGATTGAACGTATCAAAGACACTTAATCTAGTTCTAAGCGTCAAAGATCGTTAGTCAGTATATAACCCAACCAACTATGTTGGGGTCATTCCCATAGGGAGTAGCTTTATCTGAATTCAAATACAAAAGTATGATGATGATCCTTGCAGTTGAGTAGCACACACTTAAGAGTTTAATAACTAAATCTTTAGGATGTCGTTACCAACACAATTAAAAGTAATAACAAGAAACAATCTTATAATTAGAAAACACTAGGGGATGGACTAACCAACTACCAAATTTAACTTAATGGGTACACATCATTACCGATAATGCTAAATCATCACGGATAGAATGGACAATAAGTAAAACAACTTTCTCTTGAACAACTGATTTATTTTCATTGAATTCTCTCGAATCTCAACTCTATCCATAGGCTAACCAGCCCATATTCTCATCAAATCTAGTCTTTCGAGGTAGATATAAAGGTTGGGTCTTGGGTTTCACTCTCTCAAGTTGAAACCATTAAATCCACTATAAAGGATGACAAATTACTATGTTGGTTCCGCACTTCTCTCTCGAGAAAGCACAAAACTCTGAAATTTATCACACCAACATACAATAACTAAATTAAGCCACCATAATAATTTAGACCCGCTTTAGATTAACACCAAAAATGGCTAATCGATAACACCCATTTATTAGAATGTAACAATTGGTCACACTGTCAAACCCCCAAGGTTAGGGTTTTAACCAATCATGGACAAAACATGAAAATCAACACCTACCATGTTTTCCATAGGTGGGTATATGAAATTCAAAAGTTAAAATAATCTAAATTCTTTTAGAGTCCTTAAATTCCCTCTTTGTGTAAATAACGATGCAAAATCGATGTGATCTATGACACACCGAATGGAACTACTTCTTGTTGAAGCTAGTCCTAATTCAGCCTCAACGTTAGGTAACTTTAGGTAGTAGAGTGGCAACTTGACGAGTCACCTAGTGGCATCGGCGATCATCAAGCTTGTTTTTTCCATTCTCTTATGTACTCGTGTTGTCTCTATTTCCCATTTTTGCCCTTTCTTTGTTCCTCAGTCAATGTAATTGGAAATCAAGGGTTTTACATCAGTTATTTGCACAAAATAAGCATTTGAGGACACTAATTCATTGTAAATAAAGCCCTAAATGAGTCCAAACCTTGGACTTATCAGCACATAGGTAAGGGATAATTAAGGAGATTGCTTCTATAAACCTGACCTCTACTATGGTAGAGCTCCCATCTAAATATCCTCTCGGTTCTAAGCATAAATCACACGGAATAGTAATTTCTTACTTGACCTTATTATTCATGAAAAGGTGTCCTTGGACAACCAATCAAAGATAGTTCATTAGGATAGCGCTTACACTTGATTCATTTTGGTGAGAAGTCCTTTCAACCTAAGAATCCTTTCTATGTGAGAAAACCATTTACAACATGCTAGTTATCTGTTTAGGAAATGCCCGTTCAACAATATAATTGGTACTTTACTCTCAAAACACCCTTAAAACATTTGCATAGATTTCATAGGAAAATGCACAAGTCCATAAGTTACCTCTTGAGGTACAAAATCCACTTTCAACCATCATATGTTGGAAAACATGGGTTAGATATGGATTTCATCATAAATACATGTAAATCTTGCAATACATGCTTAATTTCATAAGAACACTTGCTTTATACTCAAAATCCCTTATCATATAATTTACAACTTGAAAACATGGGGGATTATATAGGTTCATGGGGAAATCATCATAAATTCATCATATATCATCAGTTCATGCATAAGATATCATAATTCAATCATTCAAATCAATAATTAAAAAATCCATGGTGATTGAAGAAAATCCCTAGCTCAATTGGGGAATTCTACCTCTAGAAATAGAGGAATTTGGGAACTCCATAGATTAAAACTATCAAACCTTGACTCCAAATTCTAGCCTTCAATGGAGGAATTAAGACCTTAGCTTGAAACCCTAGGTAAATCCTTTTTCTTCTTATGTAAGTTTCTAGAGAGAGAATTTAGGAGGATATTTGGTTTTCTATTATGAATTTGGAAGAATGAAGTAAATATGCTAATTTGGGGGTTGAAAATGGTTATATAGGGGTCTTAGTAAAGGGTAAAACGATGTAGCATAGGAACTATTTAATTAGGAAAATACCCAACTGCCCATAAAATATAATTGGCAGCTGCCACTAATGGACCTAGTCGATGGACCGTTGTCTGACCTACTATCCATCCTGGTAGACCATCAATGGAGGTCAGAGACTATCATTTTGGGTCTCTAACCACCGACCGTGGTCTGGCATACGGTTTGTAGTTTAGGCCGTGGTCTTGAGCCCTCACACATCTTGCTAGGCTGCCCAATCATGGACCACACCTATAGTCCATGGTCCCTTCCACAGGCTGTAGGTTGCCCATGTAGGTTGCACCTGCAATTTTCTGGAAACTAGTTTTAGCCCTTTTTTTGATACGGGGTGTTACTTGGTGAATCCCTAGTGGTGGATCTAGTGTACCTATCATCTGATTTTCCTCTTGTTAGGGTAGCATCCTTAGGAAATGTTTGTCATTTCAGTTTTCGAAGATATGTTGTTGTTTAGGATAGTGGAAGTATACTAGTGGTACTACAAAGATAACATTGCTTATGAGAATTTATTGAAGAACTATTACAAAATATTAGAGTTGTCTAACAGTCTTCAGATTCATCTCATCGTGAAGGTCATGCTCCGCTAAGTGTGATAAAATATAGTCAACATTAGGTCTAGTTCTGTCATTCTTAAGAGTTCTTTAGAATCACAATTATTGATTTAGCGCTCCTAGGTGTATTTAAAGGTTCTGTATGTTGTGGTGTATTAATCGCTAAGTAGTTACTTTATCACTTCCTTCTTTAGGTTAGATCAGTTTGATCCTCCCTAGATGAGTATCCGATGTCTAAAGATAAGATTTTATAACTAAACCTTATGGAAAGATTATGATGTGAGAAGGGAATCTTGATAAGATCTATGATGGTTTGTGCGTTATGAGTGTGTGGTAGGTTGTTTAGTTTCACTTCTGGTTATACCCAATATTGACTCAGAATTTAATCGTGGTTATGTGAAATAAGAGTTGCCTACATTTTTTTGTCATGGTCCAATGGATTTTGCTTCATATTAGGTTCATGGTTGTCATATCCCGGAAACTAGTAAGTTAGACTAGATAGTTCTAGAGCTTTGCATGAAAGTTTAGAGTTTGACAAGAGGGTTAAAAATCGTAAAAATTATTACCGTACTTAGAACGAGGGTTTTAGGGTTAGGGCATCAAGGTATGACTCCCTACGGACCACCCAAGGGGTGTCCTTGAGGATGACCCCAAAAGTGCCCTAAAGTTGTCTGAAATAGTACCTCCCATGAAGGCCATCCACGAGTCGTGGATGGACCCATGCCTCGTGGGAAGGGGTCGTGGGTCAAGGCCCTTGATGCCATGATTTGTGGAGATGCACACCCCTACCACCAAATGACCAGTAAGGTCTGTGGGTCAGTCCACGTCTCGTAGGTAGGGGTCGTGGATGGGGCATGTATTGCTGTCGAATTCGGCTTAAGCTAGGGTAGTTAAGTAAATTTCTTTGTTAGTTAGTAGTAAGTTAGGTCATTTAGTATAGTTATTATTCACTTATATAAGTATTTTTAAACCATTAACTAACCTATTTGCTTCATAATTCACAAGATCTCAAAACATAACTAACTTTTCCCAAAATATTTTTTCTCACTAAAAACCTCCACTAGAGAAGAAGAAGTCAAGGTCTAGGGCTCAAGAACTCATCTTTTCTACCCAAATTCGTGGAGATTCTTCAATTAAGGTGTGGTAGTTTTGATTCATGGTTAACCTTTTATCCATGAAATCCTTAAACTCTCAATTTCAAAGTAGGCAGAGTCTCCAAAACATAGGGATTTCACTTAAAGCCATGGATTGTTTCTAAAAACGTTTCCATTGATTTAATTATCCTATATTATGATTGAATTGTTGATGATTATAGTTTTTATGATAAAACCTTCCACATGAACTACCCTAATTTCCTAAATTGGATCTTGAAGTGTGGGTGTTGATTGGTATTAGTAGAATGTTATAGAATGATGAATATAATGGATTGATTACTTGAATTATGTATTAATTAAGGAATTTATGTAGTTTTGATGTTGAATTTCCTCCAAGATCCCATGAACCCCCATGTTCCCAATTTGTGACTATGTGATGTGGGTGACTTGTGGTGAGATGAATAGTAACAGATTTTCTTGTAGTAGTTTAGTTAATTGAATCATGTCACCATCTATATCTAATATGGTATTTCTAGATTGATTGGTTGAATATGATCTATAGCCCTTGAAGGGCATACCATGTGAATTAGCTATGCGTATGAGACTTCTGTGCATTCAATTAGATTGCTTTGAGAGTAAAGTGAATACATTATAATCTAATTGTTGTGTTGGTTGGATGATTATCCTTACTTAAACACTTAGACATGAATACCATACAATGTGAAAGGTTTGTCACATGTGGTGATTCTAAGGGTTGAAGACTAGTCTCCCCTAATGAATCTAGGAGATTTAGCATGATTTCTTGGATAGAGTGTCAAGACATTCATCCATAATTAGAAATTTAGGTTAAGACTTAGTATAAACTCAATGAGAATTATGCTTAGCACTGAGAGGATGTGAATATGAGATGGAATCTTATACGCTAGTTGAGTCCGGCTTCCTCTTTAAAGATTTTACACTAGTTGAGTCTAGCTTTTCAAATGGGTTCCTTGTACTCTAGTTGAGTCCGGGTTCCCAAAGTAAGTATCTCATGAGATGGAAATCTTATACCATAGTTGAGTCCGGGTTTCTAGTAACAATCTCCTCATCCCATAACTATGTGCCCACATAGGTAACTTTGCTATTGCTTTCACCTAAGCTAAGAGTTTTGTTCCACTTTAGGCAAGTAGGACAACCCCTTTTCTATGTGGGGGTGACACCAGATTCAATGAAAAAGCTCTCATAGTCTATGACGGTTATAGCTAATTGCCACAAGGTCAAGTCTAGGATGAACTGTGGATATTCAAGAAGTACTACTTAGTGTTGGTGGGGGTATGAGATTTCATACATGCATTACACAAGTAGGCTTTGAGAGTAGTTATGGTAAGTTCTTAAGCCATGAATGTGCATGTAGTGAATGTTCTTGTGACTAGATGGCAATTTCATTAGATAGTAAGACTATTTGTAATGTTGTATGATAACTTGCATTGTTGCGATGGGTTGCTTTGCTTAATAGAGTTGACTAAAAGTGAATGTTTCCTTGTCTATGAGGAATAGGGGTGAGATTAAAATATGGTGAACATGAATGAGAATCTATAGTGACTTGCTTAGTATGGGTGGGATTATGAGTTCTTACCTATACATTATGCAAGCTTTCCTTGAGGTGGCTCATGAAGTGTTTCTTTCATTCTCATTCTAAAACTAGAGGGTATTGGTTACATGTATGTGTTCCTAATGGTACTTTTATGTTCACTAGTTGTGATCGTTTGTTACCATGTCATAGTCTATGTCTTATTATGGTGCCGCTTATGTTTATTAGTTGTGTTTTCACACTAAGTTATAAATGATGGTTTAAACTAACAAAGTGCATGCATTCAACTAAAATGTCCTTTTTTGCAAGTTTTCAAAGGTTGTTATGCATGGCTATCATAGTTAGTGCATTTATGTGCTCACCCATATTTGTCTACAATTTTCACATAGTGTAGGGTTTGGCGATATCTACTTCCATCTTCATGGCTAGAATCGTAGTAGATAAAGAAGAAGAAGCTTGGTGAGTCCTCATAGTATTCGAGGGCTTGACCATTATGTCCTTTTTGTCTTTTCTTATGTTTTAGACTTCTGTAAGGCCTATGTCCCTAAGAATGTATTCAAGTGTTATATATGGTTTGAGACATAGTGATGTAGACTCCTATTTGTTTTTATAAAATACTTTGATTGTAAGAAATGTTTTAAATTTCTGCACTATTTGCTATGTTCTAATGTTATGATCTGCTATGGGTCTTGTTTGAGGCTTTTCAGAGTCTTGTACATCGTACGACATCTAGGGGGTAGCCTTGGGTCGTGACAGTGGTAATATGTGTCTTGGTTACATCTTGAAAAGTTTAGTTTTTAGTAGTAGATTTTGATGGATTGGTCATAAGGAGGAGCTCACTTGAAAAGACGAACAGAGACTCTAGAAATAATTTAGGCTTTTGGAAACATCGATTATTCTTCCTTCTTCTTCCTTATGTTTGAGAACGAACAAGGTTTATAGTGATGGATAATATAATGACATAGAAGGTCATATTTTAAACTTTTATTAAACTATCAGTATACCACTCCCAAGAGTCATCCCGAGTTATTTCTGATCATTCGGTGAAGTTGGTTTGGAAATTTTAGAATATTTGTTTAACTGTGATTATTTTGTTGACAGGTAATTTTTAGATAATTATTTAGTTAGTGATTAATGGGTAATTCTATAATTTATTTAATACTCTATGCCAATTGATCCACATAAACGAATGAATTGAAATAAATACGGATTGATATTAAAAGTCATGACTCAAAATTATCCGCAACCTCCTAAATAAATCTATAACCAAAGTCTTAATCTTATAACTATGTATAGGGATAGATGGTATTATTATATTATTGGAGTTACAAGGTAAGAATGAGAAGATACAATCGTAATAGTTCAAATTTGTAATTATCGTGCTACATTCTGTGATTTTATCAACTTGGGGGACAAAGTGATCATAAGATATTTATTAGATAATCATTGTGCAATGATTAATATTAATAATCAAATGGTGAATATGGCATATTATGGGGTGGAATAATGCACGTAGAATGGAACAATACAAATAGGTTAGTTCTACATATTATTTTTGTAACGAGAAATTGAATTTGCAAACATTGAGTTTCAAAGTTAATGCATTTTAATTATGACATTACAATTCAAGTTTTGATATAATGAGTTAGGTAATTATTATTAGGTATATTGTATTACATGAATACCATCAGAATTATTATATTGGAGAAATTAAAATATAACATTTGACTTGGAAGTTGGAATAACTATGAGAGTTGACTTGTTAATTGACATCAACATTAGGAACTTGATTATAGATTTGGCTGAGTTTATGGGTCCATTCTAGACATATAGTAATAAGGGTGTTTTCAGTTTCGAAATCTTATTGTGATTATTTATTTGAATAGATCGCATTGATTTGGAAGCCCTATGAAAGGGACAGGTTTAAGTACCAGTATGATTGTTCGATTTATTGAGCCAAGTAGATTTATCGACCCTTGTTAAGTTTATTTAATCATGTATTTCCTTGTAGTATGTAGTAGGTGTAATGAGACATTGTGATGAGTGCAATTGTTCATATTGAATGATCCTAATGATGATGAACAGGTAGTAAAAAGCAACTTGAATTATATACTGATGTGTTTACTATGGTTTTAAATGTTTATTGATTCACTAATCATGTTATATCACGATTGTGTTGTTTGTGAATTGTGCATTGATAAGGGAATGACAATCTCCTTATTAATTTTTTGAACATTTCATTTGCATTGATTTTGACACATGGTTGTAACAAGTGTTACGTGAATTGAGGAAGAACAAGAAATTAAAGGAAAATGTACCATTTCAAGGCACATTTAAAAAAAACCATTTTGACGCACGAGTAATGCATCATGATGGATATATGATTTGAAAGACATGTGACACACCACAATGAATTTTACTATCGAGGTTTGTATCGCACGATGCAATGGATGAATGGATGGATATATCCCTCATTGATCTGGGAATGAGAGACAATGAGTGTGTATCATTTGGTCAGACAAATATCAATACAAATAGTACATCATTACATATCTATATCATTTGCAAACTTATGAATGCTTTTCCCTGGAACTTGTGATTGATAAACTTGATTTGATGCACTATTAATCTGCAACTATTGGAGAGTTGTTATTGACCTAACTATTTCAATTGCACATTGTTACGTTGGGCTAGTTTGTTGATGAGTCCACAATTTGGACTCATTTGGGCTATATTTTGATTGAATTAGTGTCCTCAAATGTATATTTTGTCTCAATATCGGATTAGTCCTTGAGTTTTAGGTATTTGGAGTTAGAGACAAAGCATGGACACTATGGAGCAAAAAGGAATAAGACAGCTGAAAAGAACGTAGAAAATAAGGCCTGAGCATCGCCTAATACATTAGGTAAGTCACCGAATGGCCTTAACCTTGCCCAAAGTTCCATTTTGCTAAGCCCCAAAGGAAAAGATCAAGTCTGCAAGGAAAGGGAGTAGTCAGCTCATCGTCGTGCAATTCTGCGAAGCAGTTCCCTATCGCCCAATGAATCAAAACGCGAAGATACTGAAGGCAAAAGTTGAAAGGCGTTAAAAAAGATCAAAGAGTGGATCACCGAGTGTATTGGTGATCCTGACTAACTGTGCCAAGTTAGCCTTCGCAACACAAATTTTTGAAAACTATAAATACTCATTTAATTATGTAGCTTAGCATCAATTATTACTATGACTTAGAATATTTTTCAGTTTTTAGTTCTTAATGTTTTTGGGAGACATTGATATTGAGCTTGAAGGTTCTGAGGGTTTTCAACTCCAAGAAATTGGAAGTGGATATCCAATAATTTTTATCCTAGATGTGTTTAAAGACATTTTGTTTCATACCTACTTCATGGAAACACTTGTTGTTATTGATTATTATCTCTTTTTCATGTCTACCTAAAACTCCGATTCTTAGGGTGTGATTTTGTGAATATGGGTTAAATTTCCTATTGTGTATTGCTTATTGTTAGTCTATTTGATGTGATTTCGTTTAGTAGTTGTGTTTGAACTTAATGGGATTTTAGTTGTAAATACAATTTCATCTTAGTGTTTGGGGCTTGCTCGAGAGAGAGGTTTTAAAACTTAAGATTACTAAATCGATAGTCGGTGGTTATTGGGTTGTCGTGCGTTCAACTTGAGCAAGTGAATACTAGGACTTTTCCCACACAAGAGAGTGAATGTGCTAAGGCAGAGGCTGCTCTTAAATTCTACAACTTGGTGTTTGAGAGAAATTGAGTTCATTCGGGGTAAGTTACTCTAAAGAGAATTTAACTTCACTAAACTCTAGCCTAGTTACAAATATTCAGCGATATACTATCAATAGCATTTACCCAATAGTATATTTTATCCCAAATTCCTATCACATCCCAAGAATCTCGTCTCCCTATCTCCCATCTTTATATTTTTGTTGTTTTTGTTCATTAGTGGAATACAAACTCCCCATTGATAATTGACATTCATGTCACCTTTATATTTAGTATGTTTCTATTTGTTAATGTATATAACTATGATTAATTAGAAACTAATTTTACTTTTCTATTAATTCTTGAAACCACTCCCTTATGACTCGACCCCAACCCATTCTGTTGGGTTATATTACTATTGTACAATCGTAGATACTTGAATTGGAAGTTGTGTCTTGATTACGCAAACATCAAAATGGTGTCGCTGCTGGGGAGTGGTGTTAGTTGAGAATTTTTAGTTTGGTATAATTTTTTTTCTACTTAGTAATAGTTGACTTAATTTTTAGTTGTGTTTTGGGTGTTTGTGTTGACAGAGGAAAAATAAGTGTAAAGGTTAAACGTGCTACCCAAATGGATCACCCCCTGTTGAGGTTGTTGAATATTAGGGATAGCGTTCTAATGTTCCAGCAATGGGAAGGCGAGGCTATCCATGATATGTGGCCAAAGTTTAAGGTATTACTAGAACAATGCTCAAATCATGGACTGCCATAAAAATTGCTGCTAAAACGCTTTTATAGAGGATTTGGTCCCAAACATAGAAGCGCGATTGATCAACTATTTGCAAGGTGTTTGACACAACGACCCTATGGAGTAGAAGTCAAGCGTCTTGATGGCTTGGTTAAAGCTAACAAGGAAATAAAGAAAGGCCAAGAATGGGCCGACTTGTTGATTTATTTGAATGATCTGTCCAAAAGATTAATGCAGTTGGGATGCCGCATCAAATCAGAGAATGAATGACTTGAATGTGCTTGATGAGTTTTGCCAAAAAGCTTATGAAAGTTCAGCCTTGTATAAGGAGAAGATGAAGAAGTATCATGATCAAAGGATTGAAAAGAGAGAATTTGTTGTGGGTGATCTTGTGCTTCTATTCAACTCTAGGATGCGCATGTTTCTGGGCAAGCCCAAGTCCAAGTGGACCGGGCCATTCTTAGTCACGCAAGTGCTCCTACATGGAGCAGTGGAGTTTGAGAACAATGACGGAACAAGGTTTAAGGTAAATGGGTAAAGGATCAAGATCTATCTCGAAAATGCAGAAAGTGTGCAAGAAGTTGTTGAGGCCTACTATTTTCATGAAGTCTGAGTAATCAAGAAGCCTACATCATGCCACGACGTTAAATCAAGCGTTGCTTGGGAGGCAACCCAAGTTGTAAAATCCAACCAACCATAGGTTTTTCCTTTCGGTTTAGTAGTTTTGTTTGTTTATTTGCTTTTCTATAATCCTTTAGATAGGTTCTTTATTTTTGTTTTATTGTTTTCTTGATATAGCATAGGGTCCATGCCTAAAAGGTGTCCAGAAAAAGTAAAAAGAAAGGCCTAATGGTTGTTATATATGCAAGGGTGAAAAGCAAATATCTGCAAAATGGTCTGTTGCTGAGGTGTATGGACCCCATTGACTGTCTGTGGTTCATTTAAGGGACCGTGTGTGGCGTCTATATATCTCATGTAAGAAATCTAAATTTTCCTAAGTGTAAAAGTGACCTATAGACCCCATCTACGAACTGTAGGTTGACCCATGTACCGTTGACAAGGTCTCGTAGGTCTAAACCCTAGTTGTGCCTGACCCAACCCGAACCTCTTTTAAGTATAAACCTCCTTTTTTGAATCATTCCTACTTCCCACATTTTCCTCCTAACCATTTCTAAACCCCTCTAAGTCCTAAAATCCCTCCATATTACCACCATTCCCCTATTAATCACTCCACATTCATCCTTCAATATTCCCTATTCACTCTCCTCTCTCCCAAATCCCTTTATTTCCAATTTCCTCGAGGTTTTGGTATTCTGGTTCAGTGGGAAAGGCAAGTTAGAAGTTGTTAGAATTCAAGAGTCATCACACAGTCACCCATTTCCTTTGCTGGCAAGGTAATCAACTTTCCCTTTACTTTGAATTCCGGTTTATTGTTGTTATCAAAAGTTAGGAAGTTGTTCTTGACCTTGGGTTGTTGTTGTATGAAATTTTATGCAAAAATAATTTTAGAAACACCCTTGGGGCGATAGATTAAGATTGTGTTGTCTTTGTAATGTGTAAAATCATTGTAGTAAGAGTCTAAATGCATGTTTTAACTTTGGGTTCGTAGCCTCGTATGGAATATCTGTTGGAAATTGAGTAATTGGAACCTTTGGGATGACAAACTAGCGTATATAATGTTGTAATGCATGATTAGAAGTAGCATAATGGTTGAAAAATAAATGGTTTAAATAGAATGGATGAAACCTAGCACAGACTTGATGCATGAGACCCTGTCTATGAACCGTAGATTAGTCTACTACTCGTAGATTAGGTTCGTGGTCTGTGGCACTTAGCTATTTCACTAAGTGTGGAACCAAGTATATCGACTACAGTCCATAGGTAAATCTATGGACCGTTCTTGACATCCATGGTTCTCATTAGAGCCCAACTTTTTGGGACTTCTAGCTTAATGAGGGTATCCACGGATCGTAGAAACCCACCGTAGGAGGCCACTGAAGCCACTATCTGTAATTTTTAACTTTTTTTTATCTTGTTCATTATTTGCTTTAAAAAAATTTTGAGTGTGTCTTTAGTTCATATTGGTCTTAATTCTACCTCCACAACTACAATAGCCCTGAAGAAAACTATAGCTGTCAAGTGTAGATCAAATTCAATGACTCATACATGACGACTAATTAATAAGGATACTGATGCTAAAAAAGACCTTGAATATGTCCCCTCCCCCCCCCCCCCCCACTGGAAGGATATCACCCACAACACCCCGAGCTACTCAGAATCAAACCAAGAAGGTGGTCCCTGATCTAGTCACTACCTCCCAGTCTAATGAGGAGGATACATTGATTGGGTCACCAGCTGGGTCTGCTTTCGGTTTTTGGTATGCCTCTACTGCAGGTTTGCATTGGGGTCAGCTAGAGGAGTGAGTTCACATAGCTAGGCTGCCTCATCTGATGAGGCTACTATTCCAAGGGAGGTTCAAGTACCACAAAACAATGATCCTGCTCTGGTTGCTGAGGAGCATAATAAATAGCGCATGGAGGGCCACAGGGATGCAAAGATGTTGAATGAAAAAAAGAAGATGTTGGGTAATCACAGAGGAGCGCAGAGTTCTCACAAGGAGCCTACACACTCTACTCGACATCCATTGGCTTTTTCAATATCATAAGTGTAAGTGAATGGGCAAGGAACCAGGAACCTATAGCGAGGAGATCATGAGGGAGTTGTATGCTTCCTACACAGCCACTCTTCGAGGCTCTATTCACAAAAATTCCAATCCCGTAGCCCAGATACCACTCATGGCTACACTATTGTACGGTTTATCTGTGGACATCTCTGAGAACACCATCCGTTGGTTCCTCTATGATCCTAGACCTGGCCACACCTGGGCACTCAACACGGCCAAATTTGACTACAGATGGGACATCTTGCAGGGTGGGGAGTTGCAGCGAAGTGCCGAGAAAAGGGTGATTATAATACGCTGGATGGATCATTATATTGCTACTGATGGAGAGCGAGTTGAGTGGGCCAACACTCCGGGCTTAAGCATGAAAAAGGCTACTCTCACATTTGTGGCTATAATTTTTTGGCTGTTGGTATAGAATCGAGTTTCTCTAATGAAGACTGATAATGCACTTACTTGGGACTGCGCAGCTATGGTAGAGACATTGGTTACGGGGTTTGAGATTGATTTTTCCCACATGATCATTGAAGATTTATGAGAGGGCTTTGAAGTCCTCCACCACTTACCCTTTTCCTTGCATCATCTTCCATTTATACAGGGACTCTAGATTGCTGATTTGGCATTGTGACAAATTGATCCAGGCAATGGGGACCCTTGATATAAGCATGATTTGAGATGAGGCGAATGTGGCGGCACCACACCGATAGCAACACGTTGATATACCTACTTTTGGAGTAGATTTAGTAGATGATGTGGAGAAGATGTAGGCTGATGACCCTTCCCCTCCAGCCCACATTGCTGATGCCCCGGGTTCGCTTTCTCATGCTACTAGTCGGGCCCCTAGCTCGTCCAGAGCCACCCCACCTTTAGGATCCGCTGTTGTACCCCTTACTCGAGTTTAGAAATTTGAGTCTCAGATGGCAACGATGCTCCAACATGTGAGGCCATGGATGTAGCAGTCTATTGCAAAGTCTGAGGGTAAGATGGAGACCATGATGGACTGGAAGGTCCAGGCCATTCATAAGTTCTTGGAGGACTTTGAGTTGAGGGTCCTTGAGCAATCAACCCATGTCACATATCTCTCCTCTATCCGGACTGAGTTGGATAGTGTTTGGGCCAACCTTGATACGATCCTTGTCCACACACAGATGAGCTAGAGTCTGCACCTACTGCATTGATTGAAGATACCATGCTTGGTGCTTTATTCAGTGATGACATAGCACATCTCGAGCCCATCCGTGCTTGTGGAAAGAGGCCCCACTCTAGTCGAATTGATGACACTATTCTGAAGGCCCAACTAAGAAAGCGTGAGTGTCGGCAAAATGAGTAGGGTACGAAAGCTTTCCTTGTAAATGAGGAGTTGGGCCAACAAAGGGTTGGTGAGAGTATTATTGGAGCCTCAAGTTGTACGCCCACCATTAAGGGCATGCCTGCTGTGGGAGATGATGTTATTACCATTGATGGTGTAGTTAGATTATTGATAGCACTATTGATGGTGCTATGATAGATTATGTGGGAACTACTAAGGGTGACCCAAGTGTTGTGGTCTTTGGTGTGTTTGCGCCACAGGTTTGCTTCACCTTCACCCTACTCTTTATTGCTTAATTTTATGCATTGGGGATAATTGCTCTCTTTTTTGTTAGGGGTGGGGTAAATGGATTGTGAGTGATAGGGTGAATTCTGAGTAACCTAACTTATAATCCTGTCTTGGAGCTTTCTTGCTTATGTTCTTTTTCTCCAATAGAGTGTTTAACTTCTATTGAACCGGCATGTGTTAGGATTATATGTGTAGAAGCATGAGAAAGAATGAAGCATGATGGCATAATTATGAATGAAAAATGATACCCGTCGAAAATTTGTATTATGTGCTAAAATCTGTAGGCTAGAATGAGTTGAATGCGTTGGCTCTTATGACATAATAAAGAACCAACTTTATCTCATGACTAAAGCTAAAACTTGAATTGGGTAATTTGATAATCTGATAATGAAACTATGTGCCAAGAGTGTCTTAGAATAGTTGATTTTTTAGACAGTTTTGTGCCAATCTAAAACTTGCCCCATTGGTCCTGCTAGGATAATATAACCTAAAATGATCTAACCAAATGGTAGCATTAATTCCTTTTTGATCTAAATATTTAAGCCTAAAATTGACCAATTCTTTTGATTCACCTAACTCACTTTCCCTTTAAAATATTGTCTTGGCCCTGGTCCCTCCTTGGATATGTGCAGCTCGACTTAGGCCATAAGCCTAAGTTGAGGGTGGCTAAGCCCAAAAGTTACATGGATCTTGGCCCTGGTCCATCGATCAAACATTGTGCACCTCAACCAATGCAAAATGCATAAGTTTAGGGTTACTATGAAAAAGGAAACCAAATGAAAGAAAGGTATGAAAAGAGTTTCGTGGAGAAAAGTGAAAAAGTGTGAAAGAGGATGTGACTTTGTGCAAAAGAAGCAAAAGAAATGTGTTGAAAGAAATAGATGAAAAAGAAAGTGAAAGAAAAAGTAGAAAGTGGAATATAAGAGTGAAAAAGTCAGAAGTCACAACCTTGTTGCAAAGAAATAAGGAAAAGAGCTTAAGATGGAAGGATGCAAAAACTAGGTCAAAGAAGAGGTAAAAAGCCAATGTAATGTCAAGGAGGGCAGAAAGTCACTAAAATGTACCCATATGTACCAGACCTGACCCATAGCCTACTTTACAAGCTAAGAAAGTCCTATAGTGATCCTAGCAACTAGTTTGGAGAGTCTAAGCAGTAAAAATAAGGGCAAGCCTATGGTATTGAGCACTATTTGTACTTTAAATTACTTTTGAGCGTAAGTATTGAATGAACCTTGTACTAAAAATCATATACATTGTATGAAAAGGGAGTTCGTTTGAAGTAAGGGCACTAGTTACATTGTTGGAAAGTTGTTACCTTGGTGAGGTCATAACAGTGTATTTTGTGTGTTGATTGGTCGATTTGTGTCATATTTTGATTCGCATGAATTAGCTTGTTGAGTCTAAGAGAAAATATTTGCACTCAAAAAGAGAGTCGGGATAGAGAGCTATGTGATTGCTTGGGCTTGAATGCTTGCTTCTATACAAGTGTCGTTTAGAGTCTTAGTGCGTCGGTTGAGGACAAACAACGAATTTAAGTTGAGGTTGTTGATATACCATGAGTTTACGATACTTTTTTATACATTTAACTTAAGATTTATGTGTGTAGGGCCATTTTGTAGTGGAAATGATGTATTTTTATCATATTTTTAGGAAATAAGTTCAGACGTAAAATTTGAGAGACGCAGCTGAACAATTTGAAGAAAATGGCATCTATGGATGAGACATAAGGACCATAGGTCCAGTCATGGCCCGTAGATGGTAGAGGTATATGGGCATGCAAGGATGAAGGAAAATCAGAGAATTCTCGACCAAGTGTGGAACCACAATTACAATCAACGAACCGTAGATCGACCTACAGGCCGTCCTGCTATTACATCAAATGATACAGAGAAGGGTTCCAGTACCTGATTTTGAAGATTCTAAGAATGGAGCTACATAGCAGGATCCACGAACAATGGATTGAACCATAGTCCCTACTGTTGATCCGTCGATTGCATCAGATATGAAGATATTTTGAAGTTGGAAAATTTGCCTAAGTCCTGAATCATGGAAGTGACCTATGGACCATAGGTCAATCCACGGTCCGTAAGTTAGTGTCCTAGATCGAAACCGCATCCAAAAACATTATTTCCTTATTTCGTTTCCTTTCTAGTTAAGACTTCTTTCTCTATATAAAGGGCATGTAAACCTCGTTTTTGGGGGTTAGACTTCATTACTTTTATTCTAGTTTTTGTCTTTGGAGATTAACATGCAACTTTAGTAATCTTAATTTCCTAATTTAGTTTTGAAGATTTTGACTTTGAAATTCAAGTTGAGATTCTAGCTTTATCATTCTAATTACATAAGTTCATGATTTTTTCATCTAAAAATATGAATTGTGTTCTTGCTATTATGGGTAACTAAATCCACAACTAGGGTTGTGGGAACCATGAGAGATCAACAAAGTATGAATAGTAACTACGTAGTTGTTGAATAATGTTATTGCATGCATTGATAATTGTTTCTCTTAGAAGTCTTTTTAGCGGGTGCAAATGTTAGAACTCGCCTTGTTGCTACTTGCCGGACCAAGGAGGTAGTTAATAAGAAAAGAATTATCAATATAGATTTAGTGTGATACTATCTAATAGTCTAATGTCGATTGGTGCGAGGGTGAAAACTAAGTCATACATTGATGTGATGTCATATATGAGGTAACGGTAAGGTTAGTAAATTATACACACGTAGCCAGACCAAGTTGTGGGGTGAAATTCTCAAGTTGCTGGACAAAGGAATTAGAGATACAAAACTTATCACTTTGCATGTAATACATTAGGAAAGGATTACTATTACTAGGATTACCGCGTTATGAGCTTATGGGGAACACGTACACCATAGTGTCTCTCTCATCTTGATAATAACTAAATTTTGAATCTTGCTCAATGATTACTCTCATAATTTCCAGAATTTTTTTTCATAAATTCCCCAATTAATTATTTGCTTTGAAAATACGTTGACTAAAAAAATATAATTGTAATTTTAAGTCTAAACCATATTCCACGTGGGATCGACCCTAACCTACATGTTGGGTTCTTTACTTGATAACGATCGCTTATACTTCTTTAAAGAGGTGTATTTTGAGCGTATCAAATTTAGGCACCGCTACCGGGGGATAAGGCTTTTAGATTAACCTTAACTAAATTATTGAACTTTAGTCAAATATTTCCTCATTTTACTTTTTCTTTTGCTTATGTTTCTCTCAGGTTCCTACTCTAGTGTATACCAAGTAGACGGATCCAAGGTGAGCCACTTACTCCTTAGGATCTAGAATTGAACAGAACTTTTTGAAGAATGAATAACCAAGGAGTCCCAGTCAATCCTATAGGAGGAAATTTAGGTGATGGAGTTGGTTTGCAGCCTCCGAGGATTGGTGATGAGAATAATTTGGTTTAAGGTGAAAATATACTAAGAGATGCAGTGAGGGTATAGGATCCACCAGGACCAAGACTGTGTGATAACAACAGGGTCAACTTTAATGCTGTTGAATCTGACGGACCTCTTCTTCTACCCTCTGTACCTCCGAGGCAGACATTCGTGGTGACAAAAAGTTTGATGAAGATGCTTACATCGAAGGTTTTGTTATCTGGTTTGGCATTGGAGGATCCACATACGCACGTAGCAAAGCTGAGGAGTGTTTGCAAAAGTTTTGTGGGTCAATCAAAATTAGGCATAGATGTCATTGTATTGAGAGTGCTCCCTCTATCATTGACCGGCGATGCTGTTGTGTGGTTTACTGAGCTCCATTATAACTTAATTTATACATGGGACTAATTAACTAAGGTGTTCGTGGAAAGATTCTTTCAAGTGTCCAAGAAGTTGAACCACAAAGACACACTCAAAAATTTCATAGCACTACCTGGAGAGTCTGTGAGTAGTTCCTGGGACAAGTTCATTGCATTCATAAGTGGTGTCCCGAATCACCACGCTGATAATAAATTGCTGAAGGAATACTTCAACCGAGGTCAGGATGACAATTGTAAGGATGTGCTCAATACCATCGCTGGAGGTTCTTATGGTGGGCGCACTTTCGAGCAGATCACTCAAAAACTGGAGAAAATTTCCCAAAACAATAAAGCTTGTTGCATTAGCAATTCAGATACTGGGAGAAATACATTTGCAGTTCAAGCTGAAACTAATCAATCTGTTGATGATACTCATAAGTAAATGGCTCAGATAAGGACAAAACTGGGGTATGTCCTAAAGCATGTGAGTGGAAGTGTAGAAAAGGTAAATGCAGCCAATTACTTGACCAAGATTCCAACACCACCAGAGGAGGAATATTACAATAAGGAGGATGCTTATTTGGTGAATAATCAGAAGGGTTGTTTTCAAGCCAATGCCCAAAGTTTCAATTCAGATAATTGGCGGCAAAGACAAGGAAACATAGATCGAAACTATGGAAACTACAACTAAGAAGTTCAATATGTCCTGGATGGGAACTACAATCACGACAACAACTATAACCGAAATAACTATGGCAATAGAAACGATCGGGTTGGACCTTATGTTCCTTCTCAAAATTGGGAATCTGGTAATGGGGAAGTTGGAGGTAATATGTCACGTACTAAGGGTATGATGCAGAAGATGATGAAGAGGTTTGATTCAACTAATGAGAATGTGAAGGTGAAGCGAAATGACTTGTCTAGTATTTGCGAAAAAGTTGACGCCCATGAAGTGTCAATCAAGCATCTAGAGCAGTTGATGACTCAGTTGTTCACTAAAGTAAACCCACGTCAACCTGACATACTTCCTAGCAACACCATCCAAAATCCAAAGAATGATGGGCATTGTATGGCAGTCACTACTCGAGGTGGTAAGCAGACCATTGATCCACCTATGCAATCTGGGGTTGAAGTTGAGGTTAGTAAAGATGATGATGTGATTGAGGTAAATAAAGAGCCTGAGAATGCAATAAAGAAGTAAGTGGAGATAACTCAGAAAGTTTTTCCCATGCCTATATCTCCACTTCTTTTACCACGGAGGTTAGTGAAGAAGACTGAAGAAGGCAAATACCACAGGTTTATCAGTATGTTGAAGCAACTTTCCATCAATGTGCCGTTGATAGAAGCTTTCGAGCAAATGCTTGGGTATGCGAAGTTTATGAAGGACTTGGTACCTAAAAAACAGGCCTTGAGTTTTGAAGATAATGATAAGTTGCAACATTGTAGTGCTATTGCTACAAGATTCCTTGTGCAGACGAAGGAGGATCTTGGTGCATTCACTATTCCTTGTACCATTGGGTTGCTACATTTTGCAAAGGCGTTGTGCGATTTTAGCGCTAGTATCAATCTGATTTCGTTGGCTATTTACAAGAAGTTGGGTTTAGGGGATCCAAAACCGACAGTAATGAGACTGCATATGGCCGATAGAATTGTGAAGAAGCCCATTGGTGTGCTCCAAGATGTACTAGTGAAAGTGTAGTCTTTAATCTTTCTGGCTGATTTTGTGATACTTGATTGTGATGTTGACTTTTAGGTTCCCATTATCCTTGGGAGACAATTCCTAGCCACCGGGCAAGCCTTGGTTGATATGGAGAAAGGGCAGATGAAGTTTCGACTGAGCAATGAAGAGGAAACTCTCAATATCTCTAGGCTTATGAAGCAGAGTATTGAGCTTAAATCAGTATCTATGGTGACACATATTGTAGAGAGTTGTTCCTAGGTGCCTATTGAAGAGAGGTTGGGTGTTGACGTACTAGTAGTGGTAATGATGAACTTTGAGGGTGATGGTATTGAAGACTATTATGAATTGGTCACCGCACTTGATAGGTTTGAATTTTTTCAAAATGGAAGAGATTGGAGTTAGACATGAAGAATAGCGAATCTCCACCTATTAGACCATATGTTGAAGAGGCTCTAAAATTGGAGCTTAAGGCTCTACCATCACATTTGATGTATGTATTCTTGGGGAATTAGAAGAAGGAATAGAGTCATCTTCTGATTATGACTGAAAACGATATAAAAATAATAAGTAAAGAAGAATATCAAGATAATGAATATACAGAACAAAAAATAATATTTGACAATAATATGTTTGAACAAATAAAAGGAAAAGAATTAGACTTAAGCATAGATAAGATATTAGAAGTACCTAGATTAAAAAACTTATTCAAATTACAACACGATGAATATTATGTAGTAAGCCAAAAAGAACATGTAATAGATTGTAAATATATTAAAGGTAAAGCTAAAATACCTATCATAAATAAAAAAATAATTAGTAAAGAAATCCACGATTTGAAATCAAAAAATCCAATAAAATATGTACATTTAAGAGCAACAGAAATATTGATAAAAGCATGTTTTAGAGAAGGAATAGATACACCTATAGAACTATATTTAGCAGATGATAGAATAAACAGGTCATTATTTCGGTAGATTTGAATATGGCATAGGTTGAAGCATTGTTTTTCGTGTTGAAGAGGTTCAAGCGTGCTATTAGGTGAACTATTGCGGACATTATTGGGATTCCTCATGGTATTTGTTGTCATAAATTTCAACTCATGCCGAATCACAAGCCTAGTAATAAGCAGCAGAGAATATTAAATCCACCTATGCAAGAGGTAGTTAAGAGGGAAATCATCAAGTGGTTCGATGTTGAAGTTATTTATCCCATTGCAGATAGTAGTTGAGTGTGTCCTGTTCAGTGTGTGCCCAAGAAAAGTGGGATTACTGTGGCACCTATTGAGAGAAACTAGCTTGTTCGGATACGGCCCGTGACTGGATGGAGAGTTTCCATGGACTACCAAAAATGAAATGCTTGGACAAAAAAGGACCATTTTCCTATGCCATTTATGGATCAGATGTTGGACTGACTTGCGAGTAAGGGTTGGTATTGTTTACTTGATGGTTATTTGGGCTACAATCAGATTTCTGTATCTCTGGAAGACTAAGATAAGATCACCTTCACTTGCCCTTATAGGACTTTCGCATTCAGACGGATGCCATTTGGTTTGTGTAATGCTCCAGCGACTTTCCAACATTGTATGATGCTGATATTTTCTAATATAGTTGAGGACACTATTGAGGTATTTATGGATGATTTCTCTATGGTAGGTGAATCTTTTGATTGTTGTCTGGACCTTTTGGCCGAGATGCTTAAATGGTGTGAAAAGTGCAATCTTGTGCTCAATTGGAAGAAGTGCCACTTCATGGTGAAAGAAGGGATATTTCTGGGTCATCGAATCTCTAAGAAGGATATTGAGGTTGATAGAGCGAAAGTAGAGGTAATTGAAATACTTCCACCACCTATCTTTATTAAAAGTGTTAGAAGTTTTCTTGGGCATGCAGGTTTCTATACAAGGTTCATCAAGGATTTCTCCAAAATTGCACATCCATTATGCAAACTACTCGTAAAGGAGTATAATTTGGATTTTGATGATTCTTGTCTAAGAGCATTTGAAGAGTTGAAGGGTTACTGCACCAAACATTATTTCACCGGAATGGGGACAACCATTTAAGGTAATATGTGATGCGAGTATAGTGGTAGTTGGTGTAGTATTGGGACAGAGGAGAGAGAATATTCTTAATCCTATTTACTATACTAGCAAAGCTCTAAATGTGGCTCAAAAGAACTATATAGTGACTGAACAGGATATTCTTGCAGTGGTTTTTGCATTTGAGAAATTTCGATCCTACTTGCTTGGTACCAAGGTCATGGCGCATGCTGACCATTCTATATTAAGGTATTTGATGGCTAAGAAAGATGCAAAACTTAGGTTGATTGGATGGGTTTTGTTGCTACAAGAGTTTAATTTTCTGGTGAAAGATAGAAAGAGGATAGAAAATCAGGTTGCCTATCACTTGTCCATATTGGAAGAAGAAGCTAAGTTCAATCTAGGTGATAGGGCTGAATTTATGATGCTTTCTAGATGAACAGGTATTGACTGCTTCTCATGATCTGATTCTGTGGTTCACAGACTTTGCTTAGTATTTGGAAAGTGATCTGGTGTTATAGGATTAATTTTTTCATCAAAGGAAAGAGTTTATGTATGATGTGAAGAAGTTCTTTTGGTATGAGCCTTAGTTGTATTGTAGTTGTGTTGATGGGATTATTCATTGTTATGTGCCTGAGGTCTAGATGTTGAGTATACTAGTGGCGTGCCATGCATCGCCTATTGGTGGGAGTCATAGTGGTATTCGGACTGCGCATAAAATTTTGCAATGTTGGTAGTACTGGCCTACCATCCACCAAGATGCTCATGATTTCGCGAAGTCTTGTGACCCTTGCCAAAGAGAAGGAGGAATTTCAAAGTGGCAAGAGCTGCCTATGAACACTATATTTGTGATAGAGTTATTTGATATATCGGGCATTGATTTTATGGGTCAATTTGTGAGTTCACATGGGATGAAGTATATTCTTGTTGTCGTTGATTATGTATCGAAGTGAGTGGAAGCAATTGAACTTACCAACAATAAAGGTAAAAGTGTCACTACATTCTTGAAATAGAATATCTTCTCTAGATTTGGTACACCTAGAGCAATTATCAGCGATAGAGGTTCCCACTTTTGTAATAAGTTGTTCAAGGCGCTAATTGAGAAATATATCGTTCGCCACAAGGTGTCCACTCCTTACCATCCACAGGCTTGTGGGCAATGTGAAATGTCCAACAGAGAGATCAAGCAAATTTTGGCTAAGACTATGAATGCTAATAGAACTAATTGGTCAAGGAAGCTTGATGATTTTATATGGGCCTATCGCACCGCATTCAAGACTCACATAGGTATGTCTCCCTACAAACTTTATTATGGAAAGTTTTGCCATTTGCGGGTAAAGCTAGAGCATAAGGCAATATGGGTGCTAAAGAAGCTAAATTTGTATTAGGGCGCCGCATCAAATCAGAGAATGAATGAATTGAATGCTCTTGATGAGTTTCGCCTAAAAGCTTATGAAATTTTATCCTCTTATAAGGAGAAGATGAAAAAGTGTCATGATCAAAAGATTGAAAAGCGAGAATTTATCGTGGGTGATCTTGTGCTTCTGTTCAACTCTAGGTTGCACTTGTTTCTAGGCAAGATCAATTGAAAGTTGACTGGTCCATTCTTAGTCAAGCAAGTGCTCCCACATGGAGCGGTGGAGCTTCAGAATAGTAAGGGAACAAGGTTTAAGGTAAATGGGAAAACGATCATGATCTATCTGGGAAACGTGGAGAGTGTGCAAGTTGTTCAAGACTACTATCTTGATGATGTCTGTGTAATCAAGAGGCTTGGATCATGCCGCAACGTTAAATCAAGTGCTTCTTGGGAGGCAACCCAAATGTACAATCTTACCAACCATAGGTTCTTCTTTTTAGTTTAGTAGTTTTCTTTGTTTATTTGTTTTACTATATTCCTTTAGATAGGTGATTTAATTTTGTTTTAGTGTTGGCTAGATATAGCATAGGGTCCAGAGAATGTAAAAAGAAAGGCCTAATGGTTGCTACATGTGCAGGGGTGAAAACCAAAAATTCATAGAAAAGGTCTGTTGCAGAGGTCTATGAACCCCATTGACGGTCCGTGATTCATTTCACGGACCATGCCAAGTAAGAACTCCAAATTTTCATAAGTGTAAAAGTGACCTATGTACCCCATCTACGGATAGTAGGTTGACCCACGGACCGTAAAGGGGGTCTTGTGGGTCGAAACCTTAGTTCTGCCTAACTCGACTTGGACCTCTTTTAAATAAACCCCCCCCCCCCCTTTTTTCAAATCATTCCCACTTCGCATATTCTTCTTCCTAACTATTTCTAAACCCCTCAAAATCCTAAAATCCCCATATTACCACCATTCCCCAATTAATCACTCTACATTCATCCTCTCATATTCCCAATTCACTCTCCTCTCTCCCAAATCTCTTCATTCCCAATTTCCAAATGTTTCGGTATTTGGGTTCGGTGCAAAAGGCGAGTTAGAAGTTATTGGAAGTCAAGAGTCATCACACAATCACCCATTTTCTTTGCTTGTAAGATAATCGAGTTTCCCTTCACTTTGAATTACGATTCATTATTGTTATCGAAAGTTAGAAAGTGGTTATTGACCTTAGGTTGTTGTTGTATGAAATTGTATTCTAAATTAATGTTAGAAACACCCTTAGGGCGATAGATTGTTATTGTGTTGTCTTTGTAAAGTGTAAAAACAATCTAGCAAAAGTCTAAATACATGTTTCGACTTAGGGTTCCTAGCCTCATATGCAATACATGTGGAAATGTGAGTAATTGAAACCTTTGGGATGACAAACTAGCGTATATTATGTTGTAATGCATGATTAGACCTAGCATGATTGTTGAAATGGTTGAAAAATAAATGATTTAAACAGGAGGCATGATAACTTGGATTTACCAGATAAGTGAGACATCATCTACGGATCGTAGATTAGTGTACGGCCTGTAGATCAGGTATGTGGTCTGTGGCACTTAGAAATTTCACTCACTTAGAAATTTCACTAAGTGTGGAAACATGAAGGTGGACTACAGTCCGTAGGTCAATCTACAGACCGTTCTGCACATCCGTGGTTCCCAGCAGAGCCCAACTTTTTGGGACTTCTGACCTACGGAGGGGATCCACGAACCGTAGGTCAACTTATGGACTGTAGAAACCCACAGTAGGTGGCCACTGAAGCCACTATCTATAAATTTATTTATTTTTGTTTTGTTATTTGTTGTAAAATTATTTTGAGTGTGTCTTTAGTTCATATTTGTACTAATTCTACTTGCACAAGTATAAAGGCCAGTGAAGAAAGCTATAGCAATCATTGGTAGATCAAAATCAAAGGCTCCTACCCGTCGGCTAATCGACAAGGATACTGATGCTGCAAAAGACCCCAAATATGTCCTAGGCCCACCCACTAGAAGGAGATCACCCACAATACCTCGGGCTACTCGAAATCAAGCCAAGAAGGTGGTCCTTGATGTAGTCTCTGCCATCTTGTCTAATGAGGAGGATATACTAATCGGGTCACTGGCTGGGTTTCAATTTGGTTCTGAGTCCGCCTCTGCAGTAGGCTCTTCTTCTAGGTCTACCACGGGCGCCAGTGAACATACCCAGACTGCCTCATCTGATGAGGCTACTAGTTCGGGGGAGGTTCAAGTGCGACAAAACAATGACACTACTACGGTTTCTTAGGAGCCCAATAGATAGTGCATGGAGGGCCAACGAAAAATCTATAGGGATGCCAATATGTTGAATTAAAAAGAGAAGACGGCCTGAATACTCACAGAGGTGTGTAGAGTTCTCGTGAGGAGCCAACACACTATACCCGACATCCATCGGCTCTTTCAACATCATAAGTGTGAGTGGATGGGCACGGAACCAGGAACATATAGCAAGGACATCGTCAGGGAGTTATATGCTTCCTACGAAGCCACTCTTCGAGGCTGTATTCGTAGAAATGCCAATCCCAGACCCCAGATACCAGTCACAGCTACACTAGTGTGTGGGTTTTCTGTAGAGATCTCTAAGAACAATATCCATTGGTTCCTTCACAGCCCTAGGCTTGGCCACACTTGGGCACTTAACAATGCCAAATTTGATTACATATCGAACATCGTGCGGGGTGGGGAGTTCAAGCCTATTTCCGAGAAAAGGGAGAGTATATTACAATGGTTGTTTCATTATATTGTTACTGATGGAGAGCTAGCCGAGTGGGTCACTACTTTGGGCTTAAGCATCAAGAAGGCCACTCTCACATTTGTGGTAATGCTTTTCTTGATATTGGTACAATATTGCATTTCTCCCATGAAGGCTAATAATGCACTCACTTGGGACTGCGCAGTTATGGTAGCAGCATTGGTTGAGGAGTTTGAGATTGATTTTGCCACATGATCATTCCGGAGATTCATGAGAGAACTTTCAAGGCCTCTACCACTTATCTTTTTCCCTGCCTCATCTTTCAGTTATGCAGGGACTCTGGAGTGCTGATTTGGTATAGCGACAAGTTGATCCGATTAACGGGGACCTTAGATATAGGCTTGATTCGAGATGAGGCAAATGTGGCAGCACCACACTGAGAGTCGTAGGTCGATGTACCTCTTTTGGGAGTAGATTTAGTAGATGATGTGGAGTAGATGATGTGGAGTAGATGTAGGGTGATAACCCTGCCCCTCCAGCCCACACTGATGATGCCCCGAGCTCCCCATCTCAAGACGCTAGTTAGGCCCCTAGTTCGTCGAGAGCCACCCCTCCTACAAGAGCCACTGTTGTTCGCCTGGCTTGAGTTTAAAAATTTGAGGCTCAGATGGTCACGATGCTCCAACATGTGAAGCCATGGATGCAACGGTCTATTGTAGAGTCTGAGGGTAGGATGGAGACCATGATGGATCGAAAGGTCCAGGCTGTTCATAAGCTCATGGACGCCTTCGAGTTGAGGGTCCTTGTGCAATCAGCCCATGTCACTGATCTCTCCTCTATCCGGACTGAGTTGGACAGTCTCTGGGCCGACCTTGATGCCATCCTTGTCCCACCCACAGATTATATAGAGTCTGCACCTACTGCATTGGCTGATGATATCGTGCTTGATGGTTTATTCAGCAACAACATATCACAGCCCAAGCCCTCCCGTGCTTGAGGAAAGAGGCACCGCTTTAATTGCATTGATGACACTACTGAGAAAGCCCTAGTAAAGAAGCTGGAGTGCCAACATAATGATCAAGCTATTAATGCTTCCCATGTAGATGAAGAGTTGTGCCAGGAGAGGGCTCCTGAGAGTATTATTGGAGCTTCCAGTTCTAGGCCCACCACAGAGGCCATTAGTGTCCTGGGAGATTATGTTAGCACCACTAATGGTATAGTTAGAGTGACTGATAGAAATATTGATGGTGTTGTGACCCAAGTGTTGTTCCAACAGTCTTCGAGAAGCCCAACCCACCCATTTGTTGAGGTCTTTGGTGCATTTGCGCCAGAGGCTTGCTTCACCTTTACCCTGCTCTTTATTGCTTATTTTTTTTGCATTGGGGACAATTGCACTCTATTTTGTTGGGGGTGGGGTAAATGGATTATGAGCGACAGGGTGAAGTCTTTCTCTATATTTCTTTATTTTGCCCTCTCTATCCTTGTTTATTTTAAATTTTGGATGTTATTTAGTTTGCATTTGAGGACAAATGTTTTTATTTATGGTAGGGAGAGGGAGAGGTCCATCTTTTTGTGCTATGCGTGACTGATGTTTTGATTATATAGTTGGATTGTTCTGCTTATAATTTTGTTTTGTACTGCTTTTAGCATTTGTTTTGACCTTGTGGTTCCATATGCTTTACTTGTAAATGAATTTTGACCCCTTCAAAATTTTTCGCCCACTATTGTATGTACTTGAATATACCTGTTCTTTAACAAATTTGAGTCTCAGTTTTGACCAATATCGATGACTCAAATAGTGCTTATAATCAAACGAACACGAATGTGCAGATACAATGAGACCAAGAGAAGTTACATAGACAATATGTGAATTCTTTGCATTTCGTTGTGACTAGCCAATTATTGAATTGAGTCTCTTATAATGAGTGTTGCACACTAGCGAAAGTGAGGAGTCTTGTCTACCATGGTGTCAATGCCTTGTGTGATGAGCTTACCATGAACCATACATGATGACACCTAGAGTTTTCCCCTTTGGTCCGATTGACTAAATAAGACTTTCTCTTGATATGATCTTAGGCAACTTCGAAGAGTGTGGGAAGATTTAACATATACCTCCTTTGTGGCCTACATTGTGAGTGTGTGTGAACCTCTTTTGAATTCCCTTTGATCGTTACTTTTCTTTGAAAGAAACTTGATGAAAACATGACCTCTCTTAATCCACTGCCTACAATCCTCTTGATTTGTGATTGATTGAATAGCCAACTTAGGCAAAAAGCCTAAGTTGGGGGTGTGGTAAAAAGAGAAAGGCAAGTCAAGAAGTGCAAGGAAAGTCTCCTTTAACACATAGAGTTGAGAAAATGGAACCCCTACATACAAAAATAAAATATAAGAGGGAAAAAGAGAAGAAAAGAATGAAAAAGAAAAAGTCATGGAATAAAGTAGAAAAGAAATTGGGTTTCCAAACAATCCATGGAAAGTGAACGATAGGATGACTTATGAGCACTAAAGAAAATGATGAAAGGAGAGTAAAGGAAGTGTTGTGAGAATCACATTTCATGAGAATAAAAGTCACTGAGCCTCAATGACCATGCCTTTGCACTCAACCCCCTTTATAAGCCTTGAAAATACCTTTTTTATCTTGAGTGAGCTGAAGCAATTGTCAATTGGAAAATCAGGGCAAACCTATGGGTGAAAGCATGCATCGTGTTATTCTTTGTGAGTGTGAGCATTGCATTTGATTCCAAAACATTAAATGATTGAACCATTATGTGTGAATACGGAATCATTCTTTGTGTCCGAGCATTTGACTACCTTAGTTGAGCTTGAACTTACATTTGAAGCAAGTATTGTGAGCTTGAGAATCATTGATAATGGTGTGTCACAAATTGAGTCTTTGAGAATACAATTGATCCGTGCATGAGTTAGTTTAGTCTTGTAGTATACATTCATGATTGAGTCTTATGTAGCACTGTTTGAGACATCCTTTTTGAACTACTCTACTGAACTTGAGTTTTACTTGAGGACAAGCAAAAGTTTAAGTTGCGGGTGTTGATGAATCCACAATTTGGACTCATTTAGGGCTATATTTTGATTGAACTAGTGTCCTTAAATGTATATTTTGTCTCAATATCTGATGTAAATCCTTGAGTTCCAGGTATTTAGAGTTAGAGACAAAGCATGGACACTATGGAGCAAAAAGGAACAAGGCAACTGAAAAGAACGAAGAAAAGAAGGCCTGAGGATCTCCTAATGCATTAGGCGAGTCACTGAATGGCCTTAACCTCGCCAAAAGCTCCATTATGCTAAGCTCTGAAGAAAAATATCAAGTCTGCGAGGAAAGGGAGTAGTCAGCGCATCGCCGAGCACTACCGCGAAGCAGTTCCCTATCTTCTAATGAATCAAAACATGAAGATGTTGAAGGAAAAAGCTTAAAGGAGATGAACTAGACCATAGGGAATATCACCGAGTGTATTGGCGATCCCGACTAACTATGCTGATTGATCCTTCGTAGCACAAATTTTTGAAAACTATAAATACTCATTTAATTTTGTAGCTTAGTATCAAGTTGTAAAGAATTATTACTTAGACTTAGAATATTTTTCAGTTTTTAGTTCTTAAAATTTTTGGGAGACATTGTTCTTGAGCTTGAATGTTTTGAGGGTTCTTAACTCCAAGAAATTGGAAGTGGGTATCCAAGAATCTTCATCCTAGACGCGTTTAAAGACATTTTCTATTATACCCACTTGATGGAAACACTTGTTGGTATTGATTTCTATCCCTTTTTCACATGTAGCTAAAACCCTAATTCTTGGGGTGTGATTTTGTGAATATGGGTTAAATTTCCTATTATGTATTGCTTACTGTTAGTCTATTTGATCTTTAAACGTGATTTCGTTTAGTAGTTCTGTTTGAACTTAATGGAATTGTAGTTGCAAATACTATTTTAGCTTAGTGTTTTGGGCTTGCTCGAGATAGAGGTTTTAAAACTAAGACTACTAAATCGATAACTGATGGCTATTGGGTCATCATGGGTTTAGCTCGAGAGAGTGAATCGTAGGCCTTTTCCCACACATTCAGCTCGAGAGACTGAATGGACTAAGGTAGAGGCTGAACTTAAATGCTGCAACTTAGTGTTCGAGAGAAACCAAGTTGATTTAGGGTAAGTTGCTTGAGAGAGAATTTACCCCAACTAAAGTCTAGTCTAGTTACAAGTATTCAACGATATACTATCAATAGCATTTACCCCGTATTATATTTTATCCCATATTCCTATCACATCGAAAGAATCCCGTCTCCAAATCTCGCATCTTTATATTTTTGTTGGTTTTGTTCATTAGTTTAATACAAAACCCCCATTGATAATTGATATTCGTGTCACCTTTAAATTTAGTATGTTTTTATTCGTTAATGTTTATAACTATTATTTATTAGAACATAATTTTACTTTTTTATTAATTCTTGCAACCACTCCCTTGGTACTCGACCCCAACCCATTCAGTTGGGTTATATTACTACTGTACGATCATAGACAGTTGAATTGGAAGTTATGTTTTGATTATGCAAACATCATTCATGCAGGTTGTAGTTGTGGAGGTTTAATTGAAGTGTAAGGAGTACCCGTATTCTATATTCTTAACTTTGAGTTTAGGACTTCACTTGTTGAGTATAGTGTGGTTTGGTACTCACTCCTTTCTTCTACATCTGTGTAAGTTATGAGCTTGGATATTTGGGATACTCTCTCTTCTCTTTTTGTTTGAGGCTTTCTGTGGAGATTTATGAGGTAGTTTCTTGTCATCTCAGCAGACCCTCTTACTCCAATTTATGATTTTATTCTACTTTAGAGACTATATCATTTGAGATATGTATTTTATTTGACAGGCATTGTAACACATTAAAACATTGTGCATGTGACAACCATGTTTTGGGGATTTAGTTAAGTTGACTTGTTATCTGCATTAGTAACTATTACTAATTTTTTATTTTAATTATATTTTTCCCTTTTATCGTAATGGTTGGGTTTTTGACCAACTTGTCTATATGGGATAATGTAACACCTCCAATCCCATGAAGACCAACAGGCACTTGATGTCCTAAAGGCCCGAGAGAACCAATATGTAACCTATGCTTACTATGCATATAACTATGACAATCTTATGACAAGTTCACATAGGATGCAACGATACGAACCGACATAAGTAGACCCAAAACTTATATACAAGACTTGGCCATTGAGGCCACAACTTGTTAAGTTGCAACTGAACCACACACATAAGTCTACAAAGCCTCTAAAAGATAGAAAACCTTAGAGTAGGTTAGGGCAGAGCCCTCCTTATTCTTAACTACGATATAATACCAAAATGAATCTACCAAAGACTCAGTAAAGCTCCGAATCAATGTGGAGCTCACCAAAAGTAGTTGAGTGTCGTGTGCTCCTATTGAGGAGGTTTACTAGCTGGAGTACCTGTGCTTGCTCCATGAAATGCAGCGTCCCTCGCGAGGGACGTCAGTCCGAAGAAAAATGTACTGAATATGTAAGGCAATAACATTTATAAAAAAAGAGTTCAAATGAAACCAAGTATCAATATATATATATATATATGCATAAATCAGAACAGAGAACCACCTTTGTTAACTCTTGTGGGATCATGTATGTTACATTCTTGTCTTTATCTTTCTGTGTATTATGATCTTTATAAGGCATGATACGAATGACTAGCTTATCAGTGGTAGAAGATGACCTATGCTAGGCATTTTAACCCCTGGGATGTGATCCTCATAATTATACTAATTAGGATCAACCCATGCTAGGCTTTTGCCCCTGAGCTGCCACCCTTCTATACCGATTGGGATCGGCCAATGCTAGGCTTTCACTTGTGAGTTGCCACCTTTATGTACCAATTGTAATTGACCCATGCTAGGCATTTTCCCCTGGGCTGCCACCCATAATTATACAGATTGCTTCACTTAGATTCTTTAATCTTTGAGATTGTTGTTTTAGTGGTCATAATCATTTTTGAGCTTTGGAAATACAGACCAATAGTTGAAGGCATTCAAATAATACTTCAATGAAGTTGCAATGACGTAAGGGGCTATGTAACATCAATGCATTACTTGCATGCTTAAGTGACACAATTGTCTTCTACTGACAAAGAGGAGGATTCATAAAAGTTGTTTTTGCAAATACCATTTCTATATCACCACATAGGAGGATAATTACACAATTATAGAGTACTGAACATATATGAAGTAATTCTATACACTAAGGAGAGGGTGAAATCTTGTTAGCTATTTGGAGATCGTACGCTGCCACTATGTTTCCTTTACTGGCAATAGAACTTAGGAACTTTACTTATTGATATTAATTGCAAGTATCAGATTTCATGCCGAAGAATATTGAGTTGAATTGCCTTACATACCTTATCCTCTGACCAATACAATTATCATGATTCAGCCTCCCCTTTTAGGTTTTAATCTACAATATAAGTCATGATAAACTAAAATTAGCTGCTATCACACGGTGAGCCCCATAAAACAGTAGCTAACACTGACGGATAATGAGACCCTACAACCCTTAAAATAATATGTATCACCACACCCTCCTTCTCTTCCTAATACATACATTAAATATCCTTTTGCAAGATTACCCAAGCTACACCAATAATAATACACATAAAACAACCTCAAATATTCTTTATCATACAACCAATTATTGAACTCACCACCCCCTTGAGTTCTTTTATGACAACACACCCATAATTCCTCACTCAAACTCATACATAAGTAGGAAGAAAATGGAGCAGTCACCTTACCTCAATTTCTGCAACTTCTCATTATAAATTGAATTCCTCTAGAACTTCAACTAACATTCACACTTAAACCAAAGAAGAACAGAAATCTATCTTAATAATTAAGGAAAGTGAGCAGTAGCTTGTGGTAACTTCTGCTTTCTACTTATAATTGAGCATGAATAACATGTATTCTAGTCTTCCATAGGAGAATTAAGCTAAATCCAAAAGTGTTTCTCTTACCTTGGTTTGCAGATATGATGATTTCTTCAAGAACCCTAGAAGGAACTTTAAGGCTGCTATTATAATCCTTAAGAGAAAAGAGTGAGAGAGCTGGAGTTAAATCTCAATATTGTGTGTTAAAAATGAGTGAGAATATAAGTCAATATATCTGATATTGAGCTTTCTTCACGTTAAGTAAATCCTCTAGAACATCCCTTTTTTTGGTCCATTTCAGCCACTAATTGGTCAGGTAGGTGATGCACCTGCTTATGTACATCAAGTAGCTCAAAAGGTAAAACTAGGTGATGCACCTACTTGCTTTCAGTTGGGCTTAAATATATTGGGCATTGGCAGATTTGGCTGCTGGACTTAAATTTCATTTTCATTTTATTTAACTTAGTTTGGTCCTAAAGTGAGTCCACTAGCATAGACCCAAATCTGATCCATAAACCTTGACCTTTTTAACTAGATCCATATAGCTCAAGTAAGTGATGCACCTACTTTGTCCTTTGGACTAGTCAATTAGTCAAAGTAGGTGATGCACCTACTTGTCACCTACTAGCTTAGTTAATTCAAGCAAACATCTCACTTATTTTATTCCCTTTTCTAAATATTATTCTATTTTTCTTTAACTTAGCACATAACTTTCAACATTAAGCTCAATTAGCACCTTACCGTCTTGAGTTTAAATACTTCCATTGGAGTTATAACTTGCAGTACACATGCTGAAACGTGCAAGGCATCATATCACCTTCCAAGATACTTTAAAACAACACTAATCATATAAGAAACATGGTCCCTTACCTATATTATAAGGCTATGTCAAGTATCACAAGAATAGAACAAACATATGCATAATATGGGTTGTTACATCTTTCCCCCCTTAAAACATTTGTCCTTGATGGTTAGCATCGTTATCCAGCCCAAACAAGTTCAAGCCTAAGTTAATATTACTATTAATCAGATAATAAATATAGACTTATACTTAATTGTCAACGCCTCAACTGCGTATTTTCATCCTTCTCTTCGATCTGAAAGAGATGAGGATACTTCAATTTCATTGCTTCTTCCGCTTCCCATGTAACTTCTTCTATTTATTGGTTCCTCCATAATATTTTATAGAAGCTACATCTTTATTTCTTAACCTCTTAACTTGTCGATCCAGAATAGCAATGGGTACTTCTTCAAAAGTGAGATTTCCCATAACTTTGATATCTTCAGTAGGAGTAATACGAGATGGTTCACCTATACATTTTTGAAGAATTAAGACCTGAAACACCGGATGAACGGTTGAAAGCTCTTGAGGTAGCTCTAACTGATATGCCACTTGGCCAATTCTTTGTATAAACTTATATGGCCCTATATAGCGTGGACTCAACTTTCCCTTTTTACCAAACCTTATTACCCTTTTCATTGGTGACACCTTAAAGAACACTCAATCCCATATAAAAAATTCTAGTCCTCTCCTTCTAACATCCACATATGATTTATGTCGACTTCAAGCTCTTTCTAGCCGCTGCTGTATTACATTGACTTTTTCCAGAGCTTGATGAACAAGGTCTGGCCCAAACAAGGCAGTTTTACCTGTTTCAAACAATCCAATTAGGGATCTACATTTTCTTCCTTATAAAGCTTCATAAGGTGACATTTTAATACTTGAATGGTAGCTATTGTTCTATGCAAACTCGATCAACGATAAATGATCATCCCAACTAACTTCAAAGTCTAATATACAAGCTCGCAACATATCCTCAAATGTTTGAACTACACACTCTGCCTGATCGTTAGTTTGAGAGTGAAAGGTTGTACTTAAATTAACTTCTGTTTCCAAACTCTTTTGAAATGACTTCCAAAAATTTACAGCTCCCTATCCAATATAATAGAGATTGGCACTGCATGTAGCCAAACTATCTCTTTAATATACAACCTTGCATACTTTTCAACTGCATAAGTAGTTTTCACGGGCAAGAAGTGTGCTGATTTGGTGAGTTTGTCCACTATTACCCATATTGAATTAAACTTCCGAAATGAGAGAGGCAAGCCATTGTCAAAATCCATGTTGATCATGTCCCACTTCCAAATTGGAAGTTCTATGGGCTACATGTAACCTTTGGGCTTTTGGTGCTCCACTTTTACTTTTTGACAATTTGGATATTGAGCCATGAATTCCACAATGTTCTTCTTTATGTCCCCCACCAATACATTTCTTTCAAGTCATGATACATTTTTGTTGACCCTGGATAGATATAATATCTGGAATGATGTGCTTCTATGATAATCCTATTTCTTAATTTATCTATATTAGGTACACACAATCTGTTTTGACATCAAAGTACTCCCTCTAGCGTCAGCTCAAATGCCTTTGTCATACCCTGTTGCACATTTTCCTTAAGTCTTAATAGAATAGGTTCATTGTTCTGCTTCTCTTTCACATCCACTACTAATGAGGATTATGCCTCATTTTTAACAATAACCCCTTCGTTTGGAGATTCAATAACATGAACCCCCAATCTAGCTAGTTTACATAGATCCTTAGTTATTCCTTGTCTTTCCACAGACTACCCATAAGTGCTTGCCATTATTTTACGACTTAACACATCAGCTACTACATTTTCTTTCCCGGGATGATACAAGATAACAATGTCATAATCTTTTAATAGTTCCTGCCTTCTTCACTGTCTCAGATTTAGGTCCTTTTTCTTAAAGATATATTGCAAACTCTTGTGATAAGTGTATATGTCAGCATGAACTCCATACAAGTAGTGGAGCTATATCTTCATAGCAAATACAACTGCTGTTAGCTCTAGATCATGAGTTGGATAATTTTTCTCATGTTGTCGTAGCTACCTTGAGCCATAAGCTAATATTTTACCATGTTGCATCAATACACATCCTAGGCCCACTTTCGAAGCATCACAATACACTGCATACCCTTATGTTCCTTCTGGAAGTACCAATATAGGTACAAAAGTTAATTTATTCTCAGCTCTTGGAAGCTTCTTTCACATGCATCACTCCATTGAAACATGGTTTATTTGTATGTTAGCTTTGTTAAGGGTGTAATAATGGAAGTGAATCCTTCAACGAACCTGTTATAATAACCCACCAATCAAAGAAAACTATGGATCTCGGTAGGCATTGTAGGTCTTGGCCAATTTTTCACGGCTTCTATCTTTTGAGTATCAACCTTTATTCCTTGTTAGATACAAGAAGACTATGAATGCCACAGATTTCAACCAAAACTCACATTTATAGAACTTCGCATACAACTTATGATCACGAAGAATTTGTAAATCCTGCCGCAAGTGATCAGCATGGTCATCTTCTAATCTTGAATACACCAAAATGTAATCTATGAATACTATCACGAACATATCTAGAAATGGCTTGAACACCCTATTCATCAAATCCATAAAAGTTGGTGGTGCATTTGTTAGCCCGAATGAAATGACTAAAAATTTAAAATGACCATACCATGTTCGGAAAGCTGTCTTGGGAATATCTTTTTCTTTGACCCTTACTTGGTGATAACACGACCTCAAGTCGATCTTTGAAAAACACTTAGCATATTCTTACTGATCAAGCAAATCATCAATTCTAGGAAGGGGATATTTGTTCTGAATCATTACTTTATTCAACTATCGATAGTCAATACACATTCTTAACAAGCCATTTTTCCTACATACAATCAAAACTGGTGCACCACATGGGGACATACTAGGCCTTATAAATCCATTTTCTAATAAGTCTTTTAATTTCTCCTTCAACTCTCATAATTCTGCAGGGGCCATTCTATATGGAGGGATGGAGATAGGTTGAGTATCTGGAATCACATCAATACCAATCTCTACTTCTCATTCTTGGGGCATACCTGGAAGATCTATAGGAAATACATCGGGAAATTCATTTACCACTGGAATGGATTGAATAGTTGGTGGCTCTACATCTATATTTTTCACTCTGACCAGATGACATATGTATCCTTTGGACATCATCTTCTTTGCCTTAAGATAAGAAATAAATTTACCTCTTGGCGCCCCACTATTACCTTTCCATTCGAGGACTACCTCTTTTGGAAACTTGAAATACACTTAGTTCAGCAATCTACCGTGGCATAAAAAGAAGCTAAACAATACAAACCCATTATAACATCAAAATCTACCATTTCTAGCACAAAAAGATCAACTAATGTATTACAATCACAAATAGTTACAATGCAATTATGATAACTAGCTATAATAGACTCACCAATCGGTTTAGATAGTTGAAATGGCTTCACTAATAATTCTAGTATTCTTTGGAACTTCCCAGCAATCAATGGAGTAACATATGACAATGTAGACCCCAGATCAATTAATGCATATAAATTATGTGAAAAGATGGACAATGTACCTGTACCCACATCCGGCGAGGCTTCTAAATTTTGTTGATCCCCTAGAGCATATGTGGGATTCTGAACTCCACTAGTATTAGCTGTTCCCCTAGCTCTTCTACCACGATCAGTAGGCATCTGTCCCCTACCTAATGAAGGCACTAATGATGAGGATGCAACAACTAATCTAGTTGGTTGTGCCACACCACCCACATCCTTATGAGGGCAATTTCTCATCATAAGAGCCGGTATAGGGCACTAGCTATAGAGTAGGAAGATGCTCGCCTAGGAGGTCTGTTAAATAACTGAGGCCTAAACTCACCTTGGGATGGTGTAAACTACCTTATGGATCAGGCCCTTTTAGAATGCCCTATTTCTGACTCTTTTGTCCTTCTTCTTTGCCTTTGATCCTCTATGTTTTGTGCAAAAGCTTGCATACTTTCTATGTCCATATCTTTATTCAACGAAGCAATGGTACAATCTCTAACTAGATATGAATCTAATCTATCCACATATTGATGAACTCTATCCTCCATAGTAGCTACTACATTAGGAGCACACCTGGACAAGGAATTAAATTTGAGACTGTACTCTCTTATGCTCATACTTCCTTGGTGGAGATTTAAGAATTGATCCACACGAGCCTCTCAAATCTCCAATGACAGGCAATGGTTAAGGAATGCCTTTTTGAACTCTTTCCATATAGTTGAAGCTGCATTTATTCCCCTAGATTGCTTCCAATCTTCATACCATAATATAGCCACACCCTTTAATCTATATGCTGCTAGCTCGAGCACTTCTTTACCACTTACATGCAAAACATCGACAATGCATTTGATCTAATCTATAATGCCTTGTGGATCTTCATTAGGATCTGACCCGGTGAATGAAGGAGGGTCCAGATTAAGGAAATCACGTATCCGTGTGCCAACTGCTCTATCTACACCACTAGTACCTACAATTAGACCTTTTTGCCTTTAGCCATGGCCAGCAACTATACAAGTCAACAATTGTACTGCATTCCTCAAATCTTGCTCAGTAGCATTAAAAGGGGGTTCTTAAGGTATAGCTTCCCTCCTTAGATCTTCTAGAGATGGAGGAGTTGGGGAAGTTTGTTATAGAGACTCATCTTGAGCCTCACCTTGTAAAGCTTGACTAAGTGGTGGTTGGCTGGTCCCTTCTTGGGCAGCCACATCTACTTGCTTACCAGTACTTTTACTCCTTCTCGTACCTGATATCTTTTCTATAACAAAACAATTTAGAAATTAGATATGATTCACCCACAACACTGGTTCTATCGCACAATCTAAGAAATGAAAGAAAAGAGACAACTCCTACATGTCTCATAGCCTCCTGTTAATAAATGTGGTGCACAACACATCCATAAGCAAGACTCTACACATATACGGCTTTGTATACTCTCTAGGATGACCTGCTCTGATACCATTTTTGTCATGCCTCAAATCCCATGAAAACGAATAGACACTCGATGTCCTAAAGGCCCGAGAGAACTAACATGTAATCTGTGCTTACTATTCATATAACTCTGACAATCTTGTGACAAGTTCACATAGGATGCAGAGATATGAACCAATATAAGTAGACCCAAAACTTAGATACAATACTTAGGTGTTGATGCCACATCTTGTTATGACGCAACTGAACCATATACATAAGTCTACAAAGCCTCTAAAAGATAGAAAACCTTAGAGTAGGTCAGGACAGACCCCGCCTTACCCTTTACTAAGATACAATACCTAAATGAATCTACCAAGAACTCAGTAAAGCTCTGAATCAACCTGGAGCTCACCAAAAGTAGCTGAGTGTCGTGTTCTCTTAGTAAGGAGGTCTACTAACTGCAGTACCTGTGCCTGCAGGATGAAATATACTGTGCCCCTTGAGGGAAGTCAGTACGAAAAAATGTATTGAATATGTAAGGCAATAACATGTATAAAATAAGAGTTCAAATGAAACAAAGTATGAATATATTCGTGCATAAATCAGAAGAGAAGCCCACCTTTGTTCACTCTTGTGGGATCATGTATGTTACATTCTTGTCTTTACCTTTTTGTGTGTTATGATATTTATAAGACATGATACGAATGACTAGCTGATCTGTGGTAGAAGAGGACTCATACTAGAAATTTTAACCCTTGGGATGCGGTACTCATAATTACACAAATTAGAATCGGCCCATGTTAGGCTTTCGCCCCTGTGGGTCCACCCTTCTATATCAATTGGGATCGGCCCATGACAGGCTTTCGCCCCTGAGCTGCCACCCTTATATACCAATTGGGATCGAACCGTGCTAGGTATTTTCCCCTGGGCTGCCACCCATAATTATGCATACTACATCACTTAGATTCTTTAATCTTTGAGATTGTTGTTTTGGAGGTCATAATCATTTTTGAGATTTGTAAATACGGACCAGTAGTAGAAGACATGCAAATAATATTTCAAGGTAGTAACAATGACATAAGGGGCTATGTAACATTAATGCTTTTCTTGTGAGCTTAAGTGACACAATTGTCTTCAACTAACTAAGAGGAGGATTCACGAAACTTGCTTTTACAAATACCATTTCTGTATCAGCACATATGAGGATAATTACACAAGTATAGAGTACTGAACATATAATTAAGTAATTCTACACACTAGGGAGAGGGGGAAATATTGTTAGCTATTTGGAGATCATACACTGCCACTATGTTTCCTTTACTAGGAATAGAACTTAAACAATTCACTTATTGATATTAATTAAAAGTATCATATTTCATGCCGAAGCATATTGAATCGAATAGCCTTATAGTCCTTATCGTCTGACTAATACAACTATCACAATTCAGTCTTCCCTTTTAGGTTTTCATCTATAATATAAATCGTGATAAACTAAAATTAGCAACTATCTCACCGTGAGCCCCGTAAAAATAGTGGTTAACATTGACTGATAATGAGCCCATACAATCCTTAAAATAATGTGTAACACCACACACTTATTCTTTTCCCAATACATATATTATATATCCTTTTCCAAGATTACCCAAGCTACACCAACAAATACACATAAAATTGCCTCAAATATTCTTTATCATATAACCAATTGTTGAACTCACCACCCCCTTGAGTTCTTTTATGACAGCACACCTATAATTCCTCACTCAAACTCATACATAAGGAGGAAGAAAATAGAGCAGTCACCTTACCTCAATTTCATCAACTTCTCCTTAAAACTTGACTTCCTCTAGATATCAACTTTCCTTCACACTTAAACCAAAGAAGAAGAGAAAAATATCTTAATAATTAAGGAAAGTGAGAAGTAGCTTGTGGCAACTTCTGCCTTCTGTTTATAATTGAGCATAAATAACATGTTTTCTAGTCTTTCATGGGAGAATTAAGCTAAATCCATAAGTGTTTCTCTTACCTTGGTTTGCAGATATGAGAACTTCTTCAAGAACCCTAGAAGGAACTTTAAGGCTGCTGTTTTAATCCTTAAGAGAAGACAGTGAGAGAGCTGGAGTTATTTCTCAATAGTATGTGTTAAAAATGAGTGATAATAACAGCCAATATATCTTATATTGAGCTTTCTTCACCTTTAAGAATATCCTCTAGAACATCCCTTTTTTTGGTCCATTTTCAACCATTAATTGGTCAAGTAGGTGATGCACTAGCTTATGTACATCAAGCATCTCAAAAGGTCAAACAAGGTGATGAACCTACTTGCTTTCACTTGGGCTTAAATATTTTGGGCCTTGGCAAATTTGGCTACTGGGATTTAATTTCATTTTCATTTAATTTAATTTAGTTTGGGCATCAAGTTAGTCCAATATCATAGGCTCAAATTTGATCCATAAACCTTGGCCTTTTTAACTGGATCCATATAGCTCAAGTAGGTGATGCACCTTCTTGGTCCTTTGGACTAGTCAATTAGTCAAAGCAGATGATGCACCTACTTGTCACCTACTAGCTTAGTTAAGTCAAGCAAGTATTTCTCTTATTTTATTCCATTTTCTAAATATTAATCTCATTTTCTTTAACTTAACACTTAACTTTCAACTGTAAGCTCAATTACCACCTTACCGTCTCGAGTTTAAATACTTCCGTTAGAGTTATAACTTGCAGTACACATGTTGAAACGTGCAAGGCGTCACATCACCTTCCAAGATAGTTTAAACCAACACTAATCATATAAGAAACATGGTCCCTTACCTATACTATAAGGCTATGTCAAGTATCATAAGAATAGAGCAAGCATATGTGTAATACAGGCTATTACAGATAAGACGAGTGTCACATTCATTTTTTTGATCGTGACAAATAATATTTTTTCTAAAAATTAAATCACACACCCTATTTTTTGAATTGTTTAACTTATCATTCAGCTGTAGAAACTAGTGTAAAATAATTTTATTAACAAAATAGTAATTTATTATTTATTTCTATTACATATAGATTTAAATTATTGAAATCATGTATTTTTTTTATGCTGATAAGTAGTCGTTGTCACCCGTTATATATAGGGTTTCCTTGGAATATTACCTAGTAAATCTAACTGGTCTAATTACTAATGTAGTAATTATTAGCTTATTAATAACACAACCTAGTAATTACACTGACTTGTTTCTTTATTACCATGTAATTACAAATATACTATTTGGTTGCACCAATGTAATCACAAGGTTGTAAATGATATTAAATTAAATATTTAAGATATATATAACTATTAAAAATATATAGAACACCTCGAATACATGAAAGGGCAAGATAGTAGTTTTCAACAATTCCAGGTGCCATTCGATGGAGGCCAACCACGACCCGTGAAGTATAACACAGAGCATAGTTCTGATTCGTGGATTGGCCACCCAAAAGGGGTTAGGGACCATGAACCACAGCCGAACCAATAAGCGATCGTTGGGTCCCCAGTCCTTGGTTGAGGGTTCGTGGATCATGACCCCTAGACCCACTTTTTGACAGTGTACAACGGACATATAGGATGGGCCATCGGTCAGACCAAGGTCCTTCAGTCTCGGACGTCGTTAGTAGGTCCGCAATTATTATGAGGGGAAGTTTTCCTAAATATTTTATTCTAACACTTTGTCATTTTACCCTTCACTAAGACCCCTATATAAGCGTTTTACCCCAAATTTCCCTATTGAAAGTCACTCTCACAAATGCACCAAAAGAAGAACAAGTCTTCCTCCCAAATAATTCTCTCTCTAGAAAACTTGTAAAAAAAGGCTCCAAGCTATGGTTTGCAAGTTATGTCTCCAATGCTTCTATTGAAATTAAGCAATTGGCATTGAGGTATGATAGCTTTCGTAATTGGATTCCTTTCATTCATGGAGTTTCCAAATTCTCCTATTTTCAAAGTTAGAATTCCCCAATTCAGTAAGGGTTTTCTTCTATGTTGTGGTTTTCCTGATTACTGATCTAATTGACTAATTTATGATATATGATGCATAAATTGAGTTAATATCATGATTTTATGATGTTTCCCTATGAACCCATGTAATTCCCATGTTTTCCAATTACGAGCATATAATGTGGGTCCTTGAGTATTAAAGAAGATTATGTAAAGTCAAGCATGAATTGATATGATTACATGAATTCATGATGTGTTTCTATCAATCTATGTCTAACCCATTTCTTCTAAATGTTGATGATTGAAGTGGGTTTTGAACCTTAAAAGGTGAATGATGGAATTATCCATGTCTTAAAAAATATTTGTAAATGTATGTTTTAAGATTGAAGTATCGATGTCAGTGCTATTATTGTGTTGTTGAAAGGCTTTCTCATATGATAAGGGTTCTAAGGGTTGACAATCTTTCTCACCCAAATGAACAAATGTTAAGAAGCTATGTTAATGATGAGGCAAGTGGGGATTACCCATGCTCTCTAATTGAATGACAAAAGGGGATTACACATGTCACAAGATGTAAGGACAAGAAGTGATTACCCATGTTCCTTATGAGCTAAGATGAATAGGATTAAAAACTATTATGTGGAACTTAACCTTAGAACCGAGTGGACAAGTGGTGATTATCCATGCCCATAACTATGTACCAACATAGGTTTGTCTGGATAGACATTAGCTAGTAGATCCACAATAGCTAGAAGTTCATGGTCTTTACTGTGGCAAGTAGGGCGCCCTTTTTCGATATGGGGTAGACACTAAATTCTATGTTGCTAACTCACAAGATCTTATATGTCGGTACAGGTACTTCCCACAAGCAAGTAAAGTTATGTTGAAATAAGGTTACTTCAAGAAGTATAATAAGCATGTTTCAAGATGATATTCACTGGCATTGATCATGTTTTATGGCATATGCTTTTAAACTCAAAAGTCTCATGTTTTAGCTTGATCATTACATGTTTTGAACATGATGTATGGGCTAGTGATTAACATAACATTATCAAAGACACTTCATCCAATTCTAAGCATCAGCGGTCGTTAATCAATATATAACCATACTTAATGTGTTGTGGTCGAATCCCACAAGGAGCGGTACATGTTTGAGAGTCAATTGGGAAGTGTGAACATTTTCAAATCAATCATAGGAATAAAAGTTATCGAATAAAAACATTACTCAAATCAAGAGGTGATACGAATGTGTAGTTTTGATTATCAACTATAAACAATGGAAATAAATACAAAATAACAATAATGAGATGGGTTCTTAGGATGTGATTCGATTGTAGGCTAGTATAGACAAATGGGTGATTCCAATTATTAGAAAATATCTAGATATTGGTGAGTAAGCTAGGCTATAGAGGAGATAAACTTTGTCTCGAACAATTTGCCCCGAATCAAGTTGATTTCTCTCGAACATCAGGAATCAAGCAAAATAATAACAGCCCACACCTTAATTCATTCACTCTCTTGAGCTGAATGTGTGGAATTGGGTTGAGGATTTACTTTCTAAAGCTGAACCTAGGTCAACCCAATACCCACAAACCATCAATCAATAAGTTTAGTTTTAAAACTTCTCTTTCGAGCAAGCTAAAAACACAAGAGTAGAACTGCATTTACAACAATAATTCTTAAATTAAACCACAATTAATAATTGAACTCACTTCTAAATAGCATTTAATCTAACAATTAGCAATACCCATAAACTAAATCAGCCAATAATCACACAATCACACTGCAAGAATTGTGGTTTTAGCCAGACATCATGAAAAGGTTTAAACCATCATCAAATTGAATATCCATCAACTGGGTAAAAATAGATTCGTCCTTACAATGATCTAATTAGAAGAATCTCAAAGACCCACTTCCAGTTTCTCAAATTTGAAGAACTTCAATTCCTCAAAGCTTAGCAAAAACTAGAGAAAACTTGTCTCAGTTCTCAAAATATTAGCTATGATTCGAAATTATGAAAATTTGATACTAAACTAGTTGTTCAAAAATATATTTATCGTCACCAAAAATGTGCTGTCCAGAGTCGGTGAAGCAAGTCGGGCTCGCCGATCCACTCGACAAGCCGCCATTTTGTCATATCCACCGCCTTTCTGCCTTGGCATTCAACATCCTCAAGGTCTGTAACTTTGAGCAATCTAACATTGCATTGCGGAACCACTCGGGTATCCGCCGATTGCTCGTTTCTTTTGTCAACTTGGTTCTTTGCTGTAGGACTTGGCACACTAGAACTTTAGACGGTCAAGTAGCCATTCGACGACTCGCCAAGTAGTCCTAGGAATCACCAGGCTTGCATTTATTTATTCTTTCAGCTCGCTTTGCTCCTTTTTGCAAATAAGTGTCCATGCTTTGTTCCTCAATCCATATACTTGGAAATCAAGGATTTTACATCTGTTATTTGCATAAAATAAGCATTTAAAGACATTAAACCTATTTTAAAAAGCCCTAAATGAGTCCAAATCTCAGACTCAATAACACCCCCAACTTAAACTTTTGTTAGTCCTCAAGTAAAACTCATGTTCGGAAGTTGAAAAAGGATGTCTCAAATAGTGTTACACAAGACCCAATCATGAATGCACACAATAAGACTCAACTTACTCATGCAAAAATCAAGTGTACACTCAAAGATTCAAGTTGTGACTCACTATCATCAAAGATTCTCTAGTTCGCAATACTTTCCTTAAATGCAAGTTCAAGCACAACAAAGGTATTCAAATGCCATCACAACAAGAATGATTCCATATTCACACACTATTTTTCAACAAGTTAAATCACATACAACTCTCACACTCACAAAGATGAATAGATGCATTAGTTCACCCATAGGTTTGCTATTATTTTCCAATCAACATTCACTTCAGCTCACTCAAAATCAAAGGGTCTTTTCAAGGCTTGTAACGAGGCAAAGTGTAGGGGCATGGTTATTTAGGCTCAGTGGCTGCTATTCTCATAAAATGTCATATAGACATCATTTTCTTTAATTTCCTTCAACATTTTCACTTGTGCTCAGAATTCACCCCATTTTTCACACCCAATGGAATACCGGACACACCATATCTTTTGCAACTTTCACAACTTTTTCATTCTTTTTTATTTTTTATTCTTCTTTTCTTTTTGTTCTCCTTTTTTTTTGTATGGGGGGTTTCCATCTTTTTCAAAACCAAGGATTCAAAGGAAATTCTTCACACTTCTTGATTTATCTTTTCTTTTCACTACACCCCAAACTTAGGCATTTAGCCTAAGTTGGCAATTCAAACAAGCCACATCATGAGGATTATGGGTGAATGGATAATGAGGGGTTACAAATTGCATCAAGCTTCTTCCAAGAATCTCAAAGTCCCACTTCCAATTTCTTAAAAGTGAAAACCTTCAAATCTTATAAAAACTAGAGAAAACTTGTCTCAGTTCTAAAAATATTAGCGATGATTCAAAATTATGAAAATTTGTTACTAAACTAAATGTTCAAAAATGTTTTTATAGTCACCAAAAATGTGTTGCGAAAAGTCAACCGGCGAAGTAAGTCGGGCTCGCCAATCAAGTCGGCGAGCCGCCATTTGGTCATATCTATCACCCTTCTTCCTTGGCATTCAACATCTTCAAGGTCTGTAACTTTGGACGATCCAACACTACATCGCGGAACGACTAAGCGATTCGCTGACTACTATTTTTCTCTCGCCAACTTGGTTCTTTCCTACATGGCTTGGCACACTGAAACTTTAGGCATTCAATTAGACATTTGGTGACTCGGCAAGTAGTCTTGGCGATCGCCAAGGTTGCATTTCTTCATTCTTTCATCTCTCTTTGTTCCTTTTTGTGAATTCCTTGCTATGTTCCTCAATCCATATACTTGGAAATCAAGGATTGTACATCAGTTATTGTCACAAAATAAGCATTTGATGATACTAAATATATATTAATAAAGCCCGAAATGTGTCCAAATCTCGGACTCATCAGCTAGGCCCAATTTCATTCTATTGTACTAGATGGTCATTGAGACAAAGTGTTTAGACTTCCTCTTTACTTTTGTAAAAGACTTTTTTGGACTTGAACTATATATATTTATCTCTTTTGTTATATATCTATGTTATGAATGCTAAGTGGCTTGTATGGGGTCTCTCGGGGACCTATACGACATGTTACATTCGGGTGTACCCCTGGGTTGTGACAATATATTATTCAACTTATATGTTCTTAACGAATTCTAGAAAAAAAATACAAATTAATTTTTTTTAAAATTAGTATATTTTAATTAAATTAATAATAAAAACTAAAATTTCAAGATTTCTATGAACATCAGAAAATATATGTTTGACAAAAAGATTAATATTATAAATATACTGTCATAAATTATGAAATTATTTGAACAAAAGACAACCAATCAAGTCGAACTAAACAATAAATTACTTGCAATGTGAAATATCAGGTCAAGAATACTAAAACAAATTAAACTGAAAAGATAGCATAAGTTCTTAATTCAAAATAAGAAAATTAAATATACTACTCTTATGTCAAATTTCAACTTAACGTACAGAAATATGTGTTAAAAGAAAAGAAAAACGTAAACCTATAACCTTATTCAACAATGAATTCCACTTTAATTTTTAAACTAGAATACTAACAAAATTATTCCAACAAAAAAAATAATTAATAAATAAATAAAATTGATAAGAGAAAAAATCGCATAAGTACAAGAAGTAAATGTGTAGAATGAGAACAAAATGAAATATAAATAATATAAATATGAAAATATTTTTAGAAACTTTTACAATAAAAAATGAAAGAGAATTTGAAATAAGGAAAATAAAAATAAATTGAAACAAAAAAATAAAGAGAAGATTTAAAAGTAATTTGGTAAATACATTATGTAATTACTAGCAATTCACCGCCATTTCCTGTGAATAAGAAAGTGTAATTGCCACCTTCCTATTACTGTCATGACCCAAAAATGGACAGGATGACATTATTCTATTCCTACCAAGACAACTCTGCCTAAACGAAAGAAATACTAAAAAATAATGCAAGAACAAAAAAATAAAAAGCAGAAAAACTTAGTCATTCGGTTAATACCCAAAACCTGGTTGTCATGTGTACAAGCCATTAATATATAAAGTGCGGAAAAAAGAAAATAGGTACAAGTTTAAAGTCTTTGTTTCTCAAATAGAACAAATCATATAAAGAAGAACTAGAGGACCCCCATGTTGACAAGCATCAACCTCTCAAAAGTTTTCTAACAAGCCTCGAAGATGGGAGAGAAAAAACAATCATATTGTACCGGACTCGGAACCTACACCAGTGTAGAAGCAAGGAGTGAATATCAATAACACTGTACACATCAAATAACCTAATAAACAAAGTAACTAGCCAAAAAACTAATACTTATGTTTCAACTAAATGACCTAGTAAAGGTAAGGTCATTTAGGCTTAGAGGCTTCTACCTTCATGAAGTATCGCTTGAAAATCACTTTTCTACTCCTCTTTCACATTCAAACATGTTCATAATCCACCCCATTTATTCAACTAAACTGAATCACTAGATACCCCTTTTTCACTATTTTCACACACTTTATTTCACAATTTTTTTCTCTTTTTCAATCTCTCTCTTTTCTTTCTTCTTTTTCTCTCTTTGTATTTACATTGAGGGGTTCCATCTATTTCAAAACAATCCATCAAAGGGGGAATCTCACATTTCTTGACTTTCCTTCTTTTTCACCACACCCTCAACTTAGGATTTTGGCCTAAGCTAGCTATTCAAACATACCAATACTTCAGGAAGGTTATGGGTGATGGGATAAAGAAGTCAAAGTTGTTCAAGTTTCTTCCACGAAAAGGATAGGCCCAAAATGTCCCAAGAAAGGTTCTCACATCTCACAAGGTTGTCCAGAAAGAGGTATATAGTAAATTTGGCTTAATCTTCAAAATTCTAGCCTAAGATCGTTTCAATTGCTCACTTCACTCAATCAATGGGAGCAACGGGGCAAATTCTAGGTGTCATCAAGCACAATGTTAAAAACAACTTCACCACACAAGGCATTGGTACAATATCAAACAATACTCCACATTTTGGAGCTAGCATGCAATGTTCATCAAAAGAGACTTAATCAACAATCAGCTAGTCACAACGAGATGCTCAAAGTTCACATATTGCATATGTAACTTAGTTTGCCACATCGTAGCCGCACATTTATTTCATTCAATTAAGAGCACTATTCAAGTCATCGATATTGACAGCAATCGAAACTCAAATTTGCACAAGAACAACCACAATTCCACATACAAGAGGTGGCAAAATTTTTAAATTTAGTTAAAAAACCATTCTCTATCAAAACAATGGTACAACACAATTCAATAACCAAAAATTCTATAAAAATCAATAAGCTCCAATATTTACATCACAAAAACATAATATTCACAAAAATAACCCACAGAAGGACCCTCTAGAAATAACACGGCTTAATTGACCCCGAAGGGGTAGCATACAAGCCTCATAGCATTATGAACATTAAAGCAAAGGAAAATAGTGCGGAATTTAAAACTTTTCTTTACAATCAAAGTCTCTTATAAAATGAAAGAGAATCTACGGCACTTTATCTCAAAACATCTATTATACTTGGAAACAAACTCTTGAAATACAATCTTAGGGACACGACCCTTACAACCAAAGTCTAAAACATAATAGAAAGACAATAAAGGACATGTGGTCAAGCCCTCGAATACAATGAGGACTCACCAATCTTCTTCTTCTTGATCTCCTATGAATCTTGCCACGAGGATGAAATCCAATATATTCAAAGCCTACAGTTATAGAAAATGTATAAAGATGGGGTTAGCACAAAAAGTAATAAATATGGAAGCCATACACAAAACCATTAAAACATGCATGAAAAAGGACATTTCATTTGAAATCATGTTGTATGCAATTTTTGAACATCATCTTTGAAATAGTTAGAGAATGCAACCCATAAGGCAACTCACACACATTACATCATAATAGGAGAGATATCAATATAATAACAAGCATAGTCTCCTACATCAACGTAATACAAATCCCAATCTTCACAATACATTGCCTCCAATCATAAAGTAATACAGGTCAAATACCAAGATTATCTCATCATTATGTAATCATCACATAAGAAACCCCAAAGAAACACTTGTGCAATGTGTGGCAACTAACATGCATTTACAATGTACAACACAAGCCAATATCACATTCATATTCATTTCATAGTAAATTCATTACCTTAGTAACCCCTAAGACACACTTGTTCAATGTGTGGTTAGCATCCCATAATACTAGCCCTACTAAGTACTCATTTGAAGCTACCATAGTCATGCACTTCATCTTTAGACCTCATTATAATCAATGGCCACAATTAAGGAAATAGTCAAGTACATTACTTGAATTCTAAGAAAAGTCGTTCATAACAACCATCCATTCAATATACATGCATGCATTTAAATCTCATCATAATGCAAACGAACAATCCCATTTAATTCTACTAAGTCTACTTGTGCAATGTAAAAGTGAAGTCCTATACCCAACTCCTACTAAGTAGAACTCATTAAGAAGTCATAATATAGTTCATGTCTCTTTCATTATCTTTATTATATAGGGAAAAGTTTCCATAACTGACATAGACCATGTGAGCTACATGGTATTTGGTGTCGTATAACCCCACACCTAAAGAAGGTATCCTACTTGCCTAAGGTAGAACTAAATATATAGCTATAAGGTGGATCCACTACCTAAATACCTATGTGGGCACGTAGTTATGGGATAGGGAGATTTCTTCTAGAAACCCATCGTATTGCATTAGCAGATAGGCTTCCATCTCATGAGTTCATTTAGATTACCCAACCTATTGTAATAGGGAAACAACCTTTACTTGATTGTCCATATCGACTCGATGCTATGCATTATTTCCAAAATTATACATCATTAGTATTTGAATTGCATTTACATGTGTGAAGGATTACTTTGCCCTTCATTCAATACAATTCATCTAAATAACTCATAGATTCATTAAAGATGAGAATGTAGTTTCAACTTTAGAATCAGAATTAGTATGTGAAAATAACTTTCCCACCAAGATAATGTGTTTTCATGAGAATGGACTTTCAATCAACACTATAGGATTATCATGTTCATGTACATTTCATGCGTAATAATTTGTAAAGGTGCATATGAGAACTATACTTTTAATTAACATCATTAATACATCATAATCATGTTTATGCATGGAGTGCATGTGTATGATTGTCCTTGCAATGACACACCAACAACATTATCATCATAGACACTTCCCTCTCAAAATGTTCATAAGTATGTATATAATATCATAGTCCTGCATCATTCACATATATTGCATTCAAGGATCATAGACCATGTAAATCAACACATCTAACATTTATTATAATAGACATGTATATTATCATAACTCAAATAGTTCATTCATTTGCATGTATAAAATCATGTATTCATATCATAGGTCATGTGGGTAAATTCATCCCACAATAGTACCTCATACAATTCAACAGGCACAATGGCTTCCTTCCTAAAGCCTCAATATTCATTGTTCATTCCTTTTAACCTTTCCTTTAAAGCCCTAGGATTCATCTTCATATTATGAGCATTACTCTCAAGAAATACCTCAATGGTCATCATGTAAACCTAATTCTCAAGGTAAACTAACTACATTCTTCATTCTTACTCAATTATAGTCATAGAGCATCAAGTAAACTAAATCTCAATACTAATCGATCGTGATTCATCATGTAAGACCTAATCAACTTCATTCATGTCTACTTGATTCACTCATAAGAAATTCATGAATATGTGATCTAATCTAAGGCAATTCATCAAGAAGTTCATCAATATTAGAAGGTCGCATCTAAACCCTCAATTTACCTCTTTTATGACATAACCCTAGGCTACATCAATTTCACCCCAGACTCTTAGGTTAATAAAGAATAAATGTAGTATTATTCTTAAATCCTGTAGTTACTTCATAATCAACTCATATTCAATCACTTGAATAAACATCTAATGAAATTCACAATATAGAAAAGAGTCATAGCTAGGGTTGGGGAAAACTCATGGATTCTTTGGAATTCAAGTTAAAATCATCTAAAATCAGTAGTATAATCAATAACAAACATAATTCAACCTTTAATAACAACTTTGAAAGGAATCCATGGGGTTGAGTTGAAACCCTTGCTAATTGGGTTTTCTAGAATTGAGTAACAAGCTTTTGAAAGGGCTCCTTGTGTGATAGCTTCCCAAGGAGGAAAAACTCCCATACCATAGACTTAGAATCCCATCAAATTCAAGTGAAGAAGCCTCCATCTCCACGCCCTAGCTTTTTCCCTTCTCTTGGTTTCATTAGAGTTTCTAGAGAGAACATTTTTTTGAGGGGAAAGTAGTTGGGTTTTGATATGGGGTGGGTCTTTGGTTAGAATGATTTAATGAAGTGTTTAATACCTTAAAACACTTTATATATATGAAATAAACCCATATTAAGCAACACCTACTTAAAACAAACTAAATCCGAGTTACCTAAACTAACCCACCTATTGGCCCACTTTGGGCAAATTACATGTGCAATCCACGCCCCTTGGACCTACGGTCCATCAGTTGATCAATTGGGCATGATGCAGGTCCGTTGTTTGGACCTGCAGCTCCTCAACCAGGCCTAGAACCACGCCCCATGACCTATGGGGTGTCACTCAATCTACTGGCCGTGATTGGCCATCTGTAGGTCACTCATTTTGGCAGTTTTTGTGATCTTAGGCAGCCTTGGGGGTTAGACTTTAGGGTCCTCCCCAAGGACCCTTGATTGGTATTTAGGGGGTCGTACCTTGATGTTTAACACCTACACACCTCAACCTAAGCTCGGGAAGTTAATATACTACCTAAAACCAAACATCAAACTCAAAAGCTCAAACGTAAGGCTCTAGTTTCACCGATTAGTTTCCATTAGACTCTAGCTTGATCGTACTAGTTTTTCGGGTTGTTACATTATCTCCCCCTTAGGAACATTCATCCTCGAATGACACTTGAAACACTTAATGGAATTAAAGACTCAAGACTAGCAGCCAATCAAGCATGAAACTTCAATAATGCACAATTCAAAAGACACTAGTCACAATGTGCGCTTATACAAAGGATGTAACATCAACTCCTATTCAACTTGTTCAATGCAATAAAAGGAAGTATGAACTATATCTACACAACCAACTTATGCATGATATTCTCACAACTTGTCATGTTCAAGGAGGAACTACCATCTCCTAACTAAAACATGTCCATTTATTCTTCTCATGAAGTACAATAGGCAACTCTTACTCAAAGCACCACAACATGAGGGAAACAATTCACATAAACTCATTTTCTTTCAAAACACAAGTTTTCATGAACGTGCATTATATAAGGAAGTCATGGCAACATATAAGCACATAACAACAATATTAGTTATACATACCATCTCCCCCATAGGAGTGAGCCTATACCATCACTTCTAAATATCATTAATCACATAGTCATAGGAAGAATTACATTTTCTCATTAAATGCAAGCTCAACGCAATCAACAAGGAGCCCAAGTGCCATTTCATCAAAACACAACAAAGCATGTTCATCACACCATCTCATGAAGTCAAATATACCATATCCTTACTAGAATGCCTAACAACATGAGGAACATGTAAATCATGAAAAATCCATTTTATACAAAGTAAGAATCTTTTCAAAAACATGCAAAACGTAAGGAGATCATGGAAATTTCTAAAACACTCATGACCCCTAGATATAGAACAAGCCCAAAAAGAAACTCTTGGTCTCCATCTAGAATAGGAAGAGAAGAAAAGATGAGGATATCGGGACTCTCAATCAATGTTGCTTCTCAAGCATATGATCTCCCCCTTGGGAGTAAGTCCCCTTTTACAAAAACCCTCAATTGTTACCCTTTTCCACAAACTCAAAGAATTTTTAAGACCCATTATAACCCTACCAGGCTCTAAAACTAATAGAGGTCTAATAATCATGTGTCCAAATCCTACCAAGGTTTACTAGAGTAATTCTATGGGACAAGGAAATTGTAGGACACAGATAACATCCAAGACTCCATGTGATAGAAATGGGTCAAGGAAAACTCATCGTCTTAGGCTAAAGGATAAATTGAAGGGGACATAAGGATATTGGGACATCTCATTTGCCCTTGACCTCCCAATTAATCACCTTCAACTAACACCCTTACTGAAATATCACTCCTCAACATTTTCATGGAAGCACTTTCTTACTCTTCTATTTCTTGGCTAGCCAGTCTAAGGTCACAATAGGTACTTCTAAATTAGGGAGGTTTTGATCTAAGCACTTTTGCTCACAAGCACCCTACCAACACCACTCTAAGTCTCATATTCGCCTAACAAATCGAGACTAAACTTTTCAACTCACTAAACCCTTTAAGGTGAGAATTTCAACCAATCCTAATTCATGAACATCAAGGACACTAAATGAGCTTACCATCTAAGCACATTATCCCCCATTTGGGGTAAGCCTATACAAACTCTTTACAACCTCACTTCTTCACACAATATGATTCTAAACCATGGAGGATTACACTTTTATCCTCTTTTAAAGGAGTTTTACTCACTCAACATCTCTAGGCACCACTATTCCTCAAAATCCAACATACCATAACACTCATTATGGCTAAGTTGGGTTATACCAACCAACCACATATTGCCCTAATTAAACCAATGAATACTAAGGAAAACACAAAAGTTCATCATATCCAATTTATCAAGTCACAAAAGACAAGTGTTACAGGAATTACTTCTACAAGGCTCATCACCTTAGATATCTCATCTATAAACTCTAGAGGAGCTTCCTCTATCTTTGACCCATAGAATTCCAGAATCTAATAAAACATAAAACACATACCAAAATCCTTAGGATCCACTACCACTCACTCTTTGAGACTTAGGGGTAGACATCCTCTCTTGGATAAACCTTAGGGGAAACTTAGAAGAGTTTTGTCCATGAAACCTTTGTCTCATTCACTAACATTGGATCAAGACAATCCTAGACCATTTCTACCCTTATCATCACCTTTGGTGGGATCTACCAACCAATCATATCTAGGTATTACCTAAGCACCCTACATCAAAAGGTTTATATTTAAGATCTTTCTTAAAAGACACCTAACTCTTTGAAGTTGGTTAACACCTATACCATTCTTCCATACCTCAACTAGGTGGTAAATGCAACCTCAAAGTCAAACTTAAGACACAACTTAATCCAAACTTATGGCATAGAATTTCCCTCTTTCCACTCTTTGATAGGCTCATTCGGGAACTAACAATTTGACTATATGGGTTCTATCATCAACTAAACATAATCTCACAATCACCTTGTTAGGTAGGCACACTATCTCTTATTAGGAGTAAGTCTATACAATTTCTTCTAACCAACCTTCATAACACAAAGGAAACCATGAAGCATTATTCACCTTAAAGGCAACATCACAATCTATTACCTCAAATCTTACAAGCAACATAGCCATAATAGGCATCAAAACCAACCTTTCTCCCTCGCTCCTTTTAGCAAGAGCCCTTCAAGTAGTCATACCCTAAAGACCATTGGATAAGGAAAATGAGAAGGACCTTTACAAGTTAAGTTCTATGTCACGACTAAAGAATAAAGAAGTGAAGGTTTTCCTAACATCCGATAGCCTCCTATTCATAAAATATTGCACACTTTACATTTAAGAACAATACTCTACTATATGTGGTTTGACACATCCTAATAACCAATCCATAAACCTTATACTATGATACCACGTTTGTCACGACTCGGGGTTACCCGGTAGAAGTAACACGGTGTAATTGACCCCAAAGGGGTCGCATACAAGCTTCATAGCATTCATAAACATTAAATCATAGGAAAATAGTGCGGAATTTAAAAAAATTATTTACAATCGAAGTCTCTTATAGAATGAAAGAGAATCTATGACACTATGTCTCAAACCATCTATTATACTTGGAAACAAACTCTTGATATACAATCTTAGGGACACAGTCCTTACAACCAAAGTCTAAAATACTATAGAAAGACAACATAGGACATATGGTCAATCCCTTGACTACAATGAGGACACGCCAATCTTCTTCTTCTTGATCTCATATGAACCTAGCCACGAAGATGGAATCCAATTTCTCCAAAGCCTACACTTATAGAAAATGTAGAAAGATGGGGTTAGCACAAAAAGTACTATGCATGGAAGCCATGCGCAAAACCATTAAAACATGCATAAAAAGGGACATTTCATTTGAAATCATCCTATATGCCATTTTTGAATATCATCTTTGAAATAGTTGGAGAATGCAACCCATAATGAAACTCATAGATATTTCATCATAACATGAGAGATATCATTATAATAACAAGCATAGTCTCCAACATCAACATAATACAAATTGCAATGATCACAATACATAGCCTCCAATAATAAAGTAATACAAGTCAAATACCAAGATTATCTCATCATCAAGTATGCAACCCCGAAGAAACACTTGTGCAATGTGTGGTATCTAACATTCATTTACAATGTACAACACAAGCCAATAATCACCTTCATACTAATTTCATAGTAAATCCATTACCTTAGTAACCCCTAGGAAACACTTGTGCACTATATGGTTAGCATCCCATAATACTAACCTTACTAACTACTCCTTTGAATCTACCTTAGTCATGGACTTCATCTTTAGACCTCATTATAATCAATGGTCACAAATAAGGAAATAGTCATGTACATTACTTCAATTATAAAGAAAGTCATTCATAGCAACCATCTATTCAATATACTTGCATGCATTCAAATCTCATCATAATTCAAAGGAACTATCCCATGACATCATACTAAGTCTACTTATGCAATGTAAAAGTGAAATCCCATTACCCCACTTCTACTAAGTAGAACTCATTAAGAAGCCATAGTATAGTTCATGTCTAATTCATTATCTTTATTATTTAGGAAAAAGTTGCCATAACTGACATAGACCATGTGAGCTACATGGAATCTGGTGTCGTATAACCACACACCGAAAGAATGTGTCCTACTTGCCTAAGGTAGAACTAAATATATACCTATAAGGTGGATCAATTAGATAATAGACCTATGTAGGCACATAGTTATGGAATAGGGAGATTGTTTCTAGAAACCCGCCCTATTGCATTAGCGGAGGGCCTTCTATCTCATGAGATCACACAGATGACCGAACCAATTGCATTAGCCAAAAGGCCTTTACCTCATTGTCTATATCTGCTCGGTGCTAAGCACTATTTCCTAAATTATACATCATTAGTCTTTTAATTGCATTTATATATGTGATGGAATACTTTTCCCTTCATTCAATACAATTCATCTAAATAGTTCATAGATTCATTAAAGATGAGAATGCACTTTCAATTTTAGAGTCATAATTAGCATGTGAGAATAACTTTCACACCAAGATCATGTGTTCTCATGAGAATGGACTTTCAATCAACACAATAGAATCATCATGGTCATGAACATTTCATGCATAACAATGTGTAAGTGTGCCTATGAGAACTATACTTTCAATTAACACCATTGATACATCATAAACATGTTTACACATGGAGTGTATATGTGTGTATGATTGTCTTTAGAATGACACAACAACATTATCATCATAGACACTTCCCTCTAAAAGTGTTCATAAGCATGTACATTATATCACAATCATACATCATTTACATATATTGCATTCAAGGATCATAGTGTATGTAAATCAACACATCTAACATTTATCATAATAGACAGGTGTATATTCATAACTCAAATAGTTCATTCATTATAATGCATAAGCTCATGTACTCACATTATAGGTCATGTGGAAAAAGTCCACCCACAATAGTAGCACATATAGGTCAACATGCATAATGTCTTCCATCCTAAAACCTCAATAGCCTTTACCTTTAATGACCTAGGATTCATCTTCATATAATGAGCATTATTCTCAAGCAATACCTCACATGGTCATCATGTAAACCTTATTATCAAGGTAACTAACTACATGTTTCATTCTTACTCAATTATAGTCATATAGCATCAAGTAAACTAAATCTCAATACTACTCAACCATGATTCATCATGTAAGACCTAATCAGGTTCATTCATCTCTACAAGATTCACTCATAAGAAATTCATGGCTAGGTGATCTAATCTAAGGCAATTCATCAAGAAGTTCATCAATTTTAGAAGATCACTTGTAAACCCTCAATTTGCTTCTTTTACGGCATAACCCTAGGCTACATCAATTTCTCTCAGAATCTTAGGTTAATCAATAAAACATGTAGAATTATACTTAAATCATGTAATGACATCATAATCAACTCATATTTAGTCAATTGAATCAATTTCCAAACGTAGAGAAGAGTCATAGCTAGGGTTGGGGAAAACTCATGGATTCTTTGAAATTCAATTTAAAATCATCTAAAATCAGTAGTATAATCATTAACAACCATAATTCAACCTTTAAGAACAACTTTTAAAGGAATCCATGGGGTTGAGTTGAAACCTTACCTAATTGGGTTTTCTAGAATTGAGTAAAAAGCTTTTGAAAGGGCCCCTTGGATGACAACTTTCCAAGGATGAATAAGTCCCATAACTTAGACTTATAATCCCATAAAATTGAAGTGAAGAACACTCCATCTCCATGCCCTAGCTTGATCCCTTCTCTTGGTCTTCAAAGGAGTTTCTAGACAGAACATTTTTAGAGGGGAAATAATACCTTAAAAATACTTCATATATATATATATATATATAAAATAAAACCAAATTAATAAATACCTACTTAAAACAAACTAAAAACTAATTACCTAAACTAACCCTCTTATTGGCCAACTTTGGGTAGATTGCAGGTGCAATCTATGCCCCATGGACCTACGGTCCGTCAATTGATCTACTGGGTGTGCTGAAAGTCCGTGGTTTATACCTGAAGCTTCTCAACTAGTCCTAGAACCATGCCCTATTACCTATGGGGTGTCACTCAATCTACTGGCGGTGATTGGCCATCCGTAGGTCAATCATTTTGGCAGTTTTTTAGTTCTTAGGCAACATTGGGGGTTAGACTTTAAGGTCCTCCCCAAGGACCCTTGGTTGGTCTTTGGGGGGTTGTACCTTGATGTTTAACCTTGATACACCTCAACCTAAGCTTGAGAACTCAATATACAACCTATAACTAAATATCAAACTGAAAAGCTCAAACATAAGGCTCTAGTTTCACCTATTAGTTTCCATTAGTGTCTAGTTTGGTCGTACTAGTTTTTCAGGTTGTTACAATACCTTACCCCACCAACAAAAAATATAGTTGTCCTCAAATGCAACTAAAACATTAAAACAGTAGAACATGTAACAAAGAGGGAAGGGAAAGGTCATCTTGCAATGCTAAGCCTGGGGTAAAGCCTGTATGTCCATCGCTCTATTTGTGTGGGCATCAATTCCTAGTGTCACATCATTCTTATATCCACTGGAGCTAACCATGAAAACATCCTCAACCGACACCTACCTCGTAGTCTCAAACATCGCACCCTCCAGGTCAGCTAGGTCGTCATAGACAGCCTCCTTACAAACACCAAGCTGCAGCTCATCAGTCTCAACCTCGGATTCAACAACAGCATTATCAGCTCTTACCTCACCTCTAATAGTAGCCAGAGGCACATCATAATAAGTAGTAACATCAATGGTTAGGCCATCTGGGATCTCCATAGTGCCAAAGATCACGGACATATCAGTGAACTTCAGTTGGTCCACATCCTTCCTTAACTATGTAATATTGGCCTTTAAGGTCATCACCTCATCAGTAGCTCCCTGGCCTTTCACACACTTTGCTACTCTCACAGTCAGGAAATCCAGGGCCAACTTGTTGCTATAAATCCCAGCTTCAAGGTGTGTCAAAGAAGCAACAATGGCCCTCTTAATCATCCCTAGAATAGCAGCCTCTAACTGGGAGGTCCGCTTAACAGAATGGGCTATATTCCCAATCGTGGAAAGCATCACCTTGGTGATAGGGGATTTGGATGCAGAAGTACTACCAGCAACAGAAAATATAGAGGGAGGAGGTGCAGTAGAAGTGCAAGGAGTATCAAAAGGCATAGAGCTAGAAGTACCTAAAGTCCTAGTGGTCGGAGTAGGAATGCACGTATCTGTAGGTATCAAATCAATATCAACCTCCAAGGTCAGACCCTGAGGATACCCCCTTGACAAAAACACGGGAACTAGGATCACGAGTCAACCCAAGCTAACCCTCAGCTGGCATATTATAAGCATACAAACACTTTTTGAAATAAGAGATACTGTGTGGAAGTTTAAAAAATGCGATAACTAAATGAAGGGGAATACAAAATCTAAGTATGAATATAAATATACTAAGTAGGATTTTACGATACTGAACTATAACTCAAATACTAAAGTTGAATCTTTCTATGGCTAAAATAAGACTCTAACTGACTAGAGATGTTGGGAAATGCCCCCAACTAACTTAGTAAAACTGAAACTAAAATAAAAGACTAAAATATAAGGAACATGTCTACCATCCTCGAAGAATGATGTCTTACCACATATACTGCTACATGATCTAAATGATGAGGACCCAAACCTACATCACGAAAAGATGTAGCGTAGAGTATGCGTAAGTACTTGAAATATACTGAGCATGCAGGATAGGATAAAATTGAACAAAGCATACTGAGCAATGATATAATCTGAATTGAATGTAAATATTTTGAGATATACGAAATATGAACTGAATTGAAGGCAATGACCAAGTACATAACATGTTGAAATGGAATACTTAAACATAACTGGAACCTGGTCAATGCACTAGAATCTAACTGTGGGAGCTACTATAAACCGACATAAAACCACGTGAGGTAAATGTGGAGTCCGATATATATGCCCCATCAAGAGGATCCAATATATCTTACTTAGGGTATAGAGGCATGTTGTTGTGATCACCTAAACTGATGCCTAAAGAGATGACTTACAAACCTATGGGGGTACATAGTTCTAGGACTATGAGGGTGACTGACCCTAGTCCAACTCGATCAAAACCTACTCCCAACTAGAAATATGTACAATACAACATAACTAAGATATACTAGATAACTCAGTATTTTAATATGCTAACTGAAAATGCAACATTAAGTACTGATAATGGAAAATTTAAAAACCGAGGCATTTATATCTATTTATCTGTCCTAGCTAGTGTTATTCATGAACTAAACAAATCAAGTCAACTAGGGTTTTGAGTGTCATGCAAGGAACTAAGTAACAGTGTTACAAAAACATGTTAATCTTAATTGGAAATACTCTAACAACTAAATCACAACAATTATCTAATGTTCTACAAACCCTATGTGTAAGCAATATTTTGGGAATCAAGAATCTCATTGAAATCTAGGGACCTAATGGGTTGAAGGAACCCATTAGTGAATCCCTCATACATGGGGACGATATTCACAAAGAAATCTTCCAATTTCAGGGCTGGAACTAGAGAAACCTTTTTGCGTTCTTGGAAAGGTTTTGGTCAATTATTTATTCTCCTTTTTCTCCGATTTGATCAATTTTTTGAGAATGAATTGACTAAGCTAAGTTATGATTTAATTAGTAGGCCTAAACTAACCAAAATGACATAGTTTAGGGGTTAAATGACGTAGTTTAGGTGTCCAATACATAGGGAAAAGACCAAAATGACCCTTACATAAAATTAGACGAGGCCACCAATAGCCCCTGACCGATGGACTGTGGACTAACCGACGGTCCATCCTGGAAAGGTGTTGTTTGGCTTCAGAGGGCTGAGCTGATGGTCATGATCTATGGACCTGCACTATGGCCCGTGGTCTGACCTAGGATCTGTGGGTTCGGCCATGGGTCATGCCTTTTTCTTAATATTTTGGGTAGGCTGCAGGTGGTTGACCACGGACCCCATCTACGGTCCGTGGGTCAACCTACGATCCATTGGTTGTCCCCATTGGTGGAACCTCCAACATTTAATTTTTAGCAATTTGGCCTTTCTAGCAGACGAGGTATTACATTATCAGCCACTTGGAAACATTCGTCCTCGAATGAAGTCAAAACTAGCTGAGTATGGAGGAAAGTAGCTGCATTCCCTACCACTAAGTATTGGAAACTGAAATATGACTAACCTAAGTTCCAAGAACATGAAAATACGTTGAACATGTGAGGAGTCTAATATTTGGACTCATTTAGGGATTTATTGAGATAGATATAGTGTCCTCAAATGCTTAATTTGTGCCTAAAACTAATGATAAATCCTTGAATTTCAGGTATATGGATTATGGAACAAAGCAAGGACACTAACATGCAAAAAGGAACAAACAAACTGAACAATTAAAGAAAGGAATGCCCAGTGATCGCCAAGAGCGTTTGGTGAATCACAGAGTCGTAGTTCCAGTGTGCCAGCCCTGAGGGAAGAAACCAAGTCGGTGACAGAAAGGAGAAGTTGGTGAATTACTGAGTAGTTCTGCGAAGCAGTGATAAATTGCCAAAAGTTACAGAACCCAAAGATGTTGAATGACAAGGAGAAAAGGTGATGGAAGAGATCAATGGGCGTCTTGCTGAGTTTTACGGCGAGCCCAACTTAGTTCGCCGAATGTCCATTTCTATCTTAATTTTTGGCTACTATAAATTAGATTGTGAACATTTTAGTTTGTATCTTTTGAACTTCTATTTTAGTATCTACATTATTTTGGAACACTTGAACGAGTTTTACTGGATTTTTTCCTTAGCTTTGAAAGATTGAAGAAATTCACTTTTGAGAATTTGGAAGTGGGTGTTTGAGATTCATCAAATTGGAGCATTTTAAAGACAAATCACTCTTATTAAGTTGATGGATAAACAATTTGGCAACTATTTTTACCTTTTTATGATGTCTAGCTATATTACCAAATTCTTGGGGTGTGATCATGTGATTATGGGCTGAATTAGTTTTCGGGTATTGCTAATTGTTAGTTTAAATGCTATTTAAAAGTGAGTTTAATAATTAATTGTTTGTTTAATTTAAGAATTGTAGTTGCAAATGCAGTTCTATATTTGTGTTCTTGGGTTGCTTGAGAGAGAGGTTTTAGATCTAAGGTTATTAATTGATGGTTTATGGGTATTGGGTTGATCTGGTTTAACTCGAGATAGTAAATCCTAAGACCAATCCAACACATTTAGCTCGAGATAGTGAATGGATTAAGGTGTGGGATGCTCTTAATTAGCATTCTTGTTGATGATCGAAAGAAATCACCTGATTCGGGGTAGTTGTTTGAGAGAAAACTACCTCCTTTATAGTCTAGCCTTGTAACACCCCTAAATGTTAATAAGAACGTATATATTGATTTACCTTTGTTAAACTATTTCAATTTGGTTTACTCTCATTTTGGGAAACTTTAAAGTTGTGAAAATTGCTAACTTGCTTAGCATAAATTGTTATCGTAAGTTAAGGGTTTGTATTGGGGTATCTAGAAACTATTCTATCCTAATTATAGTTAATTAAATGGTGTTGAGGCACATACATATAAAAAAAATGTAAATATGCATTTTTTGGGCAGCACAAATGGGATATATATAAAGCATGGTTGGCAGCTCCTTGGCCAGCCAAGTGTCCCAAGTGATAAGCATAACTTGTGTGGCTATATATTGACATTTCTCTTGTGAATTTTGGTCCATTAAAAGCCACAAAACCTTTAGAACTTTAATTAACCCTTTCTTCATCAAAATCACAAGAAAAACCTTGGTCTTTTGGCGGAAATTCAAGAGACAAACTACCTTGTTGGTAAGTGCTGAAAATTTGTTCCCGAACTAGGCAGTGTTTGGTAAATTATGTATATCTTGTGATCTGGAAATCCGTTTTGGGTGAATAAATATGTTTTGGAAAGATAATTCATATATCTACAACTCTTATGTTTATTTGAAAGTCTGATTTAGCTGTTATGGATGTGAAAACTGGGACGCAACACAGGACAAGTTCTGTCCAGATTTCTCTGTTGTTGTAGCTGAGTAGACTGTGTTACGTTTAGAATATATCAGTATCTAGAACTCCGTTTTGGGTGCATAAATATGATTTGGAAATCTGGTTCATATATCTACAACTCTTATGTTTATGTCAAAGTCTAATTTAGCTGTTATAGATGTGAAAAATGGGACGCAACACAGGACAAGTGTTGTCCAGATTTCGGGTTTAGAATTCCGGTAGGAACCACTGTTAGTGTATTGATGATATCTTTTTGTACAAAGTGTATTTTTCAGTGATTCTTATTGCGTTGCAATCTTAAGAGATGTATCTAAAACTTTAATGAAGGTTACAAAATCTATTTTTGCTTATTTCCTGTTCAAATTTAAGTTGCAACATGGGGTACTAAACTGTCCAGAATCACTGTTTTGAGAACAGAATTGTGTCTGTGTGGTAATCCTATTTTATTTCGATATTATTGAGATATTAGGAATTAAAGAAGTTATTTAATTGCATTTTTAAGGTTGTATAGACTTGTGAACAAGTTGAGGAACTTGATACGTTGGTTGGCCTCCGGTTTGCTTGCAAAGTTTGTTGGACTATTGCTACACTAAAGTATTGAGGTTTGTGTATAAACTTGTACTTGAACTCTTGTGATGGCTGGTATAAATGAAATTTGATCTTGATACCTCAGCTACCTCTTGTTACCTTGCATTGGCATGTTGGTATAATACTTGTGTATCTCGCCTACTTGTACGGATTGTTGGATCACTTGGCACTCTTGTTGGGACTATGTCCTTCTTGTGGCTACAGCTTTGTCACTATTGGCAGGTCTCTTGATTCAAATCATTTGCCATCTTGACTCTGGATTTGTAGTTCGTCTTAGGAATGGAAGTTATCCATTTTAAGAACGAACTAGAAAGCCATTTTTAATATGGTTCTTGGTATTCTTGATACAGGGCTTCGGTCCTTCTTGATATAGGGCATCGACCCTTCTTGATACTTGCTTGTGCTGGGTGTGACGACATGAAGTATATATGGGGCGAGCCTTGCTGTTGAAATTCTTGGAAAAGGGTGCTATGAGCTTCTTGATATTTGTATTTTTGAATATCGAATTTGATACTTGTTATCTATTGTTACTTGATTTATTTATTATATTTCAAGTATGATGCTCATTGACTTGGAAAAGGTGGCTTGATGAATTTTGAGATTTTCGACCCTATAGTTTTTACACCACTAAGCTTTATGCTTAGCGATAGTTGTTTCTATCGTAGGGGCTGATCGAGAGGAGTGATGAAGATGGCCATGGGAGATGGAAATTTTGAGAACTTAAAAGAAGATCACATTTGCATATAGGCATATATATTTTGTATAAATTTTGGTACTTATATCGATCTATATGATGTATATATTTGCATTCGGTTTTGAAGCCTTGCCGTATCATGTTCATGGGTTGTAATCTAAGTATGGCTATGTGTTTGGTTCATTTGGGGTGTTTAAGCCCAAGTTTTGTAATATGTTACATGTCCTACTCGTTGGTAATGATTGTAAAGCATGATCCCAACTAGTTTGGGTACTCGGAAGTGGATAATTTTTATTATCATTAATTACTTGCATGAGGAAAAAGGAGAAACGAAAAAAAATAAAATATTTTTACATCTTGTAATTTATGTGCATACGGTAAATGGAAAGGGGTCGCTACAAGCCTACTCACTAATATTTAGCTATTGACTAATAGTTGCAATTACCTATACGTCTATCTTTTCCTATAATTGATAACATCCCAAGAAGCCGTTTTGCTTATTGTTAATTCTTAGTGCTTCTGATTGGTTTTTGTGGATAACTAAATCCAAAAAAGAAACCCATTTGACATTTGAGTCACCCCTTTTACTTGAATATGTCTTTTATCGATAATTCCTATTCCTATGACTTATTGGACCACATTTGTAGTTCCTTATTGAATGTAAGACATGTACCTCTCCCTGTGGGATTCGAACCCAACTCATTTAGTTGGGTTTTATACTGATTTATGATTGTTGACACCTAGAATTGGATGAGGTGTGTTTGAAACGTTAGATCAAAATAGCGTTGCTGCTGGCGAGTGGTGTTGTTTGAAATTCTTTTGGTGAAGTTTAATTGTGTTCTTCTTAGTTATAGTTGAAGCAACTTATTTTTGTTTTTGGTTTTGTGTTGCTTTTGTTAAACAAAGGAGATGAGCGTAAATGGTAGTAATGGTAGCCAAGTGGGCCACCAATTAGACAAGGTCGGGAACCTCAACAATGTCGATGACCCAGTCCAAATGGGTGGTGTTGGGGCCATTCATTTCCCTCTAGATGAAGGGAACCTTATGTTCTACAATACAAACACCATGCTTCAGCTCCTTCAATTGATGCGTTTATTTGGAGGTCTGGCCCATGAGGATCTCCATGAGCATATTAGGATTTTTGTTGATATCTATGGACCATTCTCATACAAGAACATATCACAAGAATCGGTCCGATTGAGGTTGTTCTAATTTTCTCTAATGGGTGAGGCAAGCAAGTGGTTAGTTGAGTGGCCAAGAGAGTCCATCAATCTTGGATGGAGCTGGTCATAGTGTTCCAAGTTAGATTTTTCCCTCTCTCAAAGATGATGACACTTGAGAATTGTATCCTAAGCTTCAAGCGCGTGGAGGATGAGATAATCCATGAGACGTGATGGAGATTTTAAAAAGTGATGTTTCAATGCCCAACTCATGAACTTTCAGATAAGGTGTTGCTGGCATGCATATATAGAGGTCTTGATTTAGTAAATCGAGGAGTGGCTGACCAACTCTCTTGGTAGTATAATGCAACAACCACATGCGAGAGCATCCCAACTCTTCGATCGCATGACCATGATATACAAGGATCAAGAGAGGGAGCAAAATTTGGCAAAAATGATGACCTAGCTAGATATCTTGGCCAAAATATCGTGGAATTTGATGTGTTGTACAAAATGGAAGTAAACTGCCTAGCCAATCAATGAGGAAGTCATCGTGGAAATTACTCAAGGCCATGTAGTAACCAAGGATGGAATAGAGAGGGAAAGGAGGATAGGTATGTTCCTCCCCACGAGCACCAAAAGCCCAATGATTATAAGTGGCCATATAAAAGATATACTTTGACGTATTTCTCCGAGTGGTATAATGCAACAGCCCTATGTGAGAGCATCCCAACTCCTCGATCGAATGACCATAATCTACAAGGATCAAGAGAGGAACAAATTTTTTTCAAAAATATCATGGAATTTAAGGTGTTGTACAAAGAGAAAGTAAACTTCATAGCCAATCAAGGAGGAAGTCATCGTGCAAATTACTGAAGGCCATGTGGTAACTAAGGATGGAATAGAGCGGGGAAGGAGGATAGGTAGGTTACTACCCATGAGCGCCAAAAGCCAAAGGATTTTGATAGTGGCCAGATAGAAGATATACTGTTACATATTTTCAACAAAGTTGAAGGATATGCCAGAGTGTTGAAAAATATAAAAGAAAATGTCGCAACTCTCAATCAGATGGTGACCTTATATTCCATATCTATTAATAAACTGGAGACCCAAATGGGTAAAATTTTTTCTCATCTTAACCCAAGACAACAAGGGGGGTTTCCTAGTGACACTATGGTAAACCCCAAGAATGAATCTTAAATGGGTACTTGCGTCGTGCCACGACGTTAACTAAGGCGCTTCGTGGGAGGCAACCCAAATTTTTAATGCTTTGTGTTTGATTTTGGAATAATGGGTGTTGAATGTACAGGTTGAAAAGTGGAATGTGTTGGAGAAATGCAGGTTGGCGAGCCAAAAACCTAGTCGGTGACTCGCCATATCTTGGGTTCTTCGGTATATTATAATATTATTTATTAAAAGTTTATTGAGTAGATCTAAGTTTTCCATAGTTTGTAGCCAATATGTTAAATATTCGTAATTTATCATTAATCTGAATATGAGTCATATAGTTCATATATACTTTTGATAGTTAGTTCCTGCCAGTTTTGTTCTATTAGTTCCATTATCTGGTTTAGTTCTGTTATTTCTTCAATAATTAAAAGGTCATAAATTTTTCTTTTTATGTCGATATTAAGTGTTTTAAGGATATATAAAATAAATATTTTATAATTATAATCTTCATCTAATAAGTATGTATTCATCATTTCCATGATTTCTAAAGAATTTATTCCTTCCAACCTATTTGTTTATTATTAGTTATTATCAAATTATCTTAAAGTTATCCTGAACAAATTCTTTTGGTCACTACTATGACTTTTTGGCCTCAATCAGTTACCCTAACAGCGCCTTCAACAACTTCGTACTTCCCCTCAAACGGCTTCTCTTTTGCCTAACTGGGTTTCCGTTTTAGGATGGCATAGTCTGGGCTTACCTATTCTCAGCCTACCTTCGTTCATAGAAAACTACTTTGATTTATTCAGTATAACAACACTATAACATGATAGTAATAATAATAATAATCAAGAGATTATCAGGAATATGAAAGTTTAGTTATTCATATTGAAATATGAAAATACCTCTGTTTGTAGATTTTCTGGAGTTGATTCCTTCATAGGTTCGTGATTGTTGTTAGATTTCTCCATTTAGATTCTTTCTTATCTAGCTCTGATACCAATGTGGGGGTACGGAAGATGAGAGGAAAATATCGAAAGTGGGAGTTGAGGGATGATTGTCCCTTACTCCATAATCTTATTTATAAGCAAATTTACATGACCTTTACTATTCATGAATGACTTCCACTATTCATGAACAGTAACTGACTCTTACTATTTATACAGTAACTTGACCCTACTATTTACATAATTGACATTTTACTATTTATGAATAGTTTTTCTTGTCTTTTACTATTCATTAATAGTATCCTGTCTGGTGATGACTTCAAATAAAAACAAACAACTTTACTTTTTCTTTACAAAAAGAAGATTCCTACTTTTGACTAATGTAAATAGGTGTCTTGTTCATATCTTCTTTGTTGTCGGCTGTCTTCATCAGGCTGCCGGATATTTTGTATATCTTTTACCTTTGGATAGATTATTCCAGCTGTACGGTTGGGACGTTATTATCTTCTCCTTGGCATTCTGAACATATATGTTCTAAATATTTATTACTGATAGTTGTACAATATCTGGTTAATAGTGCTGGTGAAATAAAGTTTTTTCTAATAGCTCTTGTTGTTGGTATATTTTCTGGTTTAAGGAGACTTAATATCCATTGTCTTATTTCTTCCATATCTCCTTCTCTAGTTTCCCTACAATTAGAGTATATCATAGTATTATCTCTACTATAATAACTCCATATTGTATTGTTGTTTAAATAATTGTTTGCTAGTTCCGTTAGTATTGTAGCTATTCCAATAACTCTTTTGTTGGCATAAAAATCTGGAATATGTACAATAGTTATCTCGTTTTTTTTTTCTATTTTTTCCGGTATTAGCATATCTCTAGTCAATCCTATCTTTATAACTTGTATGACAGGTTTTATCTCGTCATATAATATCTCTGCAGTAGCTGTATAGAATTTAATAAAAAATAGTGTTCCTTTGGTAATTCTTTTGTAGGTTAGGAAAGCTTTATATAGTTGTGGTATCTTTGAGATTTCATCTCCTGTAGTTGTGTATACGGTACTAAGTAATCCGTAGTTATAACAAGTGGTAATCAAGTTTGTATTTGTGCCTGGCAAGGCAATTAGTTTATTGTATCCCTGTAGGTGTTGGGTAATATAATCTGTATTTGGTTCTTTTATGTTTGTGGCTCTGGGGTTTTTATTCAAGTATGTTTGGATTTTGTAAATATTTTCTATGTAGGTTCGGGTAATGTGGTTATATGTATTCTTTTGTGGGGCTAGGCTGTTTCTGTATGTGGTGGTTTGTGGAGTAGGTACGGATTTTTGTATTTTGGGTGTTGTATATGGTTTATCAAATAGCTTGTTCATATTTGTATTTATATAGCTTTTTTCTTTTCCTGATGTACCTGCAGTTGTATTTACACCAACGGTATGGGTTTTATGGAGTTTCCCAACGTCTCCTTCTAGGTCTGGAATTTTATCGTCTTCCGATCAACGTAGCTCCGCATGTTTAGTGTCATGCTGCTTACTGCTAGCTTGCTCTTTTAGCTTCTGTATCTCACCATTCATACTATCCACTTTTTTACAAAGTGTAGTTAGGAGGTTAAGTATTTGATCCATTGTATTTGTTTTTTCAGTATCTTTTCCTTGAGAGATGATCTGCAATCACATTCTTGTCAGTTTTTATAATTTCAATTGTAAATGAAAAATTTAATATATTTACTACCAGTCTTCTTATTTCTTTTGTTGTAACTGAGTCTTGCACCTTTTTGGTTATCCACCATTTTACCTGTGTATTATCTGTTCTAACAATAAATTTTTTATATACAATATATGGCTCAAAAGCTAATAAACATTTATATAAGACAAATAATTCTTTTCTATTTATTTCCCATTTTATTTATGGGTCTATATATGATCCGAAATAATATCTACAGTGATGTTCTATTTTTTCATTTATATATTTATATATTTATATTTTAGCACTCCTCCATAACTATGATCACTAGAGTCTGTTTCCACTATATAAGTAAATTGCCTATGTTCATCTGGAAAGTATAATTTTGGTAAATCTTTACACATGTTTTTTATTTTTCTGATATATATTTTATCTTGTTCATTAAAGTGATATTCTATGTCTTTCTTTAATTTTTTATGTAATGGTTTTAAATTGTCTGCTAATTTTGGTATATATTCTCTCACTTGATTAACTAATCCCAAAAATGATTGTAATTTTTTCTTGGTATCTAATAATTCTTCAGAATTAAATATTTTTTGTACAATATGTTTTTGCATTTTTATTCCATTTTTATCTATTTGTATTCCTAAGAATTCTATTTGATTTTTCATAATTTCAGCTTTCTTTTTTGATAAGCTAATTCCTGATATTTCTATGATATGTATAAATTTTTCTAATAATTTTAGATGTTCTTCTTTTGTTCTTGAATATAATAATATGTCGTCTGTATATACTACACAATTTTCTAGTTGTTTAAAATATGTATCCATAAAATGTTGATATCTACCTGGTGCGTTTTTATTCCCAAATGGTAAAACATTCTATTCGTAAAATCCTTGTGGTACAGTAAATGCTGTTAAATGTTTAGATTCTTCTTCTAGTTTTAGGTGGTAAAATCCTGATTTGCAGTCAAATTTGCTAAAGTAATTATATCCTTGTATTTGTCGTAGTTTTAATATTTTATTAGGTATAGGGTAATTATATGTTTTAGTTTTTGCGTTTAGATTCCTATAATCAATAACCATTCTGCTTTTTCCTCTTTTCTGTTCACTATGTTTATTTACTACAAATGTTGGGCTGTTATGTTTACTATTGCTTTCTTGTATATACTTATTTTCTAATAGTTCATTTATATGCATTTTAAATTCTGATTGGTCTTCAAAATTATATCTTAATGGTTTCTGTGTTATTATACTATTTTCATCTATTAGTTCAATTTTTACTTTTGTTTTGTGTTTATCCCATCCTTGTAATGGGCTTTCGTTATATAATGAGTTTAATTTATCGTTTATTGCTTGTATTTTATCTACTGTGAATATTATAATTTCTATTTTATGATCATTAGTTGTTATATTTTCTAATTTTTGGGTAATTTTTTCACTTCCTTTTATCCATGGTGTATTTTTTCTGATTTTATTATTAACTCTTTTTGCTCCTATCTTGTGATTACATATGGTAGTGAACCACCAATGTGTTTTTGTTATAGTATGTAGATATAGTTTTTCTAAAAAAGGCATTCCTAATAATATATCTTTATTTGTAAATTCATAACTATAGATTTCATCTATTAATAATATTTTATCCCATATTTGTGTTTTTATATTTTTAGCTTTATGTGTTATCATGCTTCCTTCATTATTAAATCCTGTTACTATTAATGGTCTTTTTAATGTTTCCCATTTACTATTTGGTAGACGATTATGTTTACACATATTTGCTTCTGCTCTTGTGTCTATCATAGGTGTGTAATATCTGTTATAGTATCCTTCTATAATTATTTTTGCTAAAATGTATATTTTTGTCATTATATTAAGATGTTAAGATGTTAGTTTATCATATAATTGTTCTTTGAATTAGCACTTTCTTTTTTTCATAATTTATTGTTAGTTGTTTATCATCTATATTATATGGTTTTACTGTTTCTAGCCATTTTATTCCTAAAGTAATATTATTATTTCCTTGATGTATTTTAAATTTAATTTTATTGGTATTCCTCCAATAATTAGTTCTTGTTCAGTAGTTTCTTCTATGTTTACCAAAGCTCTAGGTAATTCTGTGTTTATATTTTCTCCTGTAATTATTTCATGTTCTTTGACTAGTTCCCTTATAATTTGGTTTTCTACTTGTCCTGTATTTATAGTTATTAAATATTTTCTTTGGTCTAATATTCCTGTGATATAATATTGATATGGTTGTATTTCAGCTTTCTTTTGTTCTAATAACTTAGGTACTAAGTCGCAATCTAATCTTCTAGATGTACTAGTGCTTGATGATGAAGGTGTATCGTAGCTTAATCTTTTAGATGTACTTAATCTTTCTTTTACTATCTCTAAATCTTCTTCAATATCTATTTCTTTATAACTGTAATCATTATTATCTATTACTGTAATTATTTTATCAAATGGATTTTCTATTTTGATTTTTTGAATCTTATTTCTTGCTGTTATTTTATGCTTTGTAGTTAATACACATAAATTTTTACATCTTGCTATAAATATCTTACTTCCTGTGCTTGTTCTATGCCTGCCATTTTCCAGTATAGTACTAGTGATTTATCTATGTTTTTGTCTTCTGTTGCTATTGAATAGTTTGCACTTATAATAAATTTAAATTTTTGATATATTAAATTTCCTCTAACTGCACTTATTATACTTTTTTCTATAGGTTGAATTATTCTATCATCTGCTAAATATAATTCTATAGGTGTATCTATTCCTTCTCTAAAACATGCTTTATCAATATTTCTGTTGCTCCTAAATGTACATATTTTATTGGATTTTTCGATTTCAAATCGTGGATTTATTTATTAATTATTTTTTTATTTATGATACGTATTTTAGCTTTACCTTTAATATATTTACAATCTATTACATGTTCTTTTTGGCTTACTACATAATATTCATCGTGTTGTAATTTGAATAAGTTTTTTAATCTAGGTACTTCTAATATCTTATCTATGCTTAAGTCTAATTCTTTTCCTTTTATTTGTTCAAACATATTATTGTCAAATGTTATTTTTTGTTCTGTATATTCATTATCTTGATATTCTTCTTTACTTATTATTTTTATATAATTTTCAGTCATAATCAGAAGATGACTCTATTCCTTCTTCTAATTCAATATCTGTTATTTCGTATATGCTATCTCCATTTTCTAATTCATAATCTAAATAATCTATTTGTTTATATGTATATTTTTCTATTATTATCTCTGTTATTTGTTTTTTCTTTAAATCTTTTGATAATTTACAGTCTCTGGCTAAATGCCCTAGGTTTCCACAATTATAACATTTACATTCTGTTATATTTTTCTTAACTCTATGTGGTCTTTTTTGTTTATAATTTTTTATATAATATCTTTTTCTTGGGATTTTGTTCCTATATTTTGTTTTGAAGTGTCTATACTTCTTTATCCTTTTCTTTTTATATGGATTTTTACATCCAAATTGAGGTGCTAACTTGCTTGTACAATATGCTAGGTTTTTTACTAATATTTTTTCTAGTTTTAATTCTTCTTTATGTTTTTCACATAGTTTCATAAACCATTGTTGTAAGAATTTTATTCTAGCTCCTAGTGTATCTACTGTATTTGATTCTTCCCAATCTTTTATTATTTTTAAACTAAATGGTTCTAGTAATTTTGTGTAATATAATTTTCTTATTTCTTTACTTTCATCATTTGTATATATTCCTTTATAGTAATATTCTCTAAATGCACATGTATATTCATCTATGTAACTCATTTTACATATTGCTAATTTATTCATTAAATTTCTGTTTATTATTTTATCTTTCGTTGTTCTTCTATTTCTGTTGTCATACTTCCAAATTCATTTCTAATTGATATTTCATATTTATTTAATATGTCTATTGCTGATGTTGCTACTTCATTATTAGATTTTGTATTATTTCTTAGGGTTGCTAAGCTTGCTGGTGTTAAATTTTGTAACCATATTTTTGTTGTTCCTATAAGCGTTCTTTCTATATACCCTGGGGAATCTATTATTGATATTTTGTTGTCTATTAATTGTTTTGATATATAGTCTATTCATAATTGAATTGTTTTATTTGTATCTGCTACACAGTCTAAATCTAAGAAATTATTTTGATCTATAGTTTGTCTAGGTATCCAAGTTTTATTTAATCTTTTATCCCATAAAACTTTATCTCTTCTTTCTTTTTCGTAAGTATAATATGTTGGGGTTATATCCATTCGTGTTTTAGGATTTGAAGTGCTAGGTTTCTCATCTAAGTTTCCTACATTTATTTCTATATTTTTATCTTTTTCTATAAGGTCAGTATATGTTTCTGAATATGAGTCAGAATTATTTTCTGAAATATTATCTTCTTCATTTATTTCATCTATTCTTAACTCGTCTATTTTAGATTCAGGTAATTCTTCTGTTTCTTCTAACATTGTTTTCAATTTTTCTATTTCTTGATTTAATTTTAATTCTTCAGTTCTTTTCTTGTACTCTTCTTTTGCTTTTAATTTTTCTTCATATAGTTGTTTAAGTCGTTCTAATTCTTTTTGTAATTCTTGAATTCTAGTATCTTTTACTTCCTCTATTTGTTTAATTTCTTTTTTAGATTGTTCTCTAATTTTTTCAATTTCCTTTTTTCTGTCTATTTCTTCATTTTCTTTGTTTAATCGTACCGTTGTTGTTAGACTATCTTCTAATTTTGCTGATTCTTTATCTGGCATTAGGTATAGTTGGTTTCCTATTTTTTTATAGCTTCGTTCTAAGTTTGAATGTATTATTTTTATTTCTAGTCCATCTTGACTTTTATATATTTTTTCTTCTACAGCATATTCTTCTTTATTCATTATAAATTATGTTGATATTTATATTCTAAGTGTTGTAATTGTAGATCTAATAAGAATATCGTTTTTCTTTGTGCTTTTATAGATTTTTGGCATACTCCTACCCATATATTGTCTTCTAGTCAGTTTTGTCTAAATCGTAATTCTTGTTTTATTTCATTAATTTTTTCTAATAATTGTTCTCTATAAGTTTTATCCATTATAATTTTTCTAGTGAAAATATCTATTTATAATATTCTTGTTTCTTTATCATAAGATTTTGTATTTCTTTTGTATTTTCTGAAATATATTCTAAGTATTCCATATCTTGGGTTCTTCGGTATGTTATAATATTACTTATCAAAAGTTTATTGAGTAGATCTAATTTTTCCATAGTTTGTAGCCAATATGTTAAATATTCGTAGTTTATCATTAATCTGAATATGAGTCATATAGTTCATATATACTTTTGATAGTTAGTTCCTGCCAGTTTTGTTCTATTAGTTCCATTATCTGGTTTAGTTCTGTTATTTCTTCAATAATTAAAAGGTCATAAATTTTTCTTTTTATGTCGATATTAAGTGCTTTAAGGATATATAAAATAAATATTTTATAATTATAATCTTCATCTAATAAGTATGTGTTCATCATTTTCATGATTTCTAAAGAATTTATTCCTTCCAACCTCTTTGTTTATTATTAGTTATTATCAAATTATCTTAAAGTTATCCTGAACAAATTCTTTTGGTCATTACTATGACTTTTTGGCCTCAATCAGTTACCCTAACAGCGCCTTCAACAACTTCGTACTTCCCCTCAAACGGCTTCTCTTTTGCCTAACTGGATTTCCATTTTAGGATGGCATAGTCTGGGCTTACCTATTCTAAGCCTACCTTCGTTCATAGCAAACTACTTTGAATTTATTCAGTATAACAACACTATAACATGATAATAATAATAATTATAATCAAGAGATTATCAGGAATATGAAAGTTTAGTTATTCATATGAAATATGAAAATACCTCTGTTTGTAGATTTTCTGGAGTTGATTCCTTCATAGGTTCGTGGTTGTTGTTAGATTTCTCCATTTAGATTCTTTCTTATCTAGCTCTGATACCAATGTGAGGGCGGAAGATGAGAGGAAAAAGTGGATATTTAGAGAGGTAATAATAGAAAAAGATACATATAAACAGATAGATTATTTAGATTATGAATTAGAAAATGAAGATAGCATATACGAAATAACAGATATTGAATTAGAAGAAGGAATAGAGTCATCTTCTGATTATGACTGAAAACGATATAAAAATAATAAGTGAAGAAGAATATCAAGATAATGAATATACAGAACAAAAAATAATATTTGACAATAATATGTTTGAACAAATAGAAGGAAAAGAATTAGACTTCAGCATAGAAAAGATATTAGAAGTACCTAGATTAAAAAACTTATTTAAATTACAACACGATGAATATTATGTAGTAAGCCAAAAAGAACATGTAATAGATTGTAAATATATTAATGGTAAAGCTAAAATACCTATCATAAATAAAAAAATAATTAATAAAGAAATCCACGATTTGAAATCAAAAAATCCAATAAAATATGTACATTTAGGAGCAACAGAAATATTGATAAAAACATGTTTTAGAGAAGGAATAGATACACCTATAGAACTATATTTAGCAGATGATAGAATAATTCAACCTATAGAAAAAAGTATAATAAGTGCAGTTAGAGGAAATTTAATATATCAAAAATTTAAATTTATTATAAGTGCAAACTATTCAATAGCAACAGAAGACAAAAACATAGATAAATCACTAGTACTATACTGGAAAATGGCAAGCATAGAACTAGCACCAGGAAGTAAGATATTTACAGCAAGATGTAAAAATTTATGTGTATTAACTACAAAGCATAAAATAACAGCAAGAAATAAGATTCAAAAAATCAAAATAGAAAATTCATTTGATAAAATAATTACAGTAATAGATAATAATGATTACAGTTATAAAGAAATAGATATTGAAGAAGATTTAGAGATAGTAAAAGAAAGATTAAGTACATCTAAAAGATTAAGTTACGATACACCTTCATCATCAAAGACTAGTACATCTAGAAGATTAGATTGTGACTTAGTACCTAAGTTATTAGAACAAAAGAAAGATGAAATACAACCATATCAATATTATATCACAGGAATATTAGACCAAAGAAAATATTTAATAACTATAAATACAGGAGAAGTAGAAAACCAAATTATAAGGGAACTAGTCAAAGAACATGAAATAATTATAGGAGAAAATATAAACACAGAATTACCTAGAGCTTTGGTAAACATAGGAGAAACTACTGAACAAGAACTAATTATTGGAGGAATACCTATAAAATTAAATTTAAAATACATCAAGGAAATAATAATATTACTTTAGGAATAAAAAGGCTAGAAACAGTAAAACCATATAATATAGATGATAAACAACTAACAATAAATTATGAAAACAAGAAAGTGCTAATTCAAAGAACAATTATATGATAAACTAACATCTTAACATCTTAATATAATGACAAAAATATACATTTTAGCAAAAATAATTATAGAAGGATACTATAACAGATATTACACACCTATGACAGACACAGGAGCAGAAGCAAATATGTGTAAACATAATCGTCTACCAGATAGTAAATGAGAAACATTAAAAACACCATTAATAGTAACAGGATTTAATAATGAAGGAAGCATGATAACACATAAAGCTAAAAATATAAAAACACAAATATGGGATAAAATATTATTAATAGATGAAATCTATAGTTATGAATTTACAAATAAAGATATATTATTAGGAATGCCTTTTTTAGAAAAACTATATCCACATACTATAACAAAAACACATTGGTGGTTCACTACCATATGTAATCACAAGATAGGAGCAAAAAGAGTTAATAATAAAATCAAAAAAAATACACCATGGATAAAAGGAAGTGAAAAAATTACCCAAAAATTAGAAAATATAACAACTAATGATCATAAAATAGAAATTATAATATTCACCGTAGATAAAAAACAAGCAATAAACGATAAATTAAACTCATTATATAACGAAAGCCCATTACAAGGATGGGATAAACACAAAACAAAAGTAAAAATTGAACTAATAGATGAAAATAGTATAATAACACAGAAACCATTAAGATATAATTTTGAAGACCAATCAGAATTTAAAATGCATATAAATGAACTATTAGAAAATAAGTATATACAAGAAAGCAATAGTAAACATAATAGGCCAACATTTATAGTAAATAAACATAGTGAACAGAAAAGAGGAAAAAGCAGAATGATTATTGATTATAGGAATCTAAACGAAAAAACTAAAACATATAATTACCCTATACCTAATAAAATATTAAAACTACGACAAATATAAGGATATAATTACTTTAGCAAATTTGACTGCAAATCAGGATTTTACCACCTAAAACTAGAAGAAGAATCTAAACATTTAACAGCATTTACTGTACCACAAGGATTTTACGAATGGAATGTTTTACCATTTGGGTATAAAAACGCACCAGGTAGATATCAACATTTTATGGATACATATTTTAAACAACTAGAAAATTGTGTAGTATATACAGACGACATATTATTATATTCAAGAACAAAAGAAGAACATCTAAAATTATTAGAAAAATTTATACATATCATAGAAATATCAGGAATTAGCTTATAAAAAAAAAAAGCTGAAATTATGAAAAATCAAATAGAATTCTTAGGAATACAAATAGATAAAAATGGAATAAAAATGCAAAAACATATTGTACAAAAAATATTTAATTCTGAAGAATTATTAGATACCAAGAAAAAATTACAATCATTTTTGGGATTAGTTAATCAAGTGAGAGAATATATACCAAAATTAGCAGACAATTTAAAACCATTACATAAAAAATTAAAGAAAGACATAGAATATCACTTTAATGAACAAGATAAAAAATATATCAGAAAAATAAAAAACATGTGTAAAGATTTACCAAAATTATACTTTCCAGATGAACATAGGCAATTTACTTATATAGTGGAAACAGACTCTAGTGATCATAGTTACGGAGGAGTGCTAAAATATAAATATATAAATGAAAAAATAGAACATCACTGTAGATATTATTTCGGATCATATACAGACCCACAAATAAAATGGGAAATAAATAGAAAAGAATTATTTGCCTTATATAAATGTTTATTAGCTTTTGAGCCATATATTGTATATAAAAAATTTATTGTTAGAACAGATAATACACAGGTAAAATGGTGGATAACCAAAAAGGTACAAGACTCAGTTACAACAAAAGAAATAAGAAGACTGGTAGTAAATATATTAAATTTTTCATTTACAATTGAAATTATAAAAACTGACAAGAATGTGATTGCAGATCATCTCTTAAGGAAAAGATACTGAAAAAACAAATACAATGGATCAAATACTCAACCTCCTAACTACACTTTGTAAAAAAGTGGATAGTATGGATGGTGAGATACAGAAGCTAAAAGAGCAAGCTAGCAATCAGCAGCATGACGCTAAACATGCGGAGCTACGTCGATCGGAAGACGATAAAATTCGAGACCTAGAAGGAGACGTTGGGAAACTCCATAAAACCCATAACGTTTGTGTAAATACAGCTGCAGGTACATCAGGAAAAGAAAAAAGCTATATAAATACAAATATAAACAAGCTATTTGATAAACCATATACAGCACCCCAAATACAAAAATCCGTACCTACTCCACAAACCACCACATACAGAAACAGCCTAGCCCAACAAAAGAATACATATAACCACATTACCCGAACCTACATAGAAAATATTTACAAAATCCAAACATACTTGAATAAAAACCCCAGAGCCACAAACATAAAAGAACCAAACACAGATTATATTACCCAACACCTACAGGGATACAATAAACTAATTGCCTTGCCAGGCACAAATACAAACTTGATTACCACTTGTTATAACTACGGATTACTTAGTATTGTATACACAACTACAGGAGATGAAATCCCAAAGATACCAAAACTATATAAAGCTTTCCTAACCTACAAAAGAATTACCAAAGGAACGCTATTTTTTATTAAATTCTATACAGCTACTGCAGAGATATTATATGACGAGATAAAACCTGTCATACAAGTTATAAAGATAGGATTGACTAGAGATATGCTAATACCGGAAAAAATAGAAAAACAAAACGAGATATCTATTGTAGATATTCCAGATTTTTATGCCAACAAAAGAGTTATTGGAATAGCTACAATACTAACGGAACTAGCAAACAATTATTTAAACAACAATACAATATAGAGTTATTATAGTAGAGATAATACTATGATATACTCTAATTGTAGGGAAACTAGAGAAGGAGATGTGGAAGAAATAAGACAATGGATATTAAGTCTCCTTTAACCAAAAAATATACCAACAACAAGAGATATCAAAAAAAACTTTATTTCACCAGCACTATTAACCAGATACTGTACAACTATCAGTAATAATTATTTAGAGCATATATGTTCAAAATGCCAAGAAGAAGATAATAACGTCCCAACCGTACAGCTGGAATAATCTATCCAAAGGTAAAAGATATACAAAATATCCGGCAGCCTGATGAAGACAGCCGACAACAAAGAAGATATGAAGAAGACACCTGTGTACATTAGTCAAAAGTATGAATCTTCTTTTTGTAAAGAAAAATAAAAGTTGTTTGTTTTTATTTGAAGTCATCACCAGACAGGATATTATTAATGAATAGTAAAAGACAAGAAAAACTATTCATAAATAGTAAAATGTCAATTATGTAAATAGTAGGGTCAAGTTACTGTATAAATAGTAAGAGTCAGTTACTATTCATGAATAGTGGAAGTCATTCATGAATAGTAAAGGTCATGTAAATTTGCTTATAAATAAGATTATGGACTAAGGGACAATCATCCCTCAACTCCCACTTTCGATATTTTCCTCTCATTTCCGCACCTCCACATTTTTTTTTTTTGCTAAACCCATAAAACTTCTGATATCCGTAGGAGAGGTAGGTTTGGGCCATTGCTTCATTGCCTCTATTTTCGGAGAAACCATTTAGTTTCCTTCGCTAGACACTATATGCCAAAGGAAAGCAACTAATTGCAACCAAAACTCGTATTTGCTGAACTTAGCGAATAACTGGCGATCTTTGAGAGTTTACATGATTACCCTAAAATGAGTCACATGTTCTTCCTCATTCCTAGAGCTAATGAGGATGTCATGAATAAAAACGATAATGAACAAGTCCAAATAATGCTTGAACACCCTGTTCATTAAATCCATGAAAGATGCAGGAGTATAGGTTAGTCCCAATGACTTAACTCCAAATTAATAATGATCATATTGAGTTCTGAAGGTTTTTTTCAGGATATCACTCTCTTTGACTCTAAGCTGAAGATAATCGGATCTAAGGTCTATCTTCAAAAAATGGCTATCACCATAAAGTTGGTTGAACGAATCATCAATCATGGGAAAAGTGTATTTATTCTTATTATGACTTTGTTCAATTGCCGATAGTCAAAACACATCATGAGTGAACCATATTTCTTTTCCACGAACAACACTAGTGCACCAAATGGGGAAATATTGTTGTCTGATAAAGCCCTTATCTAAAAGTTTTTTCAACTGGTCTTTAAATTCTTTATGCTCGACATAAGCCATTATATAAGGAGGAATCAAAATAGGTTGGATATCAGGAACGAGATCAATTACGATGTAGATTTCCCTTTCAGGAGGAACTCTTGGAAGATTTTATGGAAAGACTTCGGGAAACTCATCTACTACAGGGACTAACTCAAGAGTTTCGGTTTGGTAGCTTAAATCCCTAACACGAACTAAGTGATAGACCTACCCTTTATAGATCATCTTTATGGCCTTAAGTTAGGAAACAAATCAGCCCATATGCACTAATCTACTACCCTTCCACTCTAAGACTAGTTCGCTTGGAAATTGAAAATGAATGACCCTACTTCTACAATTGACTGAGGCATAAAAGGAATGTAACTAATCAATGCCTAGAATGATATAGAAGTATACTATTTCTAAATCTACAAGATCTGCTGAGATGACTTTCTAAGAGACTATGACAGGGTAATTTTTGTATAACTGGGTTGCCAACTGTAGTAAAGACTAAGAAGGGCTCTGAGAGGGCAATCTCTCAACATTTTACCAGTGTAACCACAAGCAAAGAATCTTTCCTTGCCTACAAGACACTTGCCCAGATGGTTCATACCACACATTTAGACTAGCTGGGTAGGTCTTGTTACCTGAAACACTAATTTAGAGATTAATGCCCTACCTTTCTGATCTTGTCAAAATCTAGTGGATGGAGCACTAGCTGATGAAGGTATTGGTGCACTAGATGATGAAGGTGCTAGATTTGAAGACATTTTCTAAAATTGAGTGCGATTTCCACCACCTAATTTCTGGTGAGAGTACTCATAGTTCCCTATTCTAGACTTTTTGTTGTCCTTAGCTAGTTCTCTATGCTTATCTCCCTCAACCTGCTAAGCATGAGTCATGACCCTATAGATACTCATATCCTCCAATAACATAGCATTTTTGCACCTTATCTTCATCAAGTCATATACTCCAAATAGGAACTTACTCATTTGTTCCTTCAAATCGGCAACCATATGTGGAGCATACCTGGAAAGCTGGGTGAACTTAAGTTCGTACTCAAGGATTGACATAGAACCTTGTCTCAAATTCAAAAATTCTTAAACTTTAGCCTCTATCAACTCTCTTGGAAAGAACATGTCCAGAAAAGCTCTGATAAAACACTCCCAAGTCACACGAGCTACATTATCGCCTAGTATTCTTTCTACTGTGTGAACCATATATGAGCCACATCCTTAAGCTGGTAGGACACCAATTCTACCCTATAATTTCCAATCACTTGTATCACTCGAAAGGTTTTTTTAACCTCATTAATTATGTTCTGGGGTCTTTAACCGGTTGCAACCCTAGAAACTTGGGTAGATTCATCCTAACGAAATTCGGACCCTAGCTTCCACTTATATATTACTAGCATTTGTAGGAACTGGAACCTGCTAATTATTCTGGTTTCCTACACTCTAATCCAAGACTTGAATGGCATTCTAAAACTCTTCATTCGAAACCTTGTGATCTGGGACTAGAGGAATTGTGTTAGCATTGGGGGCATTAGTAATCCTTGTGTAAGCTTTACGAGGAGGCTTGATCTGAAATGTATAATGTAGAGTTCAAAAAAAGATCATACCCATGCAAGATAAGAATAGCAAAAAGTGAATTTTATCCTAAGACACTTCATAGACTCCCCCACATAGGTGTGGTATGCTTTACACTCATTAAAGGGACTCTACTTAGTGTGTCTTTTCAGACATCCTATGACTCTTAAACCTAATGCTCTGATTCCAAGTTTGTAACGCCCTAAGGATACCCCCTTTACAGAAACACGTGACATAGGATCACGAGTGATCCCAAAGTAACCCTGAGGTTGCATATCATATGCATATAAACATTTTCTAAAATGAGAGGTACTCTGCGGAAGCATAAAACATGAGATAACTAAATGATGGGGAATACCCAATCTAAGTCTGAATATATATATACTGAGTAAGAGTTTGAAATCGGAACTATAACTCAAATAATAAAGCAAAATATGTCTATGTCTTAAATAAGCCTCTAACTTACTAGATATGTTGGGACATACCCCTAGCTAACTCTAGTAAAATTGAAATTAAAATGAAAGAATAAAATATAAAGAACATGTCTATAATCCGCGAAGAATGACGACTCGCCACCGATACTACATAATATGGATCGAGAAATAATCTACTCATGATTTTAAAGCTGAGGACATCGTGAAAAGATGTAGCGCAGAGTATGCGTCAGTACTTGAGAGGTACTGAGCATGTTGGATAGGATAATACTACACAAGCATATAACTAAACAAAGCATGCTGATAAATGATATAATATGAATTGAATGTAAAGAGAGTGAGATATACTTAATATGAGCTAAATTTAATTCCATAACCAAGTACATAACATGCTGAAACTCAATACTGAAATATAACTAGGAACCTTGTCAATGCACTAAAATCTGACTATGGGAGCTACTATTAACCGACATAAAATCACGTGACCTAAATGTGGAGTCTGATGTATATACCCCATTGAGAGGACCCAATATACCTTGCCAAAGGTATAGAGGCATGCTAACGTCATCACTAAAACTGATGTCCACAGAGGAGACCTATAAACCTATGAGGGCATGTAGTTCTTGGACCATGAGGTGACTACTCATCTGAGTCCAACTCGGTCTAAGCCTACTCCCAACTGGAAATGTTTACAATACAACATAACTAAAATATACTGGATTTCTCAATATTCTGACATGCTAACTGAAAATGCCACATTTGAAAACTGAGACATATATATCTATTTATCTATCCTAGCTAGTGTAATTTATGAACTAAATGAACCTACAAAACTAGGGTTCAGAGTTTCAAGCAAGGAACTAAGCAACAACTTTACAAAAACATGATAATTTGATTTGGAACTACTCTAATAGCTAAATCACAACAATAATTTAAAGTTCTAGAAAACCTAGCTCTAAAAAATATTTAGGGAATCAAGATTCTAATTGAAATCTAGGGACCTAATTTTTGAAAGGAAACAACTATTTAAATCCCACATACCTGGTGACCTTATTGCATTCTTGGAAGAGTTTTGGTAGACTGTTTCTTCTCCTTTTGCTCTGGTTTGATTGATTTTTGGGGAATGAATTGAGTTAGGTAAGATCTAATTTATTTACTAGGCTTAAAATAACCAAAATGACATAGTTTAGGGGTTAATTGACGTAGTTTAAGTGTCCAATGCATAAGGAAAAGACCAAAACGATCGTAACTTAAAATCGAACGAGGCCACTGACAGCCCCTGACCAACGGACCGTGGATTGACTGATGTTCTGTCCTGGCAGGATATCATTTGGCTTCAGAGGGCAGAGTTGAGGGTCATGATCCACAAACTTGGACCACAGCCCATGGTCTGACCTATGATGCGAGGGTCCGTTGTGGGTCATGCCTTTTTCTGAGTATTCTAGGCAGGCTACAGGTGGTTGACTATGAACACCACCTATAGTCCATGGGTGGTCCCCGTTGGTGGAACCTGTAACTTTGAATTTTCTGTAATTTGGTCTTTCTAGAATACGGGGTGTTACATGTGGGGAAACGTCCATTGGGGTTGTCCTCCTCCTGTCAACCTCGTCCCACATACACCCATCATCTATGTGTTGGATGTCAGTAGATTATATTGGTGTAACATCAACATCCCTCTTCTCACCTCATGGAACTCTAGTACGTCGACACAACACAGTGATCAACATCGGAAATGGGATATACGTCTAGCTCGGTTAGTCCCTCATGGCTATCTCCTACTCAATGATTAAGCCCAAATTTAACCACTTCCTTGCAATGATACATCCAAGGCAGGCCGCCTTAGAGTCATTCTGGGACGATATAATTGTGCTACTAATAAACCTGAATCAATACCTATTCATCAAATTGAAATCCATCTTCTCTAATAGCACTCCGACCTCAATCCATCACAGGGTGTTGTCTGACAGTAGGGGGGCCCAACCAACCTTTTATATCCTCCAAGGTCTTTGTCAGCATCATACTGTTGTAGTAATGCATAAAGTCGATGGCACACTGGAATACATCATTTATATCATTTAACCTTCCTTTCTTTAACCATCACAAAATCTACCAACTTGAAGGCACTAACCTTCTTCTTCCCCTGAGGCACCAGATCACTATAAGTTGAGTAGAATTCCCAGACCCAAGTAGGAATATATGGGCCACGAGGCTTGGTAATCCTCAAATCTGTGGTACCTGAGGGTTTCCCATACAGGTCAATGTCTGTCCACAATACCACTTGTGGAAAATCTCTTATCTTCTAGAATAATCCTCAATCTCTCGAGTTTTAGTCTATTAAGAGACCTAGGAGAAGGACCCTGTAGTTTTGGTGCTAGGACTACAATCTGTGCTAGAGCTAGAGAAGGAGGTAGAGGTTGAGTTATCGTGATCCTAGATGGATCAAGTGTCTTCTTAGATTGAAGCTCTGCTCTCCGAACTTGCAACAACTGATCATCCTCAGGCTCAGAGACAGAAGCCTGAGAATCTTGTGACTCCCCCTCGTTGCCAGATGAGGTGAGGCGAGTCTTATAGAATCCCTTCTGTCGAAGCTAGCCTCTAGTGTATCAGCCATGGGCTCCTTTCCCTTTCCCGTCCCTCTCATTAAATGTAGGTTTTTGGTCGTAGCCTTGGAAACAACTGCTTCTTCATCTATCATAATTCCTCCTGCCTACTTTCAGGGTGATATGTCTCTTCCAGACTCTTTGGGTCTAGCCATTTCTCCAAAATAGCATGAAAAGCATTAGAAACAGTTCTAGAAAAAGACTAGAAAAAAAGTTGTAGAAGCACTCACCGAACTGCTCGGCAAGTTGCTGAATCACCTTCACGAGCCCGATCTAGATCGCCTAAAGTTTTGACACAAAAATATCAATAATTCAAAGTAGGTCAGTGATGTCCAGGGCTATTCAGTGGATTTCCCACACCAATCGATGAGCTAGAAGTAGCTCGCCGAAAGTTTAGTGTATTTTCGAGATTTAGGGGCACAGAAGGGCAATCAAGAAGGACTTTTGGCAAAATGCCGAGTGAACTCGGTGATCTCAGAATTATTTCTGAATTTTAAAGAATAACAACCTAACAATTATAAAAATTAAAAGTGAGCTAAGGGGACTTTGACGAACCGCCGAACCATTATGTGAGCTCAACTCAGCTCACCAAACGGCCGAACATGCATGTTTTTCACTACATTCTTTACAATCAAGCCCGTAGCCTTCAAAAACCTAATTAAACACCTACACTATGAAATTAAGTCAAGACCCATACAACCTATGCCCTCGGGGTACTCAGACTTCCCCCAATTTGGCCAAAATTGGCCATTTGACGTCTTTTGCCCTTAAGACATCAACCACTCCATCATTGGGCAAAAAATGACATTTAACACAATACGGTGTTACTCAGAATTCACCCAACTAGACCCAACATGAATTCATCACAATCCAACAATTTAGACTCGATTTTAACAAGCAAAGACACTGGAATCGTTTATTTACTAGAAATTAGGCATAAATATGGGAAATCCAACAATCAAACTACCCAACCATTATTAACAACAATTTACTGATTACATTCAAGTTCAACAACAAATTTAGAGTAAGGCATTCGGAAAATCAACCATTATGCTGAAATTTTGATTGAAATGTTGGGCAGTAAAATTCCAATACCAATCTGGAGAAAAGATCCCAAAGAGGCAAAAGTAAAAATGCAGAAAATATGTGCAATATAGTATCAGGGTGAGAGTATTAAAGTTAAAAATGAGAGAAGATGAAAGATTTTGAAATTTTAAACCGTTTGGCCTTTAAAACCTTCTAGTTCGTGCTCCATTCAGCATAGTAAGTCGTGCATTGCTAAGTGGAATTTTGGCTTGCCGAGTTTTACAGAATTTCCAGCAATTTGGGGGTTCAAATAGTGAACAAAGTTAGGCTCCGTAACCTATTCGTAGAGTCAACGACTGAGCCTTTAGCTCACCAAGTTTTATAGATTTCCCCTTCAAGCTAGGTGCTTCCAATGGGGGTCCAAGTCAGGGCTCGTAGACCTATTCGGCGAGTCACCAACTGGACTTTTGGCTTACCAAATTACCCATTTTTCAATACTTTTAACTTTTCAACAAGCAAAATTAACACTCGTTATTCAAGAACAAACTTTAAAACACCAAAAAATTTGGCTTCCTCCTAAAAAGAGTCTCAGTTAACGTTGTAGCACGACAAAAATACCCATTCATGCTTCATTTTTGAGGTTTGCCATTGTATCACTAGGCAACAACCCTTTTGTCCTTCGACTCTAGCTGCATAATAGAGACTAAGTAAGAAGTCCTAGTATGATTGAGCATTGAGACATCATCCTTTATCTCTTTCAACACTTTGTTTGACCCTTTAACTTTGTTGAGCGTGCAAGCATATCTTCTATAAGGAAGCTATTCGGGTCAGCTTTTTGGTCCTTAATCTTTTGGCATTCATGATTTGGGACATATCTTTCCTTGTATCCATCCCTTTCCTTGCAGGTAGTATTACGCTTATGCTGTCCCCTGTCACAATCTCTCCATCCATCATCTTTGTACTAACTTCTTAAACCTCAGCCATGTCTAATGGATAGGTTCACCTTCTAAGCATTTGAAACCTTGGATCCTATCTCTTAGCATCATTATCTTTGACGAGGGAAAGAATCTGACATAGAACGTTGTTGTCAGTTTATCCCAAGAGGTGATGGAGTCCCTCAGTAACTCAGCCAACCATTTGGTAGCTTCACCAGTAAAAGAGAATGGAAACCTTTCACAAATACATTCTCCATGATGAAAAACCCACTTGCAAATCCTCAAAATAAAGCTTAGAAATGTAACGGCCCAGGGGTACCCCTAGATGTAACAAGGCATACCAACCCCGAAGGGGTCTCATACAAGCCACATAGCCTATCTTAACATAAGATAATTCTAACGACTTGGAAAACTAGTAGGTGAAACTATAGCCTTACGTGTGAGTTTTTCAGTTTGATGTGGGGTTTTATGTTGTAAAATGATTTCTCGAGCTTAGGTTGAGGGGTTTAGGGTTTAAACGTCAAGGTACGACCCCCAAAGGACCAACCAAGGGTCCTTGAGGAGGACCCTAAAATCTAATCCTAAGGCTACCTAAAGAACCAAAAAAAAATCTACCAAAAATTAAAGGACATACGCATAGGACTTATTGGGCATAGATCCATCCACACCCCGTGTAACCAAATCATAGGTCAAGACCCCAAAATGTAGATATGGAAACAATCATTCATAGACTTGCAGGATGCAGCATGACCCTATTCACGGTCCGTGAGTGCTGGGTCGTGGATGGCACCTGTAATCTACCAATTCTTGGCCAAGTGAGGGTCAAGGTGGTAAATTACTAGGGGGGGTAGTTAAGTTAGCGGTTGTTTTATATTGATTATTTAGAATTATTTAAGATGCTTTAAATTATTCATTACCCCTTTACACTTCATAATTCCCAAAACCCAGATAGAAATCAACTTTCCTCTCCAAATAATTCTCTCTCTAAAAACCTCAATTGGAGAAAAAGAGGTCAAGGTCTAGAGCTCAAGAACTCAACTTTTCCACTCAATTTCATGAGGGGTCCTCAATCAAGGTATGGTAGTTTTCATCTATGGGTAGCTTTCACCCATAGAGTTATTTCAAAACTTAATTTCAAATGTTCCAAATTACCCCTATAGTTAGGGTTTCAATCTAAGTCATGGGTTCTCTTTCAAAAAGCTTTCAATGGTTGATTTATGGTGAATTATGATTGAATTGATGAATTAATGTTGACTTATTATGAAATTCCCACATGAACTCGTAAATCCCCCAAAATACTAAATTGTGAATTCATGATGTGGGTTGATTGTTTATGGAAGTATGTTAATTGATTATGTCTATATTGATTGAGTTATTGAGTCATGATATTTCCCTTGTCTAATGTAGCATTATTGATATCTGGGTTGAGGTTGATTCATAGCCTCAGAGGGTAATTTATGAGGAATTAATTTATAATCATGACGCTATGTATATATTTTGTGATTTTAATGAAAGTACTGTGATCATGACAACAATGAACTTGTGATATTATTGAATGATTATTCTCAATTATACACTTTTGAATGATGATGATATATTGCGAAAGGTTTCATAAATGTAATGATACATCTTGAATTGGTAGGCATAGTGCATCCTTTTCATCTGTAATTGAAAATGATTTTGATTGATGTACCTTGAATTGTTAGGCTAAGGGTATCCTCTTCTTGTGTTACTAACGTATCTTGATTTAATGAACAATGAATCAGTATACCTAATAGTGATAGCCCTTTCATGTATTTTATAATGAACCACTGATAGGTAGACTTAATGGTGGTTGCCCTTTCATAAATTATTAATGAAGTATTCTAAGGCTATGTCTTGAACCGGTAGAACTAATGGTGGTAGCCTTTCATGATGAGTCTATGAACTACTAATGTAATGATGAACCTTGATTCGGTAGACCTAATAGTGGTAGCCCTTTCTTGAGGATTCAACGAGCTATCCTAATAATTTACCTTGAATCAGTAAACCTAATGGTGGGGCACTTTGATGTGTCCAAGTACTTCGGGTCAATAGACCTAATGGTGGTAGCGCTCTCAATTATAATAATGTTAATGAGAATGAACTACTCTATGGAATAGTAAGCTTAGTACAGAGTGGATATGGTAAGATAGAAGCTCTCCCCATGTTAGGCTAGGTTTCAATGAACATTTTCCTTATCCTAAGACTACGTGCCCACACAGGGTATTAGCTAGTGGATCCACCTAAGCAGAAATATTACCGGTCCTACCTTAGGCAAGTAGACCAAACTTTTATGGTGTGGCAAAGACACCGAATTCAATGATTTGCTCACATGGTCTATGTCAGTTAATACTTATTCCCATCACGTGAGTTACGTGCTATGGTTACTCAAGAGGTTCTATGAAGTGTGGGTGGTAGTATTGGATGACATTCATGCATTGCATGAGTAGGTTTTAAGAGGTTTATGGTGTGTTTCTCTAATGTCATAATGTCTAATGAAATGAATCTGCTCATAATGAAGCTAATGAGGATGTTGACTAAATGGATTCATGTAAAGATGAATGCTTAATTTGGATTGTTATTATGAGTTACTTTCCTTGTCATGACTTATTAAATTTGAATGGTCCTTATCCATGTTTATTGACTAAATATGAGAATGAAGAATGGTAAATACATGTATGGTGGCCTGAAAGTTGTACTTAGTATGAATGGTAGTATGGGATGACATTCCTACATTACACAAGTATAGCTTAGGGTTTCTTAAGATGATGCTTCTAATGTGGTGTAATGGCTTACTTGTTGAATATGCTTGTATTTTATGCCTTATATACTAAAGTTAATGATGTTTGTCAAAATTGGCATATAGCATGGTTTACAACCAAAATGCCCTTTTTAATCATGATTTTTGCATGGCTATCATACTTGGTACATTTTTGTGTGCTAACCCATATTTCTTCTGTTTCTACAAAGTGTAGATTCTGCATCTTAAATTGACTTCTAGTGTTCAAAACTTGGATTAATTCTCTCAAAAACATGGTTCGAGGACGAAAGTTGTCATTTTTAGTATCCTTTATGTCATTTTATGTTACGGACTATGTTCAAGGGCTGTTACCCTTTCTAAAGTTGTTGTAGATGGCCATGTGTGACTAAATTAGACTTGTGTTTTTTTAAAATAAAGATTTTGATAGTATGGATTAAAGATTTTAAATTTTGTAGCATTTTCTTATGTATTATGTTATGAATTCTATGAGGTTTGTAAGAGGCTTTTCGGAGTCTTGTTTGTCATTTACGTCTAGGGTGCAGGCTCGGGTCGTGACAAACATGGTATCAAAGCACAAGATGTTTGGATGGTTTTTAGGATGATATCTCACAAGCCATGTCAAGCATAGTCTTGTTTATGAGTGTGAAGCGTGCCATATTTATGAATGAGAGGCTATAAGATGTTAGAAAGCTACACTTCTTTCATTACTCTTTAAATCGTACCATAGAGTTTAGCTCTACAAATGTCCCTTTCCTAACCCTTCTCTTGTGTCTTCAGTAAATGAATACACGAAGGGTGAATAATAGAAGGATGGAAGAGGAGAATGTGAATCAAAGACTTCCTCAAGGTAACCAAGCTCCTCAAGAAAACCAAGCTCTAATTGATCCTCCGGTCATGACAAATGGGGACATTAGGTCGACTCTTCTAATGATGGCTCAAGCCATAACTACTCAATCCCAAGCTATGAAGGCTCAAGCCAATAGGGGTGTTGAGACAAATGTGAACCCTAATGGGAGAACTATAGCTTCTAGGTTGTGGGACTTTGCGAGAATTAATCCTTTGGTGTTTCTTAGTTCCAAGGTGGTAGAGGATCCCTAAGAATTTGTGGATGAGGTGTATAAGGTAGTTTATGCTATGTGGGTGACTTTGGTAGAAAAAGTGGAGCTAGTCGCTTCCCAATTGAAGGATATTGACCAAGATTGGTTTACACAATAGAAGAGTAATAGGCCAGCAGGAGAGGGTCCCACAGATTGGGAGGTGTTTAAGAAAGCATTCCTTGATAGGTTCTTTCCCCATGAGAAAGGGGAAGTTAATATGGAAGAATTTATCAACCTTAGGCAAGGTAGCATGAATGTGCAATAGTATTTGTTGAAATTTACCCTATTGTCTAAGTATGCTCCATCTTTGGTGTCGAATTCGAGGGATGAGATGAGTAGATTTGTGATGGGTGTGTCCGACTTTGTTGAGGAAGAATTTTGTGTGGGAATGCTCCATGATGACATGAATATATCTAGGGTTATTGTGTTTGCTCCACAAATTGAGAAGTCTAAACTTAAGAGAAAAAATAGGGAGATGAAGAGAGCTAGGACCGATGAGCAATGCCAACCAAGGTTCAAAAAGAGAGCTTCTAACCAAGATTCTTCAAGAACTCCTAGGTTTAACTAAGACAGTGGACCTCAATTTCCTAAACCTACTTGCACCAATTGTGGAAAGAAGCATCATGGGAAGTGCCTAGCCGGTACAAATGAGTACCCGAATCCTAATGCTCCAAAGTATGGTCGTTTCTATGCATCCTGGTGTAAAGAGGACAAAGGAGCTCTTCCAAATGAAGGCACCGATATGTTGATAGTTCCTTATGGGTGTGAATGTTTTATTAAGGTCCTTACGTTATTTTCATGCTTGCCTTATGGGGTTAATGCCAAGGGGGAGATGATATGGTTAGAAAGGAAGTTCTTTGAGAGTACGGATATCCTTATCTCTTTAATCTATTCCTATTAAAGCCTATGACAAAGAGTTCCCTGCGACTTGTTTCATGTTTTAGAGTCATGTGTGATTATGTGTTTCCATGGTCTCCTTATGTTATGTATGTTCTTGATGAATTCATGTTTAATGAGAAAATGAGTTTTCATGATTTTTATTTCTCATGTTGATGTGCATTTAGTATGAGTTGTTTATATACTTCATAAGATGAATTGTTGAGCATGCTTAAATGTGCTTTTGAGAGTAATTGGATAAGTGCTTCATGTTGTTATGATGAGCATTATTTGAGTTGGAGAAGGTAATTCCTCTGATGAAGTGAGAAATGTTGAATTTTTTATGCATTATGGGTTTGTAGATGTAGTTCTTTCTTCCTTGTGTTGCATTGAGTATGTTTGAGATGGTGTTGATGTTTCATCCTTGTTTTGTGCACTGTTATGATGTTTCATGGATGATGGGCTGCTAGTCTTGAGTTTTTATGTCCGTAAAGTGTTTAAAAGTGTCATTCAAGGATGAATGTTCCAAAGGAGATATAATGTAACGACTCGGAAAACTAGTAGGTGAAACTAGAGACTTACGAGTGAGTTGTTGAGTTTGATGTGGGGTTTTATGTTGTAAAATTTTTTCTTGATCTTAAGTTGAGAGGTTTAGGGGTAAAACGTCAAGCTACGACCCCCCAAGGACCAACTAAGGGTCCTTGAGGAAGACCCTTAAGTTTAACCCAAGGCTGCCCCAAGAACCAAAAAAATATCCGCCTAAAATTTAAGGACCTACGGATGGGACCTACTAGGAGTAGTTCCATCCACGCCCTGTGGAACCAAGTCGTAGGTCAAGACCCCAAAATGTAGAGTTGCATACCACCATCCACGAACCTACAGGACGGGGCATGACACCACTCATGGTTCGTGAGTCCAAGGTCATGGATTGCAGCTATAATCTACCTATTCTAGGTCAACTGAGGGACAAGATGGTAAATTCCTAGAGTAGTTAGTTAAGGTAGGAATCATTTTATATTTAATTATTTAGACTTATTTAAAACCTTTTAAACTATTAGCTACCCTTTACACTTCATAATTCCCAAAACCCAAATAGTAACCAACTTTCCTCTCTAAATAATTCTCATTCTAGAAACCTCTATTGGAGAAGAAGAGGTCAAAGTCTAGGGCTCAAGAAATGAACTTTTCCACTCATTTTCATGAAAAATCTTCAATCAAGGTATGATATTTTTGATCTATGGGTAGCTTTAACCCATAGAGTCCTTTCACAACTTGATTTCAAAGCTTCCAGATTCCCCCAAAAGTTAGGGTTTCAATCCAAGTCATGGGTTCGCTTTAAAAACATTTTCAATGGTTGTTTTATGATGAATTATGATTGAATTGATGAATTAATGTTTGTTTATGGTGAAATTCCCCCATGAACCCATTAATCCCCCAAAATACAAAATTGTGAATTTATGATGTGGGTTGATTGATTATGGAAGCATGTTAATTGATTATGTCTATATTGATTGAGTTACTGAATCATGATATTCCCCTTATCTAATGAAGTATTCTAGATATTTGGTTTGAGGTTTATACATAGCCTTGGAGGGCAATTTAAGAAGAATTGAAGCATAATCATGATGCTATGTATATGCTTTTTGATTGCAATTAAATTAATGTGATCATGACTACAATGCACTTGTGATATTATTGAAAGATTATTCTCAATTATACACTTGTGAATGATGATGATATGTTGTGAAAGGTTTCTTAAATCTAATGATGCATCTTGAATTGGTAGGCTAACTACATCCTCTTCTTATATAATTTAAAATGATCTTTATTGCTGTACCTTAAATTGGTAGGCTTAATGGTTGTATCCCTTTCATGTATTGAATAATGAACCTTGGATCGGTAGACCTAATGATGGTAGCCCTTTCATAGCTGATTTATGAAGTAATCTAAGGCAATGTCTTGAACCGGTAGACCTAATGGTGGTAGCCCTTCATGATGAGTCTATGAACTACTAATGTAATGATGAACATTGATTCAGTAGACCTAATGGTGGCGTCCATTTCATATGTGTAATGTACTTTGGGACGGTACACCTAATGGTGGTAGCCCTCTAAAGTATAATAATGTTAATGAGAATGAACTACACTATGGGAATGTAAGCTTAGCACTGAGTGGATATGGTAAGATGGAAGCTCTCCCCATGTTAGGTTGGGTTTCAATGAACATCTTCCTTATCCCAAACAATGTGCCCACATAGGTTATTTGCTAGTGTATCCTCCTAAGCTAAAATGTTATCGGTTCTACCTTGGGCAAGTAAAGTAACCCTTTATGGTGTGGGACAAACACCAGATTCCATGATTTTCTCACATGATCTATGTTGGTTAATGCTTATTCCCATTCATATGATTTACCTGCTATGGTTATTCAAGAGGTTCTATGAAGTGTGGTGCTTGTATGGGATGCTATTCATGCATAGGTGTTGAGAGGGCTATGATTTGTTTCTCTAATGTCATAATGTCTAATGAAATGAATGTTCTCATAATGAATCTAATGAGGATGTTGACTTAAAGGCTTAATGTAAATATGAATTCTTAACTTGGAATTCTGTTATGAGTTACTTTCCTTGTCATGACTTATTAAATGTGAATGTTCCTTATCCACGATTATTGACTAAAGATGAGAATGATGAATGCTAAGTACATTTATAGTGGCCTCAAAGTGGTACATAATATGAATGGTAGTATAGGATTCCATTCCTACATTACCCAAGTATAGCGTAGGGTTTCTTAAGATAATGGTTCTAATGTTTTGTAATTGCTTACAAGTTGAATATGCTTGTATTTTTTGCCTTTTATACTAAAGTTCATGATGTTTCTAAAAATTGGCATATAGCATGGTTTTCAACCAAAATGTTTTAAGCATGTGGTTTGCTTGTCTATCATACTTAGTACATTTTTGTGTGCTAACCCATATTTTTTCTATTTTGCTACAAAGTATAGGTTCCAGATCCTTAAGTGACTTCTACTGTTCAAAGCTTTGATTGATTCTCTCCAAAACTAGTTGGTGAGTCATCATGGTTCGAGGACAAATGTTTTCATTTCTAGTTTCCTTTATGTCATTTTACATTTTGGACTATGTTGAAGGGTTGTGACCCTATCTTTGATTCTAAAGTTGTGGTAGATGGCCATGTGAGACCAAGTTAGACTTCCGATGTTTTTAAATAAAGACTTACATTGTATGGATTAAAGATTTTAAATTTTGTACCTTTTTCTTATGTCTTATGCTATGAATGCTATGAGGCTTGTCTGAGCATCTTCGGAGTCTTGTACGCCATGTTACTTCTGGGGTGTAGGCTCAAGTCATTACAATAATAGAAAAGTACAAAAATTAAAATATTTTTCAACATAATCAAAGTCTTTTAAAATGAAATGGAACTCTATTACACTTGTCTCAAGCCATCTAATACTTGGAAAGAGTTAGGGACACAGCCCATACAAAAGTCTAAAATAAAAGGAAAGGCTGATCAAGTCCTCGATGCTATGAGGACTCACAAAAATTTCTCTTCTTGATCTACTATGAACGTAACCACGAGAATGGTAGTCAATATAACTGCAACCTATATTTGATAAGAAAGAAGGTTAAAGTGTGTGTTAGTACAATAATGTACTAAATATGATGGCTAGAATAAATCATCAACATAAGCATATAAGAGGCATTGGTCCACTTAAGACATATACCATAATCAGAAGAGACAGTAGCATAAGTAATGAGCATAAGAGATAACATCATAGTCATAGGCATAATCAATGCATTTAGAACAACATATGTAAGAGAAACACTTCATAAGTCACCTCAACGCAAACTTGTGCAATGCATGGATAAGACCCCATAATCTCACCCATTCTATGAAAGTCACTTTAGACCCTCATTCATATTTATCATCTTTTGATCTCATCCTTAGCTTATTTCTCATAGACAAGGGAACCTTCACCTTTAGTCAAACATATCAAGGAAAGAAACTTAAAGCAACAATCCAAGTTAAGCATACATCATTACATAGACCATCATATGCAATACATGAATAAGACCCCATAATATCACCCATACTAAGTAAAGCTTCTTGACTAACTATAGTTCATAATTCATATTCTTGTTGTCATAGTGGGAATAAGACTTAACCGACATAGATCATGTGAGCTTAACATGAAATATGGTGTTACCCACATCGAAAAGGGTTGTCCTACTTGCCTAAGTTAGAACCATACTCTTACACTACTAGAAAACTATTAAAAATCGATAGACAAAAAAGCGACGGACGGCGTCGCTCCAAAAAGCGACGCCATTTGCCACAATGTCTGTTGCTTTTTAATAAAAATAATTATTTTTAAAATTATCTTACAAAAGCGATGGACAACATCTCTTAGTTCATCGCTTTTTTCTGTGAATTTTGCACCAAATATATACAAAGTTAATAATTATTTATTTAACAAAAATATAGATGTTTTCCAACACTTTTAATTAAAAATAATTATATATAAATTTAACAATAGCCACGCCATCCATCGTTTTTGAATTTTTTTATTTTACTAATTATTTTTTAATGAAAGGGACGAACATCATCCTTATGTCCGTCGCTTCCTGGTCAAATTATTTGGCAAAATATTTTAAATAAAACGATGGAAAACGTCTTTATATCTGTCACTTTTCGGTCAAATTGTTTGGTCAACTATATAATGGAAAGCGGCGGACTCATAGACGTTGTCCGTCACTTTTCAATAGATATCTGATATACAGACGTGATTTTCCTCCATTCTCCCCCATTTCTATTTTCACAAATCCTCTCCTCTCCTTCTCTCCCACTTCGCTGCTGCCATCCATCCGTCAGTTGCCGCCGTCGATCGGAGTCTTGAGGAGCTACCACCGCTGTCTTACCTACCAATGATATCGCCGCCGCCTCCTTCCCCTCTCTCTTCATTCTCTCCTTGATCTCCTTTAAGGTTATGGTTTTAATTGTTATAAAAAAAATTTAGTTATTTTTTATTTATGTTATTTTGTTAGTTATTTCATTGTAATTAGTTTATTGATTTTGTGTTTATTGATTGTTAGTTTGAATTAGAGATTATTTGATTGTTAGTTTTTGTTTCATGATTGTGAATTGAAAATTTTTATGTTAGGGTTAGCTTGAATTAGGGTATCTTAGGATTTATTTGAATTTCGGTATTTCTTGAGTTAATTAGTTTGATTTTTGGATTGTAAGATTAGTTTGAATTAGGGAATTTAAGGAGTTGTTTGAATTTGGGTATTATTTGAGTTAGTTTGAATTATTATTGAGATTTTAGGACTAATAATTTGAATTTGGGATTACGAATAGCTAGCTAGTTTGAATTTTGGATTTCAGCACTAGTTAGATTTTGGGATTTTAGGAAAACTTTGAATTTGACATTTTAAGACTAGCTTGAATTTTGAATTTAGGACTAGTTTGAATTATTATTGAGATTTTAGGACTACTAATAGTTTAAATTTTGAATTAGCACTAGTTTGATTTTTAAATTCTTAGAGTACTTTCAATTAGTGATTTTAAGACTAGTTTGAATTTGGATTTAGGACTAATAGTTTGAAGTATAATTGATATTTTAGGACTAATTAACAGTTTGAATGTGGGACACTAGCTAGCTAGTTTGAATTTGGAATTTTAGGGATTTGAATTGCAACTTTATTAGAACCTATAATTAATTATAACTTGAATTTACTATAAATTGAATTTAATTAGGAATATGAACTTGAAATGTTGTTGACTTTAATTTATTAGAACTTGGATTTTATTTGAACTTAATTAGAATTTTGTAGAACTTGAAAATCTTATTGACATTAATTAATTAGAACATAATACAAATTAATTAGAACTACATTAAACTTAATTAATTTATAATAACTTGTTAATATAAACTTACTTTTGATCATCTAATTAAATAGAACTTGAACTTAATTAATTAGTAATTATTAATTAATTAAGCTTTAACTTTGTAGATCTTCAACTAATTGAACTTAATTAGACCAAACAAAGCATATTTTTGAAACTTAATTAGACTAAACAAAGCATATTTTGAAGTTGAACATAGACTTGAACTTGAAATCAGAACTTGAACATAGAATTTGAAAGTGAACTTAGAACTTGAAGTTGATATTAGAATTTGAACTTGAAATTAGAATTTAAACTTGAACTTAGAACTTAAACTTAGAATTTGAAGTTGAATTTAGACTTGAACTTGAAATTCAAACTTGAACTTGGAATTAATTAGCTTGAATTTATAACTAATTAGGTTTAGAAATTAGATATGAAGTTGAATAGAAAACTTGAAATTATTAAAACTAGAATATATATAAATATATATAACTAATATTCTTGGATTTGAAGTTTATATTTAACTAATTTAGAATTTGAAGTTGAACTTAGAACTTAAACTTAGAATTTGAAGTTGAACTTAGACTTGAACTTGAAATTAGAACTTGAACTTGGAATTAATTAGCTTGAATTTATAACTAATTAGGTTTAGAAATTAGATATGAACTTGAGTTGAAAACTTGAAATTATTAAAACTTGAATATATATATATATATATATATATATATATATATATAAATATACATAACTAATATTCTTGGATTTGAAGTTTATATTTAACTAATTTTAGATATTTTCGTGTTAGGCAACTGAGGAGGCTCAACTTCTAAAATAGTTGATACAAGACTATATTGCTTCTTTCATCAAAGTAGGAGATAAGGTTGGTGCTTCTAATTTTCTAAAGTTCAATTACAATTGGTTTCAATAATGTGTTTGTGTCCATCTAGTATTGATACTTAGCTTTAATTTTGTGATAATATTTTTTTGTCCATCGAGTGTTTGTTAAGCATAAGTACCAATACTAGTTGATCATATTGATGAAAATTTTGATTTTCTTGCAAGATCGATTTGTGTCTATCTAGTGTTGATATTAAGCTTTAATTTAGGAATAATGCGTTTGTTTAGCGTAAGTACCAACACTAGTTGATCCTATTGATGACAAAATTGATTTCTTGCAAGATCGGTTTGTGTACATCTAGTGTTGATATTAAGCTTTAATTTAGTAGTAAGGTGTTTGTTTAGCATAAGTACCAACACTAGTTGATCCTATTGATGAAAAAATTGATTTTCTTGCAAGATAGATTTGTATCCATCTAGTGTTGACACTCAGCTTTGAATTTAGAGTTGTTACGTTATTTACATAAGTTAAATTAACTAATGTGGTTTTTTTGATGGATTTAGTTGTTGGAATTAAGTCAAAACTAAACTAGTTAAAGTTAAAAAATTGTTAAGCTGTTTAAATAAGTTAAAATAAATAATGTGGTTTTGTTGGTAGATTTAGTTGTTGTTATTAAGTCAAAACTAAACTAGGTCAAGTTGTTAAGTTGTTTAAATATGTTAAATTAAATAATATAGTTTTTTTGATGGATTTAGTTGTTGGAATTAAGTCAAAACTAAACTACGTTAAGTTAAAAAGTTGATAAGTTGTTTAAATAAGTTTAAATAAATAATGTGGTTTAGTTGGTGAATTTATTTGTTGGAATTAAGTCAATACTAAACTAGTTAAGTACTCCATAGAGAATTTTCCAGCTAGCTGAGGAACTATGTAAGTATGCAATCACTAACTATTTAATATATAATATATTCCTGTTATACTAAATAATATTACTTGAAATAACAATCACGTAGGTTTACGATGAATACTCAAGTGTCCAACATTTGCAGTTAGTGAAAGAAGTAGCACTTGGACATGAATCCCAAGTAATGGCAATGAATAAGTATTGTGTCAATGGTTTTAAGTTTCAAACTGAAGAAGTTTCTTAGAATAAAAAAAACAAATAATAGCAGTGTCTACATACAAGGTGATGTTGATGGTACTGGCCAAACTATTGAATACTATGATGTCATTCATGAGATTATTGAAGTGAGGTATTTAGGTTGGCCTAAGAAGAAGATTGTATTATTTCCGTGCGAGTGGTTTGACCTATCACATAAAGGCACAAAGGTGAACCATTAACATAATATAATTGAAGTTAAGCACACCAAGAAATACAGAAGTTATGATTCTTTTATCATTGCACAAAATGATAAACAAGTGTATTATGCTCCATATCCATTTCATAGAGACTAAGCTGATTGGTGGGTTATTATAAATAGTAAGCCTGTGGGAAGAATGGAAATTGACAATGTCTTAGATGTGGCGTATCAAAATGATGTTGCAATTGTTCAACAACAAGTTGATGTTGAATTGGAAACCACACTACAACATCCTCAACAAACATTAGAAGAAGTATCTGATGATGAGATACTGAATGTTAAGGAAGAAATATCTGAGAATGTGGAAAATGAATAATTTGATGATGAAGAATGGGACGATAATGAAAATGAAATAACTGAGGAGGAAGAATGGGAGAATGATGGAATTGAAACAAGCAAGGAGGAATAGTGTAGAATGAAAGCTAGCTAGTATATATATGAAAGTGTATTTTGCTAATTTTATTTAATTTATGATTTTTATATATATTATACATGTAAATTTTCATAAAGATGTCATCAGACGGTGACAGTGACAGACAAAGAGAGCATCTTAGAGTTAGCCAGACTAAACATGCTAAGAAGAAGAAGTCTAGGAACTGATAGATCCTGGGGATATTGCAGGATCTATTTCTTCTGTGCCAGAGCGTATCAACCATGATACTAATTTATATGGTGTTTTGTTAGGTACGGTGGATCCTCGACAATATTATAGTTGACCAGTCGGTGCTTCCTGTACTTCACAGACATTGCCTTCATGATGCTACGAGGCCCTACCTTTACAGGCTATTCGTCAAGCACGACCCTTATCGGCAGGTACTCCATCTCCCATAGGTACATCTCCTCAGTTATCTGCCATGAGGATTGGAGATTCTAGTAGCAAGCAATTAGAAGCTATGGCCGGTATGCATCCATTGACTCAGAGTTTTGTGCATCTTGATGTATCACCCTCACCTACAGCTACGCCTAGTTCTACGATGCCTGCTCTAGCTCCTGGCCAAAAGGATAGCCTTGGTAGAGTCTTGATTGAGCTGGATGGATCATCAAAAATTTGTTTTGTTATCTATTTGTTAATTTATTTTATTTATTTCTTATACTTGAATATATTATTCATTAATTAGCATTTTTATTTTGTGTTTTGCAGGTGGCATCTTGCAAAATGTACTGCTCGGGCTTTAAAAGATTTTGTTAGAAGACTATACACAAGCTTATCACTCTTAGAGCGAGATTCCAAACAGTATACGCCAGGCAATGTGTATTAACTTTAAGGTATATATTTTTTAGTTAAGTTTAGTATACTTTACTTCTTTTTACTATCGATCTAATTAACGTTATTCAATTTTTTTCAGACTATGTGTACTTGGGAGTCGCGGTACATTTTGGTCATTGGGATCACATTTGAGAGGAAGGCATCCGCCAGACTGTCTAGCAGGCTAAAGAAAGTTTGGGATAGTGGTGAACGTCTTGGTTGGATGTTTCCTAATGTTTTTAATGAATTGGGTCAGTATTGGACCACAAAAAAGTTTAAGGCAATATGAGAACAAGACAAAAAGGCTAGAGGAAGTCTTAAGGGTGACTCGTTGCGAATTGGAGGTGCAAAGACCATTTAAACAATTGCACGAGAGATGGTAAGTTCTAATTCAAACTTTTAAATAAATAATAAGTTGATTTATATATATAGTTATAAATTTTAGTTTTTATTTTTAGGAAAAACAATTGGGACGCACTCCCATTGAACCAGAGGTTTACAAGAAGACTCATGTTAGGAAGAAAGAAAATGAGTCAGATCCGGATGTGAGGGTAGAGGAAAGGGTCGAACGAACTTTTGTAAGTTATTTAATATGAATAATATATATTAATAGTGAATATATTTATGATATGTATATATATTAATGTCAATTTTTTTATTTGATAGGCAGAATCACTTTCATTAGTACGTTGTTGAGAATACAGATAGTTTGGTCCAATTGACATCTGAACATTCCACCAGATTTGCAAATAAAAAGTGGTAGGGGGGACACACTAGGGTAGAGTCTATGGTCTAGACTTTCAAAATGATGTAAGACGACTCGAGTTAGGCTTAGAATGAATTGGATCATCACGTCAAGTCGATGCACTTGACAGTTTTAAAATTGATTCTATGTCTGCTTAAATAGCAAATCTTATAGTGGCACTAGCAGAGTTGGGGCGGAGAAGAGTAGTTGAATAAGAAAGCATGAATGAGATTATTCAGTAAATAAAACAACAAGTGATGAACCTCGCTCGTCGACCTACTACTTCGGCTCCCGATGACATAGACGACGAGAGTGATGAGGATGATTATGTAGAACCCATTCCCTAGTTTAGATCTCTAGACATTTATGAACTTTTTGTAATTTTGAAACAAATTTTGAAAGACTTTATAATTCTGTAATTTGTGATTTAGATACTTTTTAATATTATTTTAAGTTTGATCTTTTATGTTTTAGATTGTTTATAATTGTATGTGTCTGACTCGGCTATATAGTGTAGAATTGAATTGAATTGCATTTGCAGGTGGGTAGCAAACACTGGTTGTTTTTTGCTGTCAAAAATATTGCAAGAAAAGCGAAGGACAACTTGGTTTTGTCCGTCGCTTTTTTGGGTTTTATATTATTAAAAATCCCAGAAAAGCGACGGATAGCATGATTTTGTGTGTCGCTTTTTTGGGTTTAAATGTTTTAAAATCTCAGAAAAGGGATGAATAGCGTGGTTTTGTCTGTCGCCTTTCAAGGATTTTCAAAAATAAAATTTTCAGAAAAGTGATGGACAGATTCTTGAATTTTCAAAAATAAAACATCCAAAAAAGCTACGAACTACGTCGCCTTTTAGAAATAAATAAAAAAATCAAAATAAAGCAACGGAGATTTTGTTAAAAATAATTAAAAAAAAGGTCAAAAAGGGACGCAGTCCGTCTCTTTTTGAAAAGCGTCAGGCTAAAAAGTGACAGAGGTTACTGCGTCGCTTTTTCATCGATTTTGACCAAAAAACCGACGTAGTTAGTTGCTTTTGGCCATCATTTTTTAATAGTTTTTTAGTAGTGTTAGCTTAGGTTGATTCAATAGTTAAGTAGGGCACGCAGTTTATGGGATAAGGAGATTACTACTAGAAACCCGCCCTTTCTAGCTGGGGAGCTTCCATCTTAAGAGATTATTTTTACAAACCCACTTTTTCTAATGGGGGAGCTTCCATCTCAAGAAATTTTTTCTAGAAATCCTCCCTTTCTAATGGGGGGGGGGGGGGGGGAGCTTCCATCTCAAGGGATTGTTTCTAAAAACCCGCCCTTTCTAACGTGGGGAGCTTCCATGTCACATCAATATCCACTCGGTGCTAAGCATACTTCCCTAGGAATATATATAAAGTCATAACTTTTTTCATTAAGATAGCTCATTAGATCATGTGTGAGAATAACCTTTCACCATCCATGTCTACATATATATATTCAAATAGGTGAGAAATCATTTCAACCTTAGAATCATCATTTTGTGAGAAAACCTTTCACATCATGTTCATTATGTGTCCATGAGAATAGCCTTTCAATTAACATAACATTTTCATAATCATGTACACTTCATTCATAGTCAGGCATACGTGTGTATATGAGAATAGCCTTTCAACAATACCATAATTACATCGTAGTCATAATCACTTTACTCTAAATGTGATGTTAAAGCATATATATAACCTTTATAAAACATGCATAATATCATATATTTCCCTTTGACGGGCCAAAGCTTATATCAAACCAAAACATCCAGAAAGACTATATCAAACATGGATATAATCATAATTCAATTAATCAAATCACTGCATGCATAATCTCATATACTCATAATGTAGGTCATATGGGTAAAGTCCTTCCAAAATGATACCATATACAATTCAACATCCATAATAGCTTCGCTCTCAAAGCCTTAACATTCCTAGTTCATTCATATTATCTTCTACCATCAATGCCCTAGAAATCACACTCATACCAACAGCCTTACTCTCAAAGCAATACTTCACATCGTAATCATATATCCTTTGTTCTCAAGAAAATCTAACCACATGCTTCATTCTTAAGTGATTCTAATCATAAATCATCATGTAGCCTCAATCTCAATCACTACCAATAATAGATTCTCATGTATACTTTAACCTCATTAAATTCATATCTATAATCTCTAATTTGAATCAATGTACAATACATATCATCATTCTTAGAAGATTACATCTAAATCCTCAATTTCCCTTTTCAAGGCATAAAACCCACTTACATCTATTTCATCTCTCTTGACATGGGTTAGACATGTAAACATGTAATTTTATATTAAAAATACGATATACTACTAACTAAAACATAAGCAACCATTATCCACTCAATTTGATCAACATACAACAATACCCACAATATAGGAAGAAACCCTAACTAGAATTGGAGGTTCATCTTCACAATTGGGGGAAACCTTGGGGTTTCATGGATGAAAGGAATCCATGAATGAATAAGCCATCATAACTTGATTACAAAGCCTAGAAATCATGACAAAATGGAGACTTGACCTATCTTGACCCTCCTCCTCCTCTTCTTTTTCTTTTTCTTTGACTTTTCTAGAGAGAGAATTTTTTTTAGAGGATGAAGTTTGGGATATTTTGGGGTTTTTGAAATAATGACTTAATTGGAGTGTTTAAATGGGTTAAAATAGATTATATAGGTGTACTAAGACTATACCAAACGACTTCACTTAATACCCACTAAATTAGGAATTTTCCAAAATAGTCCCCTTTAGGTAGCCTAGAGCATGGCACTACTGCCACCATCACGATCTGTCAAGGGAACCACATCCCTTGAAGGTGCTTGTGGTCCCTTGAGCAGTAGCTAGGCTACCCTAGCATTTCCCCTAAAAGGGTGAAGGCAAGACAACAGAAACACCCATGAGCCATCTAGGCCTTGACGAGTTGTAAAGTGGCTCGTGTGGAAGAGGCCAACTTGGGCAGCCTTGGGGGCCTTACTTCCACACCACCACGAGTTGTACCATGGGTCGTGAAGACCATCGTGGAAGTGTGGGCAGTGCCCTAGCAAGCTTAGGAAGCCTTGGCCCGTTGCCCATTTTCCTTGGTGCTTGCCCCTTTTTCCCTTTATGTTAACCCTCAGGTTTAGCTCTAGTTTAGCCTATTAATTTCTAGGATGTTACAATATCTCCTCCTTGGGAACATTTGTCCTCGAATGATGTTCTAAACACCTTATGGAAGTAAAGACTCAAGACTAGCAGTGCATCATGCATGTGACACATCTAAATGCGCATAACTACGGAGGAAACATCAACTCCAAATACAAACATACTCAATGTATCACAAGGAAGTAGGAACTACATCTTAAAACTCATTATGCATGTAAACTCATTATTTCTCATGTTCATAGGAGGAATTACCTTCTCCAATCTTTAATGAACACTCAACAATTATAATGGAGTCTAAATAAAATTAACTATCAAAAAGCATATCAAAACATGTTCATCGATTCATGTCATGAAGTCAAATAGGCAACTCATATTTAATGCACAAAAACATAAGGAAATCAAGCATGCAAATTCATTTTCTTTCAAAAATAGAAGTTTTTCATGAACATGCACCAAATAAGGGAATCATGGAAACATCTAAAACAAGCATGACTCCAAAACAAGATACAACTAAGAGGAACTTATCATCTCAAGCTAAAGGAGGAGTAGAAGCAAAGGATAAGGATGTCGGGACACCTTATTGGCCTCCGCCTTCCAAGTAGCACCCTTACCTAAAAACCCTCACTAAAAGACCCCTACTAAACACTTTCATGGAAGAAACTTCCTTGTTCTTCTATTTCTTAGGTGGCTGGTCTAAGATCCCTACCGGTATTTCTAAATCAGGGAAATTCTCATTAACTCCCAACTATTCTTAAGAAATTTGTGAATGTCAAATCTCAAACACCCTCTTATATCTGAGAGGCATGAAAAACTGGGTTGACCGGTGCCACTCGTTAAGAAATTCTAATTCACAAGCAACATTATAAACTCTACTCAAGATATCTTATGAATCTGCGAAAAAATCGGGACTAAACTTCATGTCACGACCCGAGCCTACATCCCGAACGCGACATGGTGTACACGACTCCAAAAAGTATCATACAAGCCTCATAGAATGTCATGACATAAGATAATAGAAATAGTACAGAATTTAAAACTGTTTTAAATCCATACAATCAAAAAATCATTTAAAACATCGAAAGTCTACTAGTCTCACATGGCCATCTAAAAACAATCTTTGAATCAAAAGTAGGGTCACAACCCTTTACAATGGAAAGTTTAAAAGAGTCTATTATAATGAAAGACATGAAACATCAAAAGCACTTGTCCTTGAATCCATGAGGACATGCCACTAGCCTCAGAAGAACTCAAACCAAGCTTCAAGTAGAGAGAATCAACCTAGATGCTAGAACCTACACTTTGTAGAAAATAGAAGAAATATGGGTGAGCACATTTAATGTACTAATATGATAGCCAAGAAAAAACCATGCTTAAAACATACATTTTATTTGAAAGTCATGCTTTATGCCAATTTGAGAAAACTTCACAAACATAAGTATAAGAGGCATAAGATACACCATAATGAACATACAAGTCATTTCATCAGATTAAGCTTTCACCTTAAGTAACCCCAAGATATACTTTGTGCAATGTATGAATAACATCCCATACCACCATCCACACTAAGTACCACATTAAGGCCACCAAAAGTGAACTTACCATTCTTCCTTTTTATCTTTAAACAATATTCATACATAAGGAGCATAAACATTTCATATGTTATGACAAGGAAGTAAATCATAATACAATCCAAGTTTGTCATACATCATTACAATAAGCATATAATTCAACATTCTTCATTAGCTTTATAAAGAGCATATTCGTTCATTAGACATGAAGACATTTGAGAACTCACTATAGCCCTCTCAAAGCCTACTCATGCAATACATGAACGACTTCCCATACTACCGCCCACACTTCATAGAACCTAATGAGTAACCATAGTGCATAGCACACGTGATGGGAATAAACATTTAACTGATATAGACCATGTGAGCTTACATGGAATCCTGTATGATTAACCTACACAATAAAGAATTGGTCTACATTCCTAAGGTAGGACTGGTAACATTTTAGCTTAGGTGGATCCATTAATTAATATCCTTTGTGGGCACATAGTGATGGGATAAGAAAGATGCTCATTGAAACCCAAGCCTAACGTAGGGAGAGCTTCAATCTTACCATATCTAGTCAGTGCTTAGCCTCCATTCCCATAGATCATTTCGTTCACATTACATTATTGTACTTCGGAGGAATGCCATTGGCCTATCGACCTAAGGTACATCATTACACATGAAAGGAATGCCATAAGCCTATCGATTCATGGTACATTATTAGGATAGCTCTTGAATCCTCATTAAAGGAATGCCATAAGACAATCAATTCATGGTTCATCATTGAATTATTATACACATGAAAGAAATGGCATAAGCCTATTTATTCATTGTACATTAGTTCATTGACTCATTAGGAAAGGAATGCCATAGTCCTATCGATTCAAGAGTTGTCATTACATTAGTTCATTTTTTAACAGAATACCATAGGCCTATTGAATCATATTCATTAAGTCTAGACACATTCATTTGTACAATAGGGGGATGCCTAAGCGAACCAAATCAAGATATAACATCACATTATAGAAATCCTTCACATTCTATCATCATCATTCATGAGTGTTAATTGAGAATATGTTTTCAATAACAACAAAATTACATTCTAAGCATGATTATAATACTTTCATTGTGACAACATACATATACTTCACCTCATTAACATACATATATCCTTCATGAACTTGCCCTCCAAGGACTAAAAATAATCTTAACCCAAACATAAATAATACTACATTAGATAAGGGATTTAACATTATTCAATAACTAGACATAAACAATTCAACATACTTACATGTTCAATCAATTCCCCATCACAATTCACAACTTAGGATTTTGGAGGACAACGAACCTATGAAGGAATCAACTCCAGAAAATCTACAAATAGAGGTATTTTCATATTTCAATATGAATAGCTAAACTTTCATATTCCTGATAATCTCTTGATTATTATTTGATTATTATCATGTTATAGTATTGTTATACTGAATGAATTCGAAGTAGTTTGCTATTATTTAATCTTTTATCCCATAAAACTTTATCTCTATTTTCTCTTTCGTAAGTATAATATGTTGGGGTTGTATCCAGTCGTGTTTTAGGATTTGAAGTACTAGGTTTCTCATCTAAATTTCCTACATTTATTTCTATATTTTTATCTTTTTCTATAAGGTCAGTATATGTTTCTGAATATGATTCAGAATTATTTTCTGAAATATTATCATTTTCTTCTTCATTTATTTCATCTATTCTTAACTCGTCTATTTTTAATTCAGGTAATTCTTCTGTTTCTTCTAACATTGTTTTCATTTTTTCTATTTCCTCGCCATAATTCATCATTAATTCAACAATCCATTCATAATTCAACATATATAACCCTTTGAAAACGTTTTGGAATTGAACACATGCATAGATTGAAAACCCTAGGTTTTTGGGGGAATATGGCAACTTGAAATTATCTTTTGATAAGGCTCCTTTAATGAAACTTACCCATGGATGAAGAGTACCATACCTTTAGGGAAGAAAATCCACGAAAATTGAGTGAGAAAGGTGAGATCTTGAGCTTGAAAGCTTGAATCCTTCTTCTCCAATGGTGGTTTCTAGAGAGAGAATATTTGGAGAGTCGTAGTTTCTAATTTGAGTGTTTTGAAATAATGAATTGGAAAAAGATCTTTAATATTTTTAAAAGACTTAAAATACTTTAATTAATCAATAATTACCGTCCTTTAACTTAACTAACCTAAAAATGAATTTACCATCTAACCATTACCTTGGCATAAACTTGAGAGCTTTTACAGTGGTGACTCACGACCTAGACCTATAGACTGTAGGTGGGGTGACGCCCTGTCTTGTAGGTCTGTGGTTTGGGTCTGATGGTCACCATTTGGGGCCTTGAGCCACGGAAGCCAACCAAGGGGCGTGGATGGACCTACGGTGCGTAGGTCCCATCCGTAGCTCCCAAAATGTTTGACAACTTTTTGCTCTTACGGGCAGCCTTAGGGTTAGGCTTTAGGGTCATCCTCTAGGACCCTTAGTTGGTCCTTGGGGAGTCGTACTTGACATTTAACCCCTAAACCCCTCAATCTAAACTCGGGAAGACATTCTAGAACTTCAAAACCCACAACAACCTAAAAAACAAACTCATTAGGGTCTAGTTTCACTTACTATTTTTTCAGATCGTTACAATATCTCCCCCTTAGGAACATTCGTCCTCGAATGACACTTTAATCACTTTAAGGATTAAAGACTCAAGACTAGCAGCCCATCATGCATGCAACATCATAAACAATGCACAAAACTACGAGGAAATATCAACTTAATCTCAAACATACATAATGCAACACAAGAAAGTAGGAACTACATCTACAAACTCATTATGCATGAAAACTTCAACATTTCTCATTTCATTGGAGGAATTACCTTCTCCAACTCAAATCATGCTCATCATAACCTCATTAGGCACATTATGCAATTTCTCTTAAAAGAACATCTAGGTATGTTCAATATTTAAACTCATGAAGCATATAGGCTACTCATTATAGATGCACATCAACATGAGCAACATCAATCATAAATTTCATTTTCGCATTTAAACATGAATTCATCAAGAGCATGCATAACATAAGGAGGCCATGGAAACACAAAATCACACATGACTCCAAAACATGAACAAGCTATAAGGAACTCTTGGTCTCAAGCTCGAACAGGAATAAAGGGAAAGAGATAGGGATATCGGAACTCTCAACAACCTTACTATTCAACATACCATCTCCCCCTGGGGAGTAAAACCATACTAAGGCTAACATTAAAACAACATAGGGATCTCAATACAACATTCACAACTATAAGGAACTACCACATACTACTGCCTTCATCCGAAAGAGCTCCTTTGCCCTCTCTAGCTTGATGTACATAGAAACGATTTTTCTTTGGATCATTAGGATCTAGGCTATTAGAAGAAGCTTGTTTGGCCTCCCTTCCTTTGGTCGTAATAGTAGGGCAATTTTTGACATGATGTTCATTCTTTCCACAACCATAGCACCCACTAGTACCACCTAGGAACTTCCCATAATGCTTCTTTCCATAAGTGGTGCAAGTACATTTGGGAAATGAAGACCCACTTTTTCACGACCCAAGGGCTCCCTATAGTCGTAACATGGCGTAGTCGACCCTGAAGGGGTCAATATACAAGCCTCTTAGCTCATTCCTTGAATAAACAAGAGAAATAGTGTGGAATTATAACTTTTTATTCAAAACCATACTATTCAATGTCATTCAACACTCATAGAAAATATTTCAAAAGACAAAGAGAAAGACTAAGTCTCACATGGCCATCTTAGGCAAACTTTAACAATATAGGGCACGACCCTTTACAATCGAAGTATAGACTAAAACATAAAAACTAGAACAAAAACTCTTTGTCCTCGATATATGAGGACATACCAAAAGAGATCTTGAGAGAACTCTTATCCCAAGCTTCAGTATGGACAATCAAATCGAGTGTCAATCCCTACACTTCATAATAGTAAAGAAATATGGGTTAGCATATAAAAATGTACTAAGTATGACGACCATGCAAATGTATGCTTTAAAAGGGACATTTTGTTGAAAGTCATTCTTTATGCTATTTTTGTAAAACGTCTTGAACATTGATACACGAGAGGAATAATATAAGCCACAACCAACATACAAGTCACTAGTTAACATTAGAACAAGATCACACATATAACCCTTTACCTTTACCTTGAGCCTCCACCTCAACTAACACTTAAGTTGTACCTTGTGCAATGTATGGGTTATGTCCCATACCACCACCCACACTAAGGCACCACCTTAAGGTCACAAAAAGTGAACTTACCATTCATCCTTTCATCATTCGCACATAAACATTACACGAATCACATCATCACATTAAGACCAATATCTAAGTCAACTCTAAGTAATACTTGTGCAATGTGCAAGTAGCATCCTATACTACTACTCACACTAAGTACTCATTTGAAGTCACCCTAGATAGGGAACATTCATATACAATAGACATGACAAGGAAGTAACTCATAATACAGTCCAAGTATAGCATGCATCCTTACATTTAAGAATTTAAATCAATATTCTTGATTAGGTCCATTTAAGACACATTCATGCATTTAGAGGACTTTCATACATTTTGTCATTAAGAATTAAAGAACTCACTATTGCCATTTCAAAGCCTACTTGTGCAATTTATAGATAGCCTCCCATACTATTACCTACACTTTATAGTACCTACCAAGTAACTAGAGTGCACATCTCACATGGTGGGAATAAGCATTTATCCAATATAGGCCATGAGAGCTAGATCATGGAATCCGATATACTATCCCACATCGTAAGGGTTGGTCTACTTGCCTAAGGAAAGCTGGTTAACATTAGCTCAGATGGAATCCTCTATCTAATATCCTATGTGGGTACATAGTTATGGGATATGAAGATGTTCATTGTAACTATAACCTAGCATAGGGAGAGTGTCCATCTAACCTTATCCACAAGGTGCTTAGCCTGCATTCCCATAGATTAATTCATTCACATTATATTAGTGTATTGGGGAGGAATGCCATAGGCCTATCGACCCATGATACATCATTTTCAAGGAAGGAATGCTATAAACCTATCGATCCATGGTGCATTCAAGGATAACTGTAGGGTCCATATGAAAGGTATCCTATAAGCCTATCGATTCATGGTCCCTCATTACATCATTATACTCATGAAAGGAATGCCACTAGCCTATCAATTCATGATACATTAACTGAATAAGAAAGGAATGCCACTAGCCTATGGAATCTAGAGTCTTCATTACATTAGATCATTTATGAAAATAATGCATAAAGCCTATCAATTCATAGTTATCAAGTTAAGACACATTCATCACTCATATATGAAAGGACTATCATAGCCTATCGATCCATATTCATCAAGTCAAGGCACATTCATTATATGAGAAGATGATGCATAAAGCATACAAATTCTAGATTCAACATTCACATTCTAGGAACCCTTCAAATTCCATCATTTTCATTAAAGAGTGTCAAATTGAGAAATAACCTTACAATACTAACATAAATACATTGAATGCTAGATCATCATTCTATCATTGAATCACATGTAAATCCTTTACACCATACAACATCATGATAATACTTCAATTCATCACAGTATGGATTCAAGGCCATGATCAAACTGTACATAGTAAGTAAACACCTCCACCTTTCAAGTAGATCAACAATTCAAGCACAATTCTACATTAACAAGAAATTAGGTCAAAATTGGCCTTTCAAGGCTATGATCACAATTCCTCAATTCAATAACAATTCACCATAATTAGACATAGATAGTGTTACAAATCAATAATCTAAATTAATCTGGGCATAAATCCATCAACATTCATTCATAATCAACAAACCTACTTCATGAGGCACAATTTAGAAATTGAGAGAAATCAGGGATTCATCGAGTATTTTCATCTTAAATCATCAATTAAACATCAATATAATCATATTTTATCATTTGAAAGCGTTTGATGCAAGAACCCATGAGATTGAGTAAAACTTAGGGCTTTTCATGAAACTTGAAATCTTTGAAAGAACTTTGAAATTGACTCAAGGGTGAAGACTAACCCTAGATGAAGGATCACCATACCTTATTAGATGAATCACCATGAAAATTGAAGAAGAAACACCTTGAAATCCCCAACCCTAGCTTGATCTTGACCTTGATCTCTGATGGAGTTTCTAGAGAGAACATTTTAGGAGGGAAGGGTTTTGATTTGAGAGATGAAATATAAATGAGTGTTTTTATGTTTTAATACTCTTAAAATACTTAAAACACTTAAAATAACCGTCCACATACTAATTGGGACTTGGTAATTCACCCTTGGCTAGGCCGTGACTTGACAACATTGCAGGTGCCAATCGACTGCTCCCCATCCACGGTCCATGGATGGGTTGACGCCTCATTATGGTGGTCCATCGTTTGGATCAGAGGCTGGCCATTTGGGGCCTTCTCCTACGGAGGTCATCCACAGGGCGTGGATGGACCTACAGGGCATAGACCCCTTTCGTAGTTCACCCCATTTTGGGCAGCCTTATGGTTTCTTTGGGGTCTTTGGGTCTAGACTTAGGGTCCTCCTCAAGGACCCTTAGGGTGGTCCTTGGAGAGTCGTACATTGACATTTAACCTGTAAACACCTCAGCCAAGCCGCGGGACAATATTAATCAAGTTGAAAACTTAAGAAAAACACAAATGCAGACACGTTAGGCTCTATTTTCAATAGTTCATTTTTAGGGTCGTTACATTATCTCCCACTTAGGAAAATTTGTCCTCAAATGACACTTTAAATACATTAAGGGGTAGCGACTCGGGACTAGCAGCCCACAATCATGCATGCAACATCAATATAAATGCATAAACATAGGAGGAAACATCAACTCCACAACATTAGGCTCAAAACACAACAAGAAAGTAGGAACTACATCTACAAACTCATTATGCATCAAAACTTCACATTTCTAATTTCATTGGAGGAACTTCCTTCTCAAAACCACATTATTCTCACCACAACATCATTAAGCACATTTAAGCATTTTTCTTACAAAATCTCATTATGCAACTTCTTCATAACAACACATTTAAGCATGGTCAACAAGTCAACTCATGAAACATTTAGGCAACTCATCATAGATGCATATTAACATGAGGAACCCAATTCGAAGACTTATTTTTCTCTTTTAAAGTAGAATCAACTAGAACATGCACAACATAAGGAGACAATGGAAATTCAATATCACACATGACTCCAAATCATGAAACTAGCTACAAGGAACTCTTGGTCTCAAGCTTAAATAAGAATAGAAGGAAAAGAGATAAAGGTATCAACACTTTCAACAACCTTACTATTCACAAACCATCCCTCACTTAGGAGAAACCCCAAATAAGGTTATCATGAAATAACATAAGGATTTCATCACCACAAAGGAACTATAACTTACCAGTTCCTTCATCTAGATTAGTTCCTTTGTCCTTGTTAGCTTGAAGCACATAGAAACAACTCTTCTTTGGAGCATTCAGATTCGAGCCACAATAATGAGCTTGTTTGGCCTCCCTTCCTCTAGTCATAAGAGTAGAACAATTTCTCACTTGATGATTACTTTTGCCACACTCATAGAACGCACTAGTACCTAATAGGCACTTCTCGCCATGCCTCATCCCACAAGTGGCACAAAGAGGTTTAGAAAATTGAGATCTACCACCTTTCACCTCATTAGTCTTAGGAGCACTTGACTAATCTAGGTTAGGAGCTCTCTTCTTCAACCTAGGTTGACATTGCTCATCGGATCTACCCCTCATCAAGTCTCTATTCACCCTATAAAGTTTGAACTCCTCAAAAGATTGAGCATACACAACAAGTCTAGAGTTATTCATATCATTATGGAGCATCGCCGTACGACACTCTTCCTTAACTAGGTCTAATACACCGGTAACAAACCTACTCATCTCATCTCTAAGGTAGACACTAAGGATAGAGCATACGTAGACAATAGGGTAAACTTCAAGAAATATTCCTCCACACTCAGTTACTTTGTATAAGGTGTATAAACTCCTCAACATTACACTCCATCTTCTCACAGGGAAAGTACTTACCAAGTAAAGCTCCCTTAAACTCCTCCCATTCTATAGGATCCGCTTCAACCGGCCTATTGGCTTTCCATTTAGTGAACCAGACTTGGGCCACATCTTTCAATTAGTAGGAAGCCAACTCCGCCTTCTCCCTAGAACTTACTCCCATAGTATCTACTATCTTATAAACTTCATCCAAGAATTCTTGTGGATCTTATCCCACTTTAGAGCCAAGAAAAATAAGAGGATTCATCCTCACAAAGTCTCTCAATCTTGAGGCCACGGTACTCTCATTAGCATTCACCCTAGGCCCCACATCTCTATTCACTTAAGCCATCATGGCTAGTGCTAGAGTTCGAAAAGTCATCCTAATCTCTTCATTTGTCATGTCTGGGGAAACTACCGTAACTTCATTCTCTTAAGGCACTTGGTCACCTTGAAGACCTTGATCACCTTGGGGAGGAACTCCCTAATTCACTATTTCCTCTTCCACTCTCCTTGTGGGCGTCCTTCTTGTATTCTTATCTTATAAACACAAGAGAAGGATTAGGAAAAGGATACTTATAAAGATAAACCCTAAGGCACCGCTTCAAGATTATGAAAGAACTGTAACTTTCTATCGTCCCGTAGTCTCCTGCTCATAGATGTGTTACGACTCACATCGATGAATAGGACTCTACTAGACATGGCTTGTGAGACATCAACCCAAAAACCATTTCCAAAATCTTATGGTTAGATACCAAGTTGGTCATGACCAGAGAGCACCCCCTAGTCGTAACATGGCATACTAGATCATGAAGGGGTCTAATATAAGCCTCTTGGCTCATTCATTGCATAGACAAGAGAAATAGTGTGGAATTAAAATTTTTTATTCAAAAAAATACTATTCGAAGTCATTCAATACTCATAGAAAATCTTTCAAAAGATACAACGGAAGACTAAATCTCACATGGCCATCTTAGACAAAATTTAACAATATAGGGTCAAGGCCCTTTACAATCGAAGTATAGACAAAGTCTTAAAACATAAAAACTAGAAACATAAAGTCCTTGTCCTCGACATATAAGGACATACCAAAAGAGAACTTGAGAAAAACTAATCCCAAGCTTCACTATGGAGAATCAAATCGAGTGCCAATCCCTACATTTCATTAGAGTAAAGAAATATGGGTTAGCACACAGAAATGTACTAAGTATGATGACTATGCAAAAACATGCTTTAAAAGGGACATTTTATTGAAAGTCATGTTTTATGCCATTTTTGTAAAATTTCATGAACATTGATACAAGTGAGGCACAATATAAGCCACATCCAACATATAAGTCACCATTTGACATTAGATCACATATAATCCTTTACCCTGACCTTGAGCCTCCACCTCAAGTAGCCCTCAAGCTATACCTTATGCAATGTATGGGTTGCGTCCCATTCCACAACACACACTAAGGCACCACCTTAAGGTCACCAAAAGTGAACTTACAATTCATACTTTCCACCTTTACAGAATAAAGCATTTAAGAGAAATAAACATCACATGAATCACATCATAACATTAAGACCAACATGTAACACAACTCTAAGGCATACTTGTGCAATGTGCAAGTATAATCCCATACTACTACTCACACTAAGTACTCCTTTAAAGTCACCATAGACAAGGAACATTCTTATACAATAGACATGACAAGGAAGTAACTCATAATACAATCCAAGTATAGCATGCATATTTACATTTAAGCATTTAAACCAACATTCTTCATTAGGTTCATTTAGGACACATTCATGAAATTAGCGGAGTTTCATACATTTAGTCATTAAGAATTAGAGAACTCACTATAGCCTTTTCAAATCCTACTTATGTAATGTATAGATAACAACCCATACTTTATACCTACACTTTGTAGTATCTATCAAGTAACTAGAGAGCTAGATCATGGAATCTGTGTATTATCCCACATCGAAAGGGATGGTCTACTTGCCTAAGGTAGACCGGTTGACATTAGCTCAGATGGAATCCACTAGCTAATATCCTATGTGGGTACATAGCTATGGGATAGGAAGATGTTCATTAGAACTCTAACCTAACATTGATAGAGTTTCCATCTAACCTTATCTACTCGGTGCTTAGCTTAAATTCCCAAAGATTATTTCATTTACATTATATTAGTGTGTTGGGGAGGAATGCCATAGGCCTATAGACCCGTGATATATCATTACTAAGGAAGGAATGCTATAAGCCTATCGATCCATTGTGCATTCAAGGATAGCTCTAGGGTCCATATGAAAGGAATGCTATAAGCTTATCGATTCATGGACCCTCATTACATTCTTATACTCACGAAAGGAATGCCACTATCTTATCGATTCGTGGTACAGTAGCTCATTAAGAAAGCAATACCACTAGCCTATCAATTCTAGAGTCTTGATTACATTAGATGATTTATGAAAGGATGCATAAGGCATATCAATTCATTGCCATCAAGTACGGACACATTCATCACTGATATATCAAAAGAATGCCATTGCCTATCGATTCATATTCCCCAAGTCAAGACACATTCATTATACAAGAAAAGGATGCATAATGCCTCCCAATTATAGATTCAACATTCATATTTTAGGAACGCTTCACATTCCATCATTTTCATTCATGAGTGTCAAATTGAGAAATAGCCTTTCAATATTAAGACAAATACATTGAATACAAGATCATCATCTATCATTTAATCATATGTAAATCCTTCACATCATACAACATCGTGATAATACTTCAATTCATCACACTACACCTTCAAGGCCATGATCACAATGTACATAGTAAGTAAACACCTCCACCTTTGAAGTGGATCAACAATTCAAGCACAATTCTACATTGACATAAAATTAGGTAAAACTTGCCCTTTCAAGGCTATGATCACAATTCCTCAATTTACCAATAATTCACCATAATTAGACTTAGATGATGATACAAATCAATAATCTAAATCAATCAAGGCATAAATCCATCAACATTCATTAATAATCAACAAACCCACTTCATAAGGCACAATTTAGAAATTGAGGGAAATCATGGGTTCATAGAGCATTTTATTCATAAATCATCAATTAAACATCAATATAATCATAGTTTATCATTTGAAAACTTTTGATATAAGAACCCATGAGATTGAGTAAAACCTAGGGTTTTTCATGAAACTTGAAATCTTTGAAACTTCATAGTAATTGACTCTAGGGTGAAGACTAACTCTAGATGAAGGAATAGCATACCTTATTAGATGAATCCCCATGAAAATTGAAGCAGAAACACCTTGAAATCCCCAACCGTAGCTTGATCTTGACCTTGATCTCAAATGGAATTTCGAAAGAGAACTTTGTAGGAGGGAAGGGTTTTGATTTGAGAGATTGATGTTTGCATAATCAATGACACAACTTCATATGCAAGTGTCTACGCTCGTGCAATAGTATAATAAGCAACCAAGGGTTGGGGTCGAGTCCCAAGGGAGTGGGCGTGAAAATTAGTAGTTATGCACAAATGTGCTAAAGCTTATCGTACCTAAAGATTTTCATGAGTGAATGCATATCAAATTAAAAGGGGTGACACCAAACTGTCAAATATCAAATGGGGGTTTGTCACAAGTTTAGCTAAAACAACAAAACAAAAAGAAAATTCAAGTATGGGGAGAAGTTCTTAGGGTGTGACCGAAATATGTATTGATATAAATCGTTGGGCACATTCTTTCGATACATCACCATTAAAATACATCTAACCTATCAACAAGCAAAAACCAACAATAATATGAACACATATTTGATAAATCTCACCCCAAGAATGGGGGTTTTTAGCCACACATCAATAAATAAGAAATTACACCTACAATGATAACAAACCAAATGGGTATAAGAAATTAAACCTTGATATAGGCAAAGGAAGAAGAATGAAGGAGACCCACTTCTGATTTGGGGAAGAAGATCTTCTTTCTTCAAGTCTCCCCAAAAACCTTTTCCAAACTTGAGAGAAAAATATATGCAAACTAGTATTCTAAGGTAAAATTAACAAAAATGATCTTTTGCCCTCCTCCGTCTCTCTTTAAAATTAATGAAGATTTTAATATTTATAGACTTCAGAAAATAGTGCTGGTGGATCACTCGACGAGGTTAGTCGCGAATGTCAAATGACTCAGCGATGTGCCCTTTGTCTAGTTCATCGCTGTTTGTGCTTTGCCTTCAGCATCTGTGCATTTTGGATCTTTCAGCGATATACTTCTGCTTCGCAAAACTAATCGGCTAAATGCTGACTGCTCATTAATCTTTCTCCTTCAGGGCTTAGCCTATTAGAACAAAGGGCAGAGTGCGTCAATTTGGTGAATCGCCAAGCATGCTTGGCGATGCTCAATCTTCAGTTTATTTAGTCTTTTCCACCTTTTTGTTCCTTTTTACTCCTAAGTGTCCCTATATCTACTCAAACTTTAAATACCTGAAACTTGAGCGTTTTCATCAGGTATTGAAATAAAATAAGCATTTGAGGACACTATTTCTCTTTTAATTAAGCCCTAAATGAGTCTAATTTGTGGACTCATCAACACCCCCAACTTAAAGTTTTGCTTGTTCTCAAGTAAAACTCAATTTTAGTCGTTCAAATAGGATGTCTCTAATAGTTCTACACAAGATTAAATCATGAACGTACATAACAAAACTCAAATTACTCATGCAAAGATCAATTGTGTACTCAAAGATTCAAGTTATGATACACCATTACCAAAGATTCTTATGCTTCCAATACTTGCTACTTGTGCAAGTTCAAGCTCAACAAAAAGTATCTAAATGCCCTCACGTAAATAATGATTCCAACACAATGCATGTTTTCACCCATAGGTTTGCCCTTATTTTCCATTCGACTTTCAATTTGACTTACTAAAGATCGAAAAGGTCTTTTCAAGGCTTGAAATAAGGCTAAATGCAAAGGTATGGTAATTTAGGCTCAGTGGCTTCCTTATCCTCGTGAGATGTGGTGCTATCAAAATGTCATTCTCCTCTCCCTTATCATTTTTTATTCTAGTGCTTCTAAGTCATCCTCTTACTTATTCTCTATATATTGCTTGGACACCTAATTCCTTTTGCACTTTTCATTTCATAAAATATTTTTTTTGGAGGGTTTCCATTTTGTCTTGCAATACAATGGGTTAAAGGAGACTTCTCTTGCACTTCTTGACTTCTCCTTTTCTTTTTAACCACACCCCCAACTTAGGCTTTTGGCCTAAGTTTGTTATTTAGTAAGCTCTAGGGTTCATCAAGGTTCTTTCAAAGAAAGGTAAGGCTCAAGGGCATTTAAAAGAGTTTCACACGCTCACGGGTAGGCCACAAAAGAGATATATGTCAAATTTGGCTCATACTCTTTAAAGTTGCCTAAGATCATTTCAAGAGCACACCTTTCTAAATCAATCAAACTAGCGAGGAAAATTCTTGCTTTATTCATGCATGGTTCAAAGTAAGTTAATCACAGAAGACATTGACACTTAAGTCAAACAAGACTACACACTTTCGCTAGTGTGCAACGGTCATTACAAGAGAATGAATTCGATAAATGGCCAATGACAACGAGATGCAAAGAGTTCACATATTACCTATACAACTTTATTTGGTCTCGTTGTAGCACATTCATGTTCGTTCAATTGAGAGCACCATTCAAGTCATCGGTATTGATCAAAACCGAGGCTTGAATTTGTAGAGAAACAACCTCTTTCAACATAAGAGGTGGCAAAAATTTTTGCAAATTGAAAATTCTCCTTTCGAAAAGGTGTCAAAATTTTTTTGCAATTTAAAATAAAAGGAGCCATAAGCTTAAACATCCACAGAAAATAAATAGAACACAATTTTAAACGAAACAACCCAAATATAAACACAAAACACAACTATCAACACAAAATGTGTAGGCCTCACCCTACCACAGTTAAAAAGCATTGTCCTCAAATGCAAATAAAAATGTCTAAAATTAAAAATAAGTAACGCAAAGAGAGAAGTAAAAATAAGTCCTGTCTATGCAGTCCCTCTATCTGTCAACGTCTGAATATGGGCATCAGTGCCCGATCCATCTTTTTGGTCAGAGGTCTCAGTACCTAGAGTAGCTGCTGGCGAACTAACAACGCCAGATCCACTAGGAGAAGTTGTGGACATCTCAGTCGGCACTGTCTGAGTTGCAGACCTCACAACCATCTCCACAAGATTCAACAAGTCTCTAGATATGTTGTCCTCTTAGCTCTCACTCACTACCTCATTGTACAGTGCTATCAGCTCCACATCGATATCTATCTTCGACCATGCATGTCCAGCATCATCCCTCAGCATATCTCCGGTAATAGTCGAAGGAATGCCCAAAGTCTCACGAGCATCCCTGTCATTTACTCTCTACGTCATTATAGTGAAGTCGTTAGCCTTCAAATAGGCTACGTCTTTCTTTAACTCTACTAATTCTACCTTTAATGCTGAAACCTCTAATGTCTCCCCCTGTCTGCTCTCACAAGCAGTGACTGTGGTAGTCATATCATCAACAGTGGTCCTAAGGGTGTCAAGTGCAGTCAAGATGGCATGTTCAATGATCCGTGGGATAGATCTCTCCAATCACGTCATCCATACATCAGTTGAATTGGCCAGTTGCCCCATCTTTAGGATCTTGGAATGAGTGATCCTGGTGGGCTGGGAGGAAGAGGATGTACCTGGAGTTTGTTAAGGAGAAGAAGGAGTGGGTAGACTTGAACGCTCCGAACCCGGAGTGGATGAAGGTGCCTCATTTGATAATTAGTCAACATCGACCTCTAGAGAAGTATCTAGTGGAGTTGTTTTCCTTTTGTTAGCCTCCTCATATCGCTAGCATGATCCCAGGGTATTGTGGTTTGCCGGTATAACTCGGTGATTAGAACAAGAAACGGTAGAGATTCCTGTGTCTGTTTGGCTCTCATAGCCATCTCTTGTGAGACCAGCTGTCACAAGTCAATCCACCTCCACATCATGATAGAACCAACGAAAGCCGCCTTTGGATGACACATAATGAACTCATTCTGGGATGGCATGATAGTGCTGCAGATGAAACCAAACCAGTATCGGGAGACAATGTTCTTGTCCTTCTTCTCATTCGTAGCTCCTACATTCATCCATCACGAGGTGGTGTTAGAGATCATCGGAGCTAGCCAACCCTTCAAATCATCCAGGTATGGAACAATAGGCAAACCCTAGTTGGGAAATAAAGAGTGCAACGATCGACCCAATACAACATTAATGAGAGTGTTGTGACACTCCACTTCTTTGCCTTTAACCATAACCTACTTCACTGGTCATAACTTACTAGCCTTCTTCTTATTCTTTGGGAGAAACTCTCCATTGGCTAGGTAGAATTCTCGGACCCAGGAAGGAATGTAATGGCCCCATGGCTTAGTGAACTGTTCCAAATCATGATATCTGAGTGTGTCAAGCACCTCAGCGTGCTTGCCTTCCAACCCCTCGATCGATAGTAACCTTTCCTCTTGAATGGATTGTAAACCATCGCCTTTTAACCTGTTCTATAATCTGGGAGGAGGTGGAGCTACGGGGATTGTAGGGGCCACTAGAGGTGGTGCTAGAGTTGGCACTGATTCAAGGGTTGCGGTAGTGGTAATTGAAGGGGTTCCGATAGATGTGGGCTGAGCTCTATCCTTGAGTTCATCCGTTTGATTGATCAAAGGTTTCTTATCCTTTGGCTCAAAGAAAGCTGGTTCAACATTCGCGCCCTTCCTAGCTATATGCTTTTTTTGTTAGCCTTTATCTCCCATTTGGAGGTCATCCCTTTTTCTCATAGGAGGGTTTAATCCTCCATCATTGATCACAATGCCTTTAGCCTTTTTCTATGGTTGCTCGGTTAAATTAGTGTGTACCATATCTTCAATGTCGATTAAATGCAATTTGAAAAGCTAGGCGGCAAAGTGTTCCAATTTCGAGCACAAGCCCAAACCAAAATTCTAGAGAAATGTTAAATTGAAGAAAATGCTACCTTAGTACGAGCTTTAGGAAATTTCTGAGCTAGGGAAAGTGAAGAAGTCAAAGATTTGAATAGCTTGGCCTTTATAAACCGTTTAGTTCGCACTCATTCAGTGACGTTAGTTGCAATTGCTGATCCTTTCAACGACTAGCCGAGTGGTCCCTTATCCCACTTATTGTTACAGATGTGTCTATTTCTTAGGATCAAGACGACAGTCTAAGTAAAGATCACCGACCAGGTCGGTGATGCGCTGAACTCCTTCTCAAGGTCGCTGATTTTTACAAGCTTTAATTTAAACTTGAGTTAAGCCAAATGGCTATCAGGTTGGGCACGCCGACTTGTTTGGCAATCTGCCGACTGATCATCTACTCACCATTCCATATTTTTCACCACTTTCCTCATTCAAACCTTCATCAACCACACACTATTATTTACAAAAGCAAATTTAAACAATTAAAACATTTGGTGACTCCTAAGAAGCACCTTAATTAATATCGTGGCTCGACGGGAGTCTTTACTCACTCCCAATTGGTTGGGTTGGCCCCAGTGTTACTAGGTAATCCCAATCGTTCGTTTGAGTGAAGAGGAGGCAGCGTATAATTTAGGAGTATCCTAATCATTTGGATCAATATAGAGTGAGAGCCAACCATTTGATTTAACATTTCAATACTCTCCTTCATCTCTTCCAACATTCGATCTTGTTATGTGATCTTTTGGAGAATGATTTGAAGTGTATCCTCAATAGGAATGTTCACCCTGTCTCTAGACTATTTCCTCTCGTGAGGAGGTATGTACCTCCCTCGACCCTTGCACTAGTTTTCCACCTCTATTATTTTGGTGGCCAACTCGTATAGATGAGTTACCAGTGCGGGTAATGTGAAGTCCCTCTTGACTTCTTACTTCATCTCAGCTTAGTTGCCACTAATTTCCTCAGATATGGTCAAGGAACCTACCTACACCAACAAATTTAAAGAAAAACAATACTAAAAAAATAAGGTTAGTAAACTACAATTATTGAAAGTAGAATTTAACTTAAACCAAAAACATTCACGTAACACCACTCCTCGGCAGCGGCGCCATTATTTTTTTTTGCGTAATCAATGACACAATTTCCAATGCAAGTACGTACAATCGTGCAAAGTATAATAACCCAAATAAGGGTTGGGGTCGAGTCCCAAGGGAGTGAGCGTGAAAATAAGTGGTTAAGCACAAGTGTACTAAAGCTAATTATAGCAAAAGATTTTCACGAGTGAATGCATAGCAAATTAAAGAGGGTGATACCAAAGTATCATATATCAAATAGGGGTTTCTCACAACTTTTGCTAAAACAATAAAAAAAGAGAAAATTCAAGTATGGGGAGAAGTTCTTGGGGTGTGACCGCAATATATATTGATATAAATCGTTGAGTACAAGTGTTTGGTAGGAAATTTGCAAGATAATAATGAATAGGCTAAGCAATAGATGGAACTAAGTTCTCTCTCGGGCAACTTACCGCATTTCAAAAAGGTTCCTCTCAGACACTTGCCGCGTCAAGGCTAGCCTACGCCTTACCCTACTGACTCTCTCGAGCTGAGTGTTAGGTTATGGAACTAGGGATCACCCTTTCAGGCCGAACCTCATGTTGACCCACAGCTTTGGAGATCAGTCTAGCGATTTTGGTGTCATGACCTCTCTCTTGAGAAAGCCAAAAACACATGGGTGGTGTTGTATTTGCAACTACAAACCCATTAAATAAAAACCAAAACCACTAGGTGAAATCACCATTAAAATACATCTAACCTATCAGCAAGCAAAACCCAACAATAATCTGAACACATATTTGGTAAATGACACCCCAATAATGGGGGGTTTTTAGCAACCCATTAAGAAATAAGAAATTACACCTAAAATGTTAAAAAAATCAAATGGGTATAAGAAATTAAACCTTGATATAAGCAAAGGAAGAGGAATGAGGAACACCCACTTCTGATTTGGGGAAGGGGAACTTCTTTCTTCAAATATCCCCAAAAACCCTCTCCAAACTTGAGAGAAAAATATATGAAAACTAGTATTCTAAGGTAAAATTAACAAATATGTTCTTTTTCTCTCCTCCGTCTCTTATTAAAATTAATGAAGATTTTCATATTTATAGACTTCAGAAAATGGTTCTGGTGGATCGCTCGACAAGGTTAGTTGCGAACCCCGAATGACTCGGCGATGCACCATTCATCTAGCTCATCATTGTTTGTGCTTTGCTTTCATCAACTGTGCATTCTGTATCTTTGAACGATGTACTTCTATTTCATAGAAATGATCGGCGAAATGTTGACTGCTCCTTTCATCTCATTTTTGATCCTTCTCCTTCAGGGCTTCACGTACTGGAACAAAGGGCGGAGTGCGTCACTTCGGTAAATCGCCAAGCATGCTTGGCAATGCTCAAGCTTCAGTTTCTTCGTTCTTTCCAGCCTTTTTGTTTCTTTTTGCGCCTAAGTGTCCCTGTTTCCACTCAAACTTCAAACACCTAAAACTTAAAGAATTTTCATTAGATATTGAGATAAAATAAGCATTTGAGGACACTATTTCTATTAAAATCGAACCCTAGACGAGTCTAATTTGTGCACTCATCAGAGATGAAATTTAAATGAGTGTTTTAATGTTTTAATACTCTTAAAATACATTAAAATAACCGTCCACATACTAATTGGGACTTGGGGTGAATTTACTAATTCACCCCTAGCTAGGTCGTATCTTCACAACATTGCAGGTGCTAATCGACGGCTCCCCATCCACGAACTGTGGATGGGTTGACACCTTGTACTGCTCATCCATCGTTTAGATCTGAGGTTGACCATTTGGGGCCCTGACCTATGGAGGCTATCCACGGGGTGTGGACCCCTTTGTAAGTCACCCCATTTTGGGTAGCCCCATGGTTTCCTTAGGGTCTTGTTGTCTAGTCTTAGGGTCCTCCTCAAGGACCTTTTGGGGTGGTCCTTGGGGATTCGTACCTTGACGTTTAACCCTGAAACACCTCAACCATGCCTCGGGCCATCATTAAGCAACTACAAAACTCAAGACGAACAAAAAAGCACACACGTAGGCTCTAGTTTCACTAGCTCATTTTTAAGGTCGTTACACACTTTCATTATCTTGGTTAGATCTAGGAGTTCTTTAAGAATCTTGGTTAAAAGATCTCTTTTTGAACATTGGTTGACCTTGCTCATCGGACCTAGACCTCTTCATCTCCCTATTCTTTTACTTAATTTTGGACTCCTCAATTCGTTGAGCAAAAACCATAAGCCTAGAGATATTCATTTCATCATGGAGTATCACCGTACGACACTCTTTCTCAACTAGGTCGGACAAACCCGTAAAAAATCTACTCATCTCATCCTTAGGGTTAGACACCAAAGATGGAGCATAGTTAGACAATTGGGTAAATTTCAAGGAGTACTCTTGCACACTCATGCTACCTTGCCTAAGGTTGATAAACTCCTCCACCTTAACCTCCCTCTTCTCATGGGGAAAGAACCCATCAAGGAATGCTTTCTTAAACTCCTCCCACTCTATAGGACCAGCTCATACCGGCCTATTGCTTTTCCATTGAATAAACCAACGTTGAGCAACATCCTTCAATTGATAAACGGCTAGTTCCGCTTTCTCTATAGAAGTCACTCTCATAGCATTCACTACTTTATACACCTCATCCAAAAACTCTTGAGGATCCTCTCCCACCTTGGATCTAAGAAATACCGGAGGACTCATCCTCACAAAGTCTCTCAACCTTGAAGCCATACATCTCACAATAGAGTTCACATAAGTCTCAACACCCCTCGTAGCTTGGTCCGTCATGGCTTGGGCTTGAGTGGTTATGGCTTGAGCCATCATCAAAAGAGCCGACCTAGCTTCTTCATTAGGCATAGTCGGAGGATCAACCGAAACTTGATTTCTATGTGGAACTTGGTCACCATGAGGACCTTGGGAATGAGCTATCTCATTAAAAATCTCTTCTTCCATCCTTCCTGTGTTAACCCTTCTTGTATTCAAATCTTATAAACAGAAGAAATGAATTAGGAAAAGGATTTTATAGAGCTAAATCCAAAGGCACAACTTAAATAGTAATGGAATAAGTGTACTTTACTAACGTCTTATAGCCTTTCATTTATAAATATGTCATAATTCATGCCTATGACCAAGACTCTACTCGATGTGGCTCGTCAGACATCAACCCTAAAAACCATTTCAAAATCTTGTGCACTGATGCCATGTTTGTCACCGCTCGAGCCAACACCTCGAACATGACACGACATACAGGACTCCAAATATCTCATACAAGCCTTATAGAGTGTCATCACATAAGATAATAGAAATAGTTTGAAATTTAAAACTCTTTTAAATCCATACAATCGAAAATTCATTTAAAACAGCGGAACTCTACTAGTCTAACATGTCCATCTAAAAACAATCTTCGAATCAAAAGTAGGGTCACATCCCTTTACAATAGAAAGTCTAAAATAGTCTATTACAATGAAAGAGATGAAACATCAAAATCACTTGTCCTTCAATCCATGAGGACATACCACTAGCCTTGTAAGAACTCAATCCAAGCTTCAACTAGAGAGAATTAAATCAAATGCTAGAACCTACAATTTCTAGAAAAATAGAAGAAATATGGCTTAGCACATTTATTGTACTAAGTATGATAGCCATACAAAAACAAAGCTTAAAACGAACATTTTATTTGAAAGTCATGCTTTCTACCAATTTTAGAAAACTTCATGAACATAAGTATAAGAGGCATAAGAAACAACATAATCAACATAAAGTCATTTTATCACATTAAGTTTTCACCTTAAATAATCCCAAGCTACACTTTGTGCAATGTATGAATCTAAGTCAACATTCTTCATTAGCTTCTTTAATAGAACATTCATTCATTAGACATGAAGACAGAGAACTCACTATAGCCCTCTCAAAGCCTACTCGTGCAATGCATGAATGACATCCCATACTACCACCCATTCTTCATAGAACCTCTTGCATATCTCATATGATGGGAATAAACGTTTAAGCGACATAGACCTTGTGAGCTTACAAGGAATCCGGTGTCATAAACACACACCATAAAGAGTTGGTATACTTGCCTAAAGTTGGACCGGTAACATTTTAGCTTAGGTGGATCCACTAGCTAATATCCTATATGGGTACTTAGTTAGGGGATAAGAAAGATGTTCATTGAAACCCAAGCCTAACGTAGGGAGAGCTTCCATCTTACTATATCCACTTGGTGCTTAGCCTTAATTCCCATAGAGCATTTCATTCACAACACATTATTGTACTTGGGAGGAATGCCATTGGCCTATCGACTCAAGTTGTATAATTACACACGAAAGGAATGCCATAAGACTATCAATTTATGGTACATTATTAGGATAGCTCTTGAATCCTCACCTAAGGAATTCCATAAGCCTATCGATTTGTGGTTCATCGTTACACTACAATACACATGAAAGGAATGACATAAGCCTATCGATTCATGGTACATTAGTTCATTGACTCATTAAGAAAGGAATGTCATAGGCCTATCGATTCAAGAGTCATCATTACATTAGTTCATTTATGAAAGGAATGCCATACGCCTATCGATTTATATTCATTAAGTCAAGACACATTCATTTATACAAGAAGGGGACGCCTAAGCCTACCAATTCAAGATATAACATCACATAAAAGAAATCCTTCACATTTTATCATCATCATTCATGAGTGTTAATTGAGAATATGCTTTCAATAATAACACAATTACATTCTAAACATGATCATAATACTTTCATTGTAACCACATGCATATACTTCACGTCATGATCATGCATAGATCCTTCATGAAATTTCCCTCCAAGGCTTACAAATCATCTCAACCCAAACATCTAGAATACTACATTAGATAAGGGAATTAACATGATTCAATACCTAATTCAATATAGATATAAACAATTCAACATACTTTCATGATCAATCAATTCCCCGTCATAATTAATAGGAGAAATTCACCATAATTCATCATTAATTAAATAATCCATTCATAATTAATCATATATAAACCTTTTAAAACGTTTAGTAATTGAACCCATGCATAGATTGAAAATCCTAGGCTTTTGGGGGATTTTAGAAACTTGAAATTATCTTTTAATAGGGCTCCTTGAATAAAACTTAGTCAAGGATACAAACTACCATACCTTTAGGGAGGAAACTCCACGAAAATTTAGTGAGAAAGGTGGGATCTTCATGTTGAAAGCTTGAATCTTTCTTCTCCAATGGTGGTTTCTAGAGAGAGAATATTTGGAGAGAGGTAGTTTCTAATTTGAATGTTTTGAAATAATGAATTGGAAAAAAGTCTTGAATACTTTTAAAATCCTTAAAATACTGTAATTAATCAATAGTAACCGTCCTCTAACTTACCCAACCTAAAAGTATTTTACCGTCTAACCCTTACCTTGGCCGAAACTTGACAGCTTTAACTGTGGTCACTCATGACCTAGACCTACGGACCGTATGTGGGGTGACGCCCCATCTTGCAGGTTTATGGTTTAGGCTTGAGGGTAAACATTTGGGGCTTTTACCCATGGAATCCATACAAGGGGCATGGATGGACCTATGCGGCGTAGGTCCCATCCGTAGCTCCAAAAATTTTTGACAGGTTTTTGCTCTTAGGGACAGCCTTTGGGTTAGGCTTTAGGGTTGTCCTCAAAGACCCTTAGTTAGTCCTTGGTGAGTCATACCTTAATGTTTAACCCCTAAATCCCACAATCTAAACTCAAGAAGACATTCTACTACTTCAAACGCCACAACAATCTCTAAAACAAACTTGTTAGGTTCTAGTTTCACTTACTAGTTTTCCAGGCCGTTACTCCTCCCAAACTCACTACACCTCTCAAGGTGATAATTCCAAGTGCACCCATATCATGAACATCAAGCAAACTCAATTACCTTGCTATCTAAGCACATCATCTCCCCCTTGGGAGTTAGCCTATATAGACTCTTCTACGCATCATTTGTTTCAATACTAAGGTCGAAGCAAGTCATCGCTAATATTTCACATCCTTGACACAAGGTGATTTTAAAGCATGGTGAATTACACTTCTAATATCTTTAGAGGAGTATACTCACTCAACACTTCTAGGCATTACTTAAATACCCTATTAATCAAATCTATCCACATACCCCAAAACTTATAATGACTAAGTCGGGTTCTACCATCAAATAGCATAACCCTAATGCAACCCATTCAAATGAAAGAAAACATCAAATTCTATCATACCAACTCTGTCATGTCATAAAAGACAAGCAACTGATGAATCTGAATAAGCATAAAACACATACTGCGAGTAACATTGAGAGGACTTTCTTGTTCTCCTCTAGCTTAGAGGGCATAAAACCTAATTTGCTTTGAAGCACTCGCACATAAACCTCTTGGACCAGATGAAGGGTAGGGTTGAGATGTTGGCGACTATCCTTTTCATTTTTAGCAACAGTAGGGCAGTGCTTTATCTTATGGCCCAACTCACCACAATTGAAACAAACGTTGCAACCCTCTAGGCATTTGCCTACATGTCTCTTATCACACTTAGCACAAAAAGGCATAGGGATTCACTACTAATTCCTCGTTGTTTAGAGTTAGACACCCTATGTTTCATAAATCTTAGGGGAAACCAAGAAGGATCTTGTCCGGAGAATCTTTCAAGTTTCTCTTCCTTCATTTGTTGAGCATAAACCATAAGTCGAGAAATATTCATATCATGATCATGAATGGTCGTACGACATTCTTTTACTACTAAATTCGACTCTCCCGACACAAACTTAATAATTCCCGACCTAGGATCGAACACTAGAATTGGAGCATACTTAGACAATTGGGTGAACCTTCATGCATATTCATTAACACTCATATCACTTTGTCTAAGGTTAATGAACTCAAGAACTAAAGATTCTCTCATATATAAAGAGAAGAACCTATCTAGAAAGGCACTCTTGAACCCTTCCCCCTCTATAGGACCCTTTCCTACCAGTCTAGCCTTTTTCCATTTATTAAACAAAACATGAACAACCACTTTGAGTTGATAAGAAGAAACTCTGGCTTCTTTACCGGAGTCACTCCCACAAAGTCCAACACCTTAGAGACCTCATCGATAACCCTTTAGAATCCTCTTCAACCTTAGAGCCATAAAACTCTAGGGGGTTCATCCTTGGAAAATATCTCACTTTTGAAGCCGCCAAATTCATATTAGGATTCCCCGGAGCTGCAACCTCTCTATTGAGTTGAAGTACATAAAACGAAGCGGAAGTATATTACACTTGTCTTAAACCATCTAATCCTTAAAAAGAGTTTGGGACACAATCCATACAAAAGTCTAAACATAAACCAAAAACATAATAGAAAAGGGCGATCAGGTCCTAAATGCTATGAGGACTCACAAAAACTTCTCTTCTTGATCTACTATAAACCTAGCCACGAGGATGGAAGTCAATATTTCCGAACCCTTCATTTGATAAGAATGTAGACTGAAGTATGTGTTAGTAAAATAATGTACTAAATATGATGGCTAGCATAAATCATCAACATACGCATATAAGAGGAATTGGTCAACATAAGACATATAACATAATAATAAGAGACAATAACATAAGTCATGAGCATAAGAGAGAACATCATAGTCATAGGCATGATCAATGAATTTAGAACAACATAATGTAAGAGAAACACTTCATAAGTCACCTCAAGGCAAATTTGTGACATGCATGGATAAGACCCATAATCCCACCCATGCTAAGCAAGTCACTTTAGGCCCTCATTAATACTTATCGTCTTTTGATCTCATCCTTAGCTTATTTCTCATAGACAAGGGAACCTTCACCTTTAGTCAAACATATCAAGGAAAGAAACTTATAGCAACAATCCAAGTTAAGCATACATTATTACATAAGAGGAACATACCATAACTAACGTCAAACCGTACTTCTACAATGCATGAATAAGACCCCATAATCTCACACATACTAAGTAAAGCTTCTTCAGTAATTATAGTTTATAATTCATATTTTTGTTGTAATAGTGGGAATAAGCCTTAGCAGACATAGACTATGTGAGCTTAACATGGAATCCGGTGTTACCACACCGAAAAGTATTGTCGTACTTGTCTAAGGTAGAGCCATACTCTTAGCTTAGGTGAATCCAATAGTTAAGTAACCTATGGGGGAACGGAGTTTATGGGATAAGGAGATTACTACTAGAAACTTGCCCTTTATAGTGGGGGAGTTTCTATCTCAAGAGAATGTTTCTAGAAACCCTCCATTTTTAATAGAGGAGCTTCCAACTCAAGCGATTATATATATAAATCCGCCCTTTCTAGCGGGGGAGCTTCAATCTCAAGAAATAATTTCTAGAAACTTGCCTTGTCTAATGGAGGAGCTTCCATCTGACATCAATATACTCTCGGTGCTAAGAATGATTCCTACATAACACATATTATGTCATAACTTGTTTCATTAGTATAGCTCATTAGATAATGCGTGAGAATAACATTTCACCGTCCATGTCTACATATTGATTCAAATAGGTGAGAAAGCCTTTCAACCTTAGAATCATTATTTTGTGAGAAAACCTTTAACATCATATTCATTAAGTGTTCATGAGAATAGCCTTTCAATTAACAATAACAACATTTTCTTAATCGTGGGCACTTCATTCATATTCATGCATAAGTGTGTATGTAAGAATAGGGTTTCAACAACACCATAATTTGTTACGACCCAAGAGTACCCCTTAAATGTAATATGGTGTACAAGACTCCGAAAAGCGTCATACAAGCCCTTAGCATATCATGAATATAACATAGTAGAAAAGTACGGAAAAATTTGAAACTTTTCTTTATATCTAAAGTCTTTAATAAATTCAAGTAGAAGTCTTTTACTACACATTGTCTCAAACCATCTAAACTCAACTTGAATTAAAATCTTTGGGATACAACCAATGCCATAGCCTCAAACTTGAAAATAAAAGACATAAAGGAAATAGTGGGTTTATCCTCGAAGCTATGAGGACTCACCAAATCTTCAACTCCTTTGCTCCTTAGAAGCCTATCTACAAGAGTAGCAGTCAAGACTCCAAACCCTACATTTGATTAGAATGTATGAAAAGTATGCGTTAGTAGAAAATGTACTCAATATGTTAGCTAGCATAACATCATAAGAGCATAAGATAAAAAGTGATAGTCAACATAAGACATAATCCAATACTTCATAAAACATTAATTAAAAACATAAGAGATAATATCATACTCACAAGTAAAGTCTCCAATATAAGCATCATATAAACATTATTTACTTCTTAGTCATTAATATTCCAATAATACCACTCTCAAGTAACCTCAAAGCGCAGTTATGCAATGCATGAAAGGCATCCCATAATACCATTTGCACTAAGCTTGACCGAGAAGTCACTATATTTATACTTACTATTCATTTGGTCTCATTATTAGCTTAGCTCTCATAACTAAGGGAATCTCTAACCTTTAGTCAATTATAACAAGGAAGGCAACTATAGCACAATCCAATCTCAAGATATGTCACACAAAGGAACACTTTCTTGAATAACCTTTACTCATACTTGTGCAATGCATGAACAGCATCCCATAATACTATTCATGCTAAGTAAAACTTTTAGGTCCTTATACTAATACTTCTTCATTTGGAATCTAGTTCCTCTCTTTAACTTTAGAACACTATGAGGTACTCGCTTAGGCACATCTTAGTTCTTTATTAGGTTGAACCCTATGAGACACTTCTTTAAGCATGTCTAAGTTCGTTATTAATATGGAACTTATTAGATACTACGTTAAGCATGTTAAAATCTACTTATACTCTTGAACACTATGAGGTACTTTATTAAGTAAGTCTTAGTTCATTTATGCTTTTGAACAGTAGGAGATGCTTCGTCAAGCATGTCTTAGTTCATTAGATATGGAGATTGCTACTACAAACCATAAGTTAACTATGTGAAGGCTTCCATCTCATGAGACCTAACTTTGGGAAAACCCACACTCTACTTCGTAGGAGTTCGCCCTTTTTACTTTGATAGTCCACATATCAACTTGGTGTGGTTCTCCTTTCTTCTTGGAGCCCGAACCCTATCTTGTGTAACACTCCATATCATGATCAATATCCACTTGGAGCCAAGAAAACACCCCAAGATTTACTATTAAGCCTTGCTTAATACTCATGTCTCATGGAAGGTTGTTCTTGACAATCAATCCATGTTCAAGTGATTTTATTACTTTAAAATTTCAAGCATTTATAGGGTACGTTAGGTGAGTATAGGACTTTCACCACAATTCTACCCATTAGACTTCTATTCTCATTTGGACTTTACTCTTAAAGCCTTAGCATCTATGGTTAATCATTTTAGCTTCACTCTAAAGCCCTAGTGATCAACATTCACAACTATGAGTCTTCATTTTTAATAGCTATACACCATAAAGGCATCTTATGCACCTAGATTACAAGGCATTCAATCACATTCTTCATTACTAGGTGATCCTAGCCATAATTCATCCTAAAGGTTCAACTTCGACTTTACTAGTCAATAGCCATCATAAATAATAGAGTCGAGTTCAATTCATTTCTACGTATTCCTAATCTTGAACAATTAATACACATGACGTTGATTTAAGAAGATCAATTATAATTTTTCAATTTCACATTTCATGGCATAAACTCAAAAACTATCAAATTCATAAAATAGACAGGGGTAAACCCTAGAAATAACATGAATCCATAATATTATCATAATTAAATGCTAATATAGTCTTAATTAGATATTATCCACTAGATTAGAATCATACTTAAACACTACCCATAATATAGGAAGAAACCCTAGCTAGAATTGGGTTTTTAACTTCACAATTGGGGGAAATCTAGGGGGCTCTATGGGTGGAAGAACCCATAGATGAATAAGATAGCGTACCTTAATTCAGAGCCCTAACCAAACTTTCATCAATAGGGGAAAATCTGCCCTAAGTTCCTATCTTCTTCTTCTTCTTCTTCACTTCTAGAGAGAGAATTATTGGAGAGAATTTGGGTTCTTTGAAGAATGAATTCATTAAATAGTTTAGGTGTCTATTAGGCTTATATAGGTGGCTTAATAAATAACTGACCGACCTCCCTTAACCCCTAACTAATTACAAATTAACCCCTAAGCACCTAACCTAAAAGACTTTACTAAAAATCTTCCCCAACACATGAGACCTGTAATATCCCATATTTTAGTGAGTTGAACTAGTGAGTTCTAGAGCCTTTGGTAAGAGTTTTGGAGTATTGTATGAGGGTTAAAACTTGTAAAAATTGTTCCCGTACTTAGAACAATGGTTTTAGGTGTTAAATGTCTGGGTACGAATCCCCAAGGGGTCCTTGAGAAGGACCCCAAAACATTCCCCAAAAACTATCAAATATAGTGACCTACGGATGGCCATCTATGGCCATTAGATCAATCTACGAACTGTAATTTCTGGATGTGAGACAAGCCTACACTGGCCTGCAACTTCAAGACTCAGTCCCTAACCACGGAGGCCAAACGAAGGCCAGTAGCTCCACCTACGGTCCATAGGTTGAGGGGTGGAGGTCAACACAATTTTCTACTTTTTAGATTTAGTTAGGTGTTTAGGAATTAGGTTAGTTATTTAATTAAGGGCTCAGGGGGTCGGTAAAGTAGTTAAATAACCACCTATAAATACCTAATAAGATCCTAAAACAAATTAATTAGCTCATTCAACTTATAACTCCCAAAACTACTCTCAAGAAATTCTTTCTCTAGAAGTGAAGAAGAAGAAGAAGAGATGAGAAGAGGGGCAGAAAATAGGTCGTATTCACCTTGGATTCAAGCTTTCTTTAGGGTTTTGATTGAAGGTATGTGAAGCTTATTCATCTATGGGTTCTTCCACCCATAGAGCTCCCTTAGTAATCCCCCAATTGTGGATCAAAAACCCAATTCTAGCTAGGGTTGTTCTTACATTGTGGGTAAGGATTAGGTATGATTTCAATCTAGTGGATAATACCTAATTATGACTGTATTGACATTGAATTTTGATATTATGGTGAATTCATAAGATTTCTATGATAAACCCTAATTTAAATTGATGAATGTGATCTTTGTGGGTTTATGCCATTAGAGGCAATGTTAAAGGTGCTAAGGTGATCTTTCTAAATCAATGTCTTGAATATTAACTGATCAAAGTTAGGGTCATCTAATCATGAATTGAACTAGACTTAATTGAATAGGAAGGATCTTGACATGTAAAGTTATAATTGAACAATTAAGATTAATTATGACTAGAATAACCTAGTAATGAAGGATGTGATTGAAATACCTTGAAATCTAGGTATAATGATATAATCAAGATTGAAAGCTTTGGGTACAAGGTTTGTAGTCATGAATGCTGATGACTAGGGTTAGAAGGTAAATCAAATATGATGAATTATGAATGTTAAGCGTTTGAGAGTAAAGTATATATGTGAGATTAGAAGATTAAAGTATGGAATTGTGGTAGAAGGCCTATACCTACCTAATCTACATTATGAGCGCTTAAGTGCACAAAGTGATAGAATCACTTGAGTTATGCTAGTATCCATGTCAAATGTATAACTATATACATGACAGTATGCATCAACATGGTATGACATGAAAGGTTTTTTCATATAGAATGAATCTAGGTTAACTTAGGGACCTTAAATGAATAAAATCATATTAGTCAAGAATAGCTTGAAGTTATGACATAGGTTCCCTTCATGTAAAGCTTGGCTTAGTAGAGTAAGACGAAGATTGATAGCTTGGGATGGAGGATCTATACTCTCCTAAAGTATAGCTTGACTTGGCTTTGTTAGGGTGCCTTCATGTGTAGCTTGATTTGGAAAGACAAGATCATCTCATGGTATCTTAGGATTGAGGAATTATGATATCCTAAGGTTAGCTTGAATTAGCATTACAAGGATGATTTTCATGGTAGCTTGACTTAGTAGTAGTCATGGTATCCTAGGATTAAGGAAACCTACACTCTCCTATGGATAGCTTCAACTAGCATTGTAGAATGCATTCCATGGTAGCTTGATTTGGTTAGGCCAATACAATTTCATGGTAGCTTTAGCATTGAGGACATATACTCTCCTAATTGTAGCTTGACTAGAAATGGTCAAGGTAGCTTGACTAGAAGTAGTCATGGTAGCTTGGGATTGAGATACATAGTCTCTTAAGGATAGCTTACATTAGCATCTTAGTGTCCTTGTAAGGTTAGCTTGAATTAGTAGTACTCATGGTATCTTGGGATTAAGATGCATACTCTCCTAAGGATAGCTTGCATTAACATCATAGGATGTATTGCATGGTAGGTGAGATGGGCAATTATACTCTCCTTGAATAGGTTGGACTAGTCTGATAGTATGTCTCCATGGTAGCTTGACTTAATATAGTAAAGTCATGTTAGGTAGATTATTAGCTTTCTCTAGCCTAGTAGGGTGCTACTCATTGATAGCCTTGAATTGATGCCTTGTGCTAATTCATGTGTGATGACTTGCTTAGTACTAAATAGAGAAGTACCTTATATGAATAAAGGCAGATAGTGAAAGAGGGACAAGTCCCTAACTATTGAACATTTATGATAGTCTAAATGATTACTTAGTGTCGTTACTAGAATGGGATGCTATTCATACATGGAAAAAGTATGGCTTGGGGCTAGTTGTGAAGGGTTCTCTTATGTAGTATGACTTAGCTTGGGTTGTTTCCATAAGTTGCCTTCCAAGATATGATTGAATAAGGTGGTAGTTCTCTCGTTATTATCAAGTAAGCTAATAAGTAAGACCAAAGGAGAGTGAATATGACTAGAATGACTTTAAGGTTATGGTTAGCGTGAATGGTAGTATGGGATGCCTTTCATATCTTGCACAAGTGTATCTTGAGGTTACTTAGAAGTATGGTGCCCTAATGGTTGAAAGACTTGTGACTTAACCATGCACATAGACTACGATTAAGATAACCAAAAAGGGATACTTGGCTTGGGTGGTATTATGGGATTCTATTATTGCTATGTACTTCGATGCTTTTAAGGTTACTTGAGAATGGTGTTATTATGGTATCAATGACCAAGGGTCAATTAGCTTTATATGATTATGACTTATCTCCAACGCTTATTAATTATGTCTTATATTGACTTATGTTTATATGATGCTTATGTTGGAGACCATGATATGACTATGATGATTATACTATGACTATGATGATTATGTTATGACTATGTTATTATCTCTTATTCTTATGTCCTGTGTTGACTAACCATTTGAGATTCTCTTATGTTGTATGCTAGCTTCCATACTTGGAACATTTTGTACTAACGCATATTACTTACATTCTAACCAAATGTAGGGTTGGAGACTTGAGTCGCTTTGGAGGTTAGGTTTCTAAGAGGAAAGAAGACTTGAAGATTTTGTGAGTCCTCATCGCTTCAAGGACGAACCCATATTTCCCTTATGTTTTTTATATTCATGTTGAGACTACTGTATGGGTTGTCTCCCAAGAGTTTATTTTAAAAAATTGTATTAGATGGTTTGAGACAGTATAGAAAGTCTTTAGCTTGTTTTTATGATATATGCCTTCTTTTGTTTGGGTTTATAGAAGTTTTAAATTTTCTATACTTTTCTAATTACCTATGTTATGAGGATGCTAAGGGCTTGTGTGAGACCCCTTCAGGTTGAGTATGCCGTGTTACGTCTAAGGGGTACTCTTGGGTCTTGCAAAACTTGGTATCAGAGCATAAGGTTTTGGAATAAATTTTAGGATTGTCTCAAACCACGTCTAGTAGAGTCTTGCTCATCTGTGTGAGTCCCGACACATCTTATGAATAGGAGGCTATTGGATGCTTAGGAAAAATCTCACTTCTTCATTCTCTTAGTCGTAGAATAGAGTTTGTCTTTAGTAGGCCCTTCTTCTAATCCGTGCCCGTTGTTTTTCAGGCTATGGTTAATTCAAGGGCAAATGCTAGTGGAGAAGAGGAAGACAATGTGGAGCAAGAGGTTTCTCACCAAGATCCACCTCAAGCTCCTCCTTAAGTTCCTAATGACACTCTAATTGGGAATGCCACTCTTGCAGAGTTTAGGGCTTCTATGCAATTATTGGCTCAAGCCTTAACGGCGCAAGCCAATAGAGAGATGGTGGCTCCAGAAAACCTTATAAGGGGGATAGGTGCTTCTAGAGTAAGAGAGTTTTTGAGGATGAACCTTCTGGAGTTTAGTAGATCCAAAGTGGAAAAACATCCAAATGGGTTCATAAAGGATGTTTATAAAGTGGTAGCAATCATGGGGGTGACTTCTAGTGAGAAAGCGAAACTAGACGCCTATCAATTAAAGGACGTAGCCCACATTTATATGAGCAATGGAAAGATAGTAGGCCGATAGGAGTGGGCCCTATAGAGTGAGAACTTTTTAAGTCGGCATTTCTAGATAGGTTCTTTCCCTAGGAGTTGAGAGAAGCCAAATTGGGAGAATTCATCAACCTTAAGCAAGATACTATGAGTGTTAAGGAGTACTCTTTGAAATTCACACTTTTGTCTAAGTATGATCCAAGCTTGGTAGCTAATCCAAGAGATTTGATGAATAGGTTCATGTCAGGGGTGTTCGATTTGGTTGAAGACGAATATCGCATGTCAATGCTTGTTGATGATATGAATATCTCACACCTCATGGTGTTTGCCCAGTAAATAGAGGAGTCAAAACTCAAGAAAGAGAGGTCTAGGGAGAAAAAGAGGTCTAGGTTGGAAGGTGATAAGTCTTTTCATAATAGGTCTGATGGACATGGTCATGCTAGGAATCGATAAAAGTTTTCCAGACAAGGTTTTTCTAATGCTCCTAAGCATAAGCATGAAAGGGTGTCTACCCCTAGGCCATAAGGGATGAGTAATGAGTCCCTATGTCCTTCTTGTGATAGGTGTGGTAAGAGGCATGAGGGTAGGTGTTTGGCTAGTAGAGAAGGTTGCTTCAGTTATGGTGAGACTGGCCACATGATAAAAGATTGCCCTAAGGCTAAGGATACAAGAAGAGAAGGTAAGCAAGTTGCCTCTAATAGTGGGGATGTATAGCCTCAAAGTAAGAATAGGTTTTATGCTCTTCGATTTTGAGAAGATCAAGAGTGATCTCCTCATGTCCCTTACAATATGTGTTTCATGCTCTAGTAAAATTTGCAGATTTCTCATCTTTTATGACTTGTTATGTTGAATTTTGAAGTTTTTTTTAGCATTTATGATGTTTAGAAAAGTTTGTGTAGGCTTACTCCCAAGTGGGGGATAGTGTACCTATCTAGTAGGGTTATTGTGTGCTTCATGTGTGCCATGATTTCCTTAGATGCATGTTCATGAAATTGCTTAGGTCTTGTAAGAAATGACCTTTATGCATTGTTTCCTCATGTTGTGGTGCATGTGAGTAGAATTTCATATAGGCTTCATGAGTTGAATTACGAGCATGCCTTAGTTATTGGAGTTTAAAGGTTCGTCCTTGGATAAATGATTTATGAGAAGAATTTTGCATTTAGTCTCCATGAGTGTGTGTTGAGCATGTTTTAACTAGTAGATGTTAGTTCCTCCTTGAGAATGAGGTGATAAAGAGTTTCATGCATTTTGGGTTGTTAGAAGTAGTTCCTACTCCATTGTGTAGCATTGAATGTGTTTAGCCTAGAATTGAAGTTTTCTTCCTTGATCACATGCATTAGATATGGTACATGCATAATGGGCTTCTAAGTTAAATTGTATACTTTATGAAGTGTTTAAAGTGTCATTCGAGGACGAATGTTCCAAAGTTGGGGATAATGTAACACCCCATATTTTAGTGAGTTGAACCAGTGAGTTCTAGATCCTTTCATAAGAGTTTGGGAGTGTCGTATGAGGGTTAAAACTTGTAAAAATGGTTCCCGTACATAGAATAACGGATTTATAGGTTAAACGTCTGGGTACGACACCCTAAGGACGACCCAAAGAGACCTTGAGGAGGACCCCAAAACTGTCCTTAAAAACTGTCAAATATAGTGCCTACGGATGGCCATCTACGGCGAGTAGATCAATCTACACCCCATAGGTCAGGGGCCTGTGTCAAGCCTTTACTGGCCTACAACTTCAAGCCTCAATCCCTAATGATGGAGGCCAAACGATGGCCAGTAGCTCCACCTACGGTCCGTAGGTGGAGGGGCGTAGGTCAACATAGTTTTTAGTTTTTTAATTCTAGTTAGGTGTTTAGGAATTAAGCTATTTATTTAATTAAGGGATTAGGGGGTCGGTTAAGTAGTTAAATAATAACCTATAAATATCTAATAAGACCCTAAACCTAAGTCATTAGCTCATTCATCTTAGAACTCCCAAAACTACGCTCAAGAAATTATCTCTCCAGAAGTGAAGAATGAAGAAGAGAAGAGAAGAGGGGCATCAACTAGGTCAAATTCACCATGGATTCAAGATTTATTTAGGGATTTTATTGAAGGTATGTAAAGCTTATTCATCTATGGGTTCTTCCACCCATACAGCCCCCTTAGTAATCCACCAATTGTGGATCAAAAACCCAATTCTAGCTAGGGTTGCTTGTACAATGTGGGTAGGTCTTAGGTATGATTCCAATCTAGTGGATAATACCTAATTATGATTCTATTGACATTGACTTGTGATATTATGATGAATTCATGTGATTTATATAGTAAAACCTAATCTAAATTGATGAAGTTGATCTTTGTAGGTTTATGCAATTAGAGGCAAAGTTGATGGTGCTAAGGTGATCTTCCTAAATCAATGTCTTGAATCATAATTGATCAAAGTTAGGGTCATCTAATCATGAGTTGAACTAGACATGATTGAATTGGAAGGATCTTGACTTGTAAAGTTAGAATTGAACGTTTATGATCAATTATGACTAGAATCACCTAGTAATGAATGATGTGATTGAAATACCTTGAAATGTAGGTGTAATGATAAGATCAAGATAGAAAGCTTTGGGTACAGGGCTTGTAGACATGAATGTTGATCACTAGGGTTGGAAAATAAATCCAATATGATGAACTATAAATGTTAAGGCTTTAAGAGTAAAGTCTATATGTGAGATTAGAAGATTAAAGTATAGAGTTAAGACCAAGATTGATAGCTTAGGATGGAGGATCTATACTCTCCTAAAGTATAGCTTGACTTGGCATTGTTAGGGTGCATTCGTGTGTGGCTTGATTCAGTAAGACAAGACCATCTCATGGTAGGTTAGAATTGAGGAGTTATGCTCTCATAAGGTTAGCTAGAATTAGTATTTGTAGGATGCTTTTCATGGTAGCTTGACTTAGTAGTAGTCATGGTAGCCTACGATTGAGGAAACCTACACTCTCCTATGGATAGCTTGAACTAGCATTATAGAATCCATTTCATGGTAGCTTGATTTGATTAGGCCAAGACCATTTCATGGTAGCTTTAGGACTGAGGACATATACTCTCCTAATGGTTGCTTGACTAGAAATAGTCATTCTAGCTTGACTAGATGTAGTCATGGTAGCTTGGGATTGAGATTCATACTCTCTTAAGGATAGCTTATATTAGCATCTTGGTGTGCTTGTAAGGTTAGCTTGAATTAGTAGTACTCATGGTATCTTGGTTTTAAGATGCATACTCTCCTAAGGATAGCTTGAATTAACATCATAGGATGTATTGCATGGTAGCTAAGATGGGACAATTATACCCTCCTTGAATAGGTTGGACTAGTATGATAGTATGTCTCCATGGTAGCTTGACTTAACATAGTAATCTCATGTTAGATAGATTATTAGCTTGTTCTAGCCTAGTAGGGTGCTATTCATTGATAGCCTTCAATTGATGTCTTGTGCTCATTCATGTGTGATAACTTGCCTAGTATTAAATGGAGAAGTACCTTATATGAATAAACGAAAATAATCAAGGAGGGATAAATCCCCAACTAGTGAACATTCATGATAGTCTAAAGGATTACTTAGTATGGTAGTAGTATGGGATGCTATCCATACATGGCACAAGTATTACTTGGGGCATGTATTTAAGGGTTCTTTTATGTAGTATGACTTAGCTTGGGTTGTTGTCATAAGTTGCCTTCCAAGATATGATTGAATAAGGTGGTAGTTCCCTTGTCTTTATGAAGTAAGCTAATAAGTAAAACCAAAGGAGGGTGAATATAACTAGGTTGACTTCAAGGTTATGCTTAGTGTAAATGGTAGTATGCAATGCCTTCCATATATTGCATAAGTGTGTCTTGAGGTTATTTTGAAGTATGGTTCCCTTATGGTAGAAAAACTTATGACTTAACCATGCATTTAGACTATGATTAAGATGACAAAAAATGGATACTTGCCTTGGGTAGTATTATCGGATGCTATTCTTGCTTTGCACTTGATTGCTTTTAAGGTTACTTGAGAATGGTGCTATTATGGTATAGATGACCAAGGGTCAATTATGTATATATGATTATGACTTATCTCCTGTTCTCATTAGTTATGTATTATGTTGACTTATGTTTATATGATGCTTATGTTCGAGAACATATTATGACTGTGATAATTATGATATGGTTATGATGATTATGTTATGTGTATATTAATATCCTATGCTTATGTATTATGTTGACTAACCATTTGAGATGCTCTTATGTTGTATGCTAGCTTTCATACTTGATACGTTGTGTACTAACGCATATTGCCTACATTCTAACCAAATGTAGGTTGGAGACTTTAGTTGCTTTGGAGGCTAGGTTTCTAAGAGGCAAGAAGAGTTGAAGATATGGTGAATACTCATAGCTTCAAGAAAAAACCCATATTTCCCTTATATCTTCTATATTCATGTTGAGACTCTTGTATGGGTTGTTTCCCAAGAGTTTATTCTTAAAAGTTGTATTAGATGGTTTGAGATAAATTATTGAAAGTCTTCCACTTATTTTTATGAGATATGTTTTCGATTGTATGGATTTATAGAAGTTTTAAATTTTCTAAACTTTTCTAATTACCTATGTTATGATGATGCTAAGGGCTTGTGTGAGACCCCTTCGGGGTCGAGTACGCCGTGTTACGTCTTGGGGGTACCCTTGGGTCATGACAAGACGTCTACCCATGGACCGTAGGTGGGCCTATAGACCGTACTGGTCCTTCTTGGGTGGAGTACTAGAGCTACAAATTGCAGGCCTTGACCCACGACCCCAACCCACGAGGCGTGGGTCCATCTATTGGCTGTAGATGGCTTTGTAGGTGACCTGTTTTTGACATCTTTTGGGGCTGTTTTGAGGTCCTCCTCAAGAACCCCTTGGGTGGTCCTTCGGGGGTCGTACGTTGACGCCCTAACCCTAAAACCCTCATTCTAAGTATGGGAAGTCATTTTACGAGCTTAACCCTCATTTCTAACTCTAAAGCTGTTGGGAAAAGCTCTATAATTCTCTAGTCTAACTTACTAGTTTTCGGGGTATAACAATATCTCTCCTTTAGGATCATTTGTCCTCGAATGACGATTCTAAACACTTCTTAAAATCACAAATCTAAACTAGCAGTCCATCATGCATGCACTACATCAAAATGCACACAACCGAGGAAGAAAACTTCAATTCCCAGCTAAACATATTCAATGTGACACAAGGAAGTTGGAACTACTTTTAACAACCCAAAAATGCATGAACTTCTATTTTTTTCATTTACAAGGAGGAATTACCGTCTCCTAACTAAAACATGCTCAACACACACTCATGGAGCCTAAATGTAATTTAATCTAATAAAGTATTGATTCAAGCAGGAATCTTTCAAATGCAAAACTAAGGCATGCTTATATGTTCATCTCATGATGTATATATGCAAATCTACTCAAATGCACTATAACATGAGGAAAACAATGCATATAAGTCATTTCTATCATGACCTAAGCTTTTTCATGATCATACACCACATAAGAAGATCATGAAAACATACAATTCACACATAACTTCATATAAAAGCAAATCAAGAGGAACTTATCATGTCAATATCATAAATGCTAAGGGCAGAATATAAGGAAAAAGGATGAGGCTATCGGGATATCTCATTGGCCCTTGGCCTCCCAAGTAGCACTCTTAACCAAATTACTTACTAAAGAGCACCCCCTACAATTTCATTGATGCTCTTTTATTGGTTAACTTGCTGGTCTAAGATCCCGACTAGTACTTCTAATTTAGAGAGGTTCTCTTTAAGAAACTCTAGCTCACAAGCAACCTTACTAACACCACTCATGATCTCATGTGAGCCTACCAAACTGGGACTAAACTTCTCATACTCACTACACCTCTGAAGGTGAGAAATTCAGGCAAATCTAACTCATGAACATCAGATACTCAACAACCTTCCTCTCTAAGCACATTATCTTCCGCTTGGGAGCAAGCCTACTGTCACGACCCAGGTTTACCCCCTAAGAGTAACATGACGTAATTGACTTCGAAGGGGTAGTATACAAGCCCTTAGCATAATCATCACATAAAGACATAGAATAATGCTGAAAAATTTAAAACTTTTACAATAGAAGTCAACTTCTTTTATAAAGGAAAATAGGAAACTAGACTTGTCTCAATCACCATCAAGAAGATAAGAGTACCAATAGGGTCAAAACCTTTTACATCAATAAATCTCAAAAAATAGGAAATACAATATAGTCTAGAACATAGAAGGTATACTAGAAGCTAGAATCAACAATATCTTGTCCTCGAACTTGAGGACTCACCAAGCTTAGGGAATAGTCAACCGAAGCTTCACTTGAAGAAGTAGTAGTAGTTTCAACAACCAGAACCTACACTCATAGTAAAGTAGAAAAATATGGTTTAGCATAATTGATTGTTCTAAGTATGAAAGCCATGCAAAAAAACCTTTAAATATGCATTAAAAGGATATTTAGTTGAAAAGATGCCTTCATTAAGTTTAAAAACAATTATGCACATTATGAAGAAGCATAAATCAAACCAACATATAAGTAACCCATATCCACACTAGTGCAATGCAAAGGTAAGATCCCATAACCCTACCAAATGCTAAGTATCACATTTAGGCCACCAACAACATACACATCATACTTTACCATATCAGTAGCCAACATACATAAGAGAGAAGTCATTCATACTTAAATGTTTTCATACATAATTCATAAGTCATCATAACCTCATAAGATAAGAGAACCTTACCATAATCCCTCTTACAGTCTACTTGTGCAATGCATAAGTGAAGTCTCATACCTCCACTCATACTAAGTAGGGTCCCCTTAAGAAGTCATAATTAAAGTCCATACTCTTACCATAGTTTATATTCATACATTTAGGGAAGAATTGCATTAACGGACATAGACCATGTGAGTTACATATAATTTGATGTTCTACCCCTACACCGAATAGAGGTGTCCTACTTGCCTAAGGTAGAACGTACATTTTAGCTTCTAGCTGGAACCACTAGCTAAGACCTGTGTGGGAACATAGTTGTGGGATATGATGATTGCTACTAGAAACCCTAACTAGTAGCGTAAAAGGTTTCCATCCTATGAGACAACATACATTGGGAAGATGGACTTGCTAAACATCAAAGCCTCCATCTTATTTTCACATCCACTAGGTGCTACACATAACTCCCTTTAAAAGTGACACCAAGTCTTTACTTAAGTTTATATTCGTAAAAGAGTGTATCAGACACTCATGTCAACATATCATCATAATAACTCACAGGTTTCTTAAGTGAGAATGCTCCTTTCACTTTAGAAATATTAGAATGTGAGTAAACCTTTCACATAGTAGTCATATTGTGATCATAAGAATCTCCTTTTAATCGACCCAATAAGCTCATTATAAATATACATACATACTTTGATGTAATGACATCAAGGCCATTTAATAGAGCCAAAGCTCAAGCCTTCAAAGGATACAAGACTTATTCACGAAGATTGAGGTCCTTAAGATGGTATTGATGGTAAACAAGGGATTTTAGACCTTGAAGATTGCAAGGTGTCCTTTTGGAGAGCAGGACCTACTTGGTGCATTGCCCAAGAGATTAGGTGATTGACCCAGCTCGCCTAAAGTTCCAGACCGTGGCCAAAGCTAAAGACCACACAGAAATACTTGCCAACCAGGTTGGCGCATCACCCAATCCACTAGGCGACTAGACCCATCTCACCCTTTGGCACTTTGGGTCACTTTTGGGCCCTTTTATCCTAAAAATATAAATAGTTAGTTTGGGTTCATTTTAGACTTAGATTGTTTTGAATGTTGAAAACTGAAAACTGATGTTTGAGTGTTGAAAGCTTGGTTAAGTTTTGTTGTCTCTGTTTAGAAACTTCACTTGCTTGGGATATTGATTCCCTTGAGGTCGTCGTAACAGATTTGATTCTTGATAATGGATTAATCGACTAAGGACTTTAGGTTTAATATACCTTTAGGTTTAATATACCTTTAGGTTGCTTCTGATTTTGTTTTTTTGTTTCAATATATCTATTTGTACTTTTTGTCTTTGATTTTAGCATTTTACTGTGATTCCTTTATAGGAATTATATCATTTGGCATCATAGCTGAGTCTAGCTTAGTTCCTTCAGATCTAGTCTTGGGGTTTGTTAAACAAAAATATGGTTATTTTGTTTTTTTGCAAATTGCTGAAATGGGTCTTGTTAATTTCAGTCTTGTTTGAGTTTCTAAGGTTGGAATAGTGTTCTCCAACCCTATTTGAGTCTTAGACTGAGATTGGAAGGAGTTTGGTGCCATATTGAAGATTCCACCATTGAAGATTTGAAAAATCTTGAAGATGATGAAAGTGGGCCTTGAAATCTGATGGTTTTGGTTTGGAATTGAAGTATAAAAGTATTGGGTGTTGTTACCCACATCAAGGAGAGCCTTCACCTAAATTTTCGTAAAATTCCAAGAAAAAAATTTTAATGGTTTAATTGTGGGTTCATTTTGTTCTTGAAGTTCTTAAAGAACATTCATATCTTCAAGGAAAAGAATATTCAAAAAGAAGTAGTTTGATTCTAAAAAGGAAGAAAGAGAAAGTGTTGAAGTGTTTATTAAAGAGATAATTTATGGAAAGGGGTAAGTACTAAAGGTCAAGTGTAAAGGGGGACCACTAGATTTCAAATTTTAGAACGTTAAAAGGATGCAGAAGGTCTATTAGGCGAGCAAAAGCGGGCATCACCTAACCATTCGGCGCCTCACCCTTTGGGTTGGTTGGTGGCTAAATTAGCTGCCAATTTGATGGAGCTATTGGAATTTTCGGCGAGATCAAGCCTTGATCCCTGAGTCTAATCTGCGCATTGCCAAACTACCACTCCTATCGCCGAGTTGCCTTGTCAGTTAGGAGAGCTTGGCGAGTCCATCTTCAAGTTGGTGAGCTAAAATTCAAATTAGGATAAGAAAATAGGTCATTTGGTGATCGGAAACTCAAGTTGCACTCCCTCTCTCAGGTTCTAAATCCTTAGTCTCTTTCCCTTGATTCTTAAATGTTGTCAAGATTCCTAAAGCGATTTTCAACTCGTAATTAGTCTACTTGTTGACTATTTGTTCTTGAATTCATTTCTTTGTTTGTGCCTTTTCTTTTTGGGCTTTTCTCATTTTACTTCGTCGTTAATTCTTGATTCAAGTTAGTTTGTTTAATCGAGTCATCCGTTCTTCTTAAAACAAGAATCCATTCTTACTGAGAGTAGAAATTGGTACCTTGTGATCAACGGAGTATAAACCATTGTGAACATTAGCCGTGCCAAATGAAATGCAATCAAAGGTGTGTAAACACAAGTGATTGTGAGTTTAATTTACTAACGCTAATGTTTTTGCTGTTTTTGTGAGTTATCATAATGTGAGGTACAATTGACACGGGAGGTGAAACTCAAGGACCTATCGGAGAAATTACTGGCAATCTTGTTGGAAGTATTGAACAATATGAGAGGTGATGTATTGAGTTTCAATGGTAGGCTGGCCAATGTGGAAGGTAAAGTCAACTCTAGTGATTCCACACCACAAGCTACTTTTCATGCTTCCACAAGTGGGAACAATCACACTCATTCTCTTACTCTCACACCCAAAACGCTCCAGCAAGCTTTGCACCCAACTTTCAATCAATTGGGTTCAAATAGCCAAAGTACCAATCGACCGTTCCATTTCCCATTTAGTCAAGAAGTTGCACCAAGTCAAAGCCATCCTTACCAAGCACCTATTAACCAATATATTCCCTACCAAAGATTACAACCACAACCTAATCCTGTGAATGAGGTGAGGATTGATGAATATCAAGGATGTTATGAAAGTGAGTATGAAGAATCGCAATTGAATAAGTCACCAAGGAATCAACCAAGAGGTCAAGTCTTGCAAGGAGGACCAAGATGTAGATTGGGTCAAATGTTATTTGATAGGAGACAACATGGAAACCACCCTCAAGGTGGAGATTAAGAGGAAGTCAATGTCAATCATGAAGTTGGTCAAGAAGCTAGAGAAGGACATGGTAATCACTATCAAGGAGGGCATCAAATGGGTTACCATTACAATGACCAATGTATCCATGGAGGCCTAGATGTTGGCATCAACTGTATCAAAACGACTCTTCCAACATTCAAAGGGTAATGCAATCCTAATGCTTACTTAGAATGGGAGTCACAATATGATTAGATTTTCAATGTCCATGACTTGACGGAGGTCAAAAGTAGTTGCTATGCTATCACTCAATTTGAAGGGTATGCTTTCACATGGTCGAAGTACATGAAGAGGTATCACTTAGTTGTTGAAGAAGGTCATCCTCCACCATGGCCCGAGTTGAAAAGATTGATGAGAGAGAAGTATGTGCCGGAGAGATACCACCAAGGTTTACTTGCCAAATTGTACAAATTGAGGCAAGGAAGTAGAAGTGTTGAATCCTATCATGATGAGTTCAAAAACGTAGTCATGAAGCTAGAATATCGAGAGATTGGAGAGCATGCCGTGATTCACTTAAAGGTAGGGTTGAACAAAAAGATTTCTTCAAATATGGCCATTCATAGGTTTTTTACTTTGAATGATGTCTTTGAGGCACTCCATGAGATAGAGATGGAATTCAAAGAGGAGAAGGTGTCTAAGTATAAAACCTCATCTTCTAATTCTTAGAGCAAGAACAAAGGGATAGTTCCAACATCAACGAGTTGGGGTAGGGTGCGGATCTCAAGATGATGTATCCTTTGAAGGGAACACTCCAAAGTACCCACCAAGACAAAAGGGTATCACTAACCCAACCATGCTGCTTAAAGGTATTCAATGTCATAAATGTAGGGGATGGGGTCATATAATGTGTGAGTGTCCCAATCAATTGACTACTCAAATGAAAGGAAGGGAAATATATCTTAGTAAAGAAAGAGGGCAAGAAGAGGTTTGTAAAGAAGATCCTCAAGAAGAGGATGAGTTTGAAGATGGGGATGATGAGAAATCGGATCTTTGTGTCAAAGAAGGAGATATTATCATTCCTATGTATGTGGTAAGGTAATCAATGATTAGTAAAGCCTTGGATGATCCAAGACAAAGATGGAATCTATTTCACTCCAAATGCTTCATCAAGGATAATGAGTGTTCCTTAATCCTTGATAGTGGGAGTTGTGTAAATGTTTCTAGCAAGGCGCTAGTGGAATTCATGAAACTTCCTACCACTGAGCATGATACACTTTACAAACTTCAATGATTGAATGAATGTGGAGAATTAAGGGTACATTAACAAGTGATGATCAAGTTTAAAATTGGGAAGTATCAAGATGAGGTTCTATGTGATGTGGTCCCAATGCAAACTTGTCATGTGCTACTCGGTAGGCCTTGGCAACATGATCGTTCAACAAAACATGTGGGGAGAGCCAACAAGTATTCACTTCTGTTGAATGGTCACAATTATATAATTATGTCTTTCATCCTACGACCCTTTCTCAAGTCTCATGTATATCAAAGGATGGGTGAGTCGACGGAGAACAAGAAGTGTGAAGAGGAACATCTGGAGGCCAAAAGTCATGAAGAGGAGGAGAGTAGGAAGTTGAAAGGAAAGGCCCAAGTGTTGTTGGCTAATTACAAAGAGATAAGGGAGGAAATTGAGTACGAAAGTTTGTTGATCTTTATCACACGTAGGGATCATATGCTACAAACTAACCAATCTCATTTTTCTCTTCCCAATTCTATTTCCTTTCTTTTGCAGGATTATGAGGATGTCTTTCCTAAGGAACTTCCAAGTGGATTTCCCCCTATTTGGGGAATTGAACACCAAATTAACTTCGTGCCGAGATCACAATTGCCAAAAAAGTTGGCTTATCGAAGCAATCCAGGGGACACCAAGGAGCTACAAAGGCAAGTTGAGGAACTTCTCAACAAAGATTATGTTAGAGAGAGCATGAGTCCATGTGTCGTTCCAGTTCTGTTGGTTCCAAAGAAAGATAGAACATGACACATGTGTGTTGATTGTCGAGCCATCAACAAAATAACAGTAAACTGTCATCATCCTATCCCTAGGTTAGATGATATGCTTGATGAGTTGAATGGTTCTTGTATGTTTCCAAAAATTGATCTAAGGAGTGGCTATCATCAAATTCGGATGAACCCTGGTGATGAATGGAAAGCCGCCTTCAAGACCAAGTTTGGTCCATATGAATGTATGGAGATGCCATTTGGTCTCACTAATGGTCCTAGTACTTTTATACGTCTTATGACTAATGTGATGAAACTCTTTATAGGGAAATTTGTGGTTGTCTATTTTGATGATATCTTTATTTATAACAAAACCATGCACGATCTTGTTGAGCATTTGAGATGTGTGTTTGATGTGCTTAGGAAGGAACAACTTTATGCTAATCTAGATAAGTGTTCATTTTATGTTGATGAAGTTTTCTTCTTGGGTTTTGTTGTGAGTTCAAGTGGGGTCAAAGTCGATGAGTCTAAATTGATGCTATTAAGAATTGGCCAATCCCAAAATCCATAAGTGATGTTAGAAGCTTTCATGAGGTGGCTAGTTCTTATAGACGATTGGTCAAGGGTTTTAGTACCATAGCATCCCCCTTGACGCAGGTAATCCCAAAGGATAAACCTTTTAAGTGGGGAGAGTAACAAGCCTAACCCTTTGAGGAATTAAAATCCATGCTTAGTTCCGCTCCTTTGTTGCAATTACCTAATTTTGATAAAATGTTTGAAGTGGAATGTGATGGTACTAAAGTAGGCATTGGAGCCGTCTTCATGCAAGACCAAAACCCCATTGCTTATTTTACTGAAAAGCTGAAAGGTGCTACTTTGAATTATTCCACTTATGATCTTGAATTGTATGCCTTGATTAGGGCTTTGGGTAATTAGCAACACTACTTGTGGCCCAAAAAAATTGTCATTAGGACTGACCATGAGTCTTTAAAACATCTTCGGCCCAAGGAAAGTTTAACAGGTGGCACGCCAAATGGATTGAATTCCTTGAAACATTAACTTATGTAATCTAATACAAAAAGGGGAAGGAAAATGTGGTGGTTGATGCCTTGTCTAGAAAGCACGTGTTAATAAATACTTTGTCTTCTAAATTGATTGGGTTTGAATGTTTGAAGACATTATATCCCAAGAACCATGAGTTTGCTCAAATCTTCAAAGATTGTGAGGAATGTGAGAGGGAAAGGTGGCTAAGGGATAGATCTTTTACCCCCTATTACAAGTTTGATGGTTTCTTGTTGAAAGGCAAGAGACTTTGTGTGCCCATGAGCTCTTGGAGAGAACTATTTGTGAGGGAGGCACATGATGGGGGTTTAATGGGTCATTTTGGTATTAACAAAACTATGGGAATTCTGGAGGAGCAATTCTATTGGCCTAAAATGCATAAAGATATTGCTCGAATTTGTGGTCAATGTGTTGAATGTCGACGTGCTAAGTCACGCCTCCTTCCCCATGGTCTATGCACTCCACTCCCCACCCCTTAAAGACCTTGGCTTGATCTATCAATGGACTTTGTTTTGGGTTTACCAAGGACCAAAAGAGGTAGAAATAGCATCTTTGTTGTTGTTGATCAATTTTCAAAGATGGCTCATTTAATTCCAATTCATCAATGTGATGATTCTTCTAATGTAGAATCTTTGTTTATTGAGAATGTTGTTAAATTGCATGGAATTCCTCAAACCATTGTAAGTGATAGGGATCCAAAATTCCTTAGGCACTTTTGGAAGGAATTGTGGGGTAGCTTGGTACTAAGTTATTGTTCTCAACTTCTTGTCACCCACAAACTGATTGTCAAACTGAAGTTGTAAATAAGACATTTGGTTCTATGATTCGTCTCGTACTGCATGGAAAATTGGCCTCGTGGGAGCGACATTTGCCTTTAGTTGAAATTGTGTATAATCGAGTTACTCATAGAACTATTGGCATGAATCCATTTGAAGTGGTTTATGGTTTTAACCCCCTCAACCCTTTAGATCTCACCTCTATTTCTCAAGATGCTTTGTTAAGCCTTAATAGGAGTAAGTGTGCTAAAGCCATGAAGAAGATTCATGACAAGGTGCGGCTGCACTTAGAGAAGAAGAACCAAGATGTTGCAAAAATGGCTAACAAGGGTCGTAAGAGGATCGCGTTTGAACCATTTGACTGGTACGGGTGCACTTTCAGAAGGAGCAATTTACCATCCATCGCAAAGCCGATACCAAGGGGTGATGGACCATTTTTAGTAGAGGATGCCCTTGTTGATTATGGATTAATCGACTGAGGTCTTTAGGTTTAATATACCTTTATGTTGCTTTAGATTTCCTTTTCTTGTGTCAATCTATCTATCTTTCCTTTCCGTCTTTGATTTTCGCATTTTAGTGTGATTCCTTTATAGAAATTACATAATACTTCATACATAATAAAGTGTATAGGGTGTAGGGAAGAAGGAGTTTACATCAATACCATAACATTAGATATGGGAGCATTACTATCCAAGTAAATCACATACTCATATAGAATCAACATCAACATATATAAACCCTAGCCAATTGCCTTTCACGACCATGAACCAACATCCACCCTAACTTCTAAAATTAAAACGTTAGATAGAGATATTTTATGATTCAACAAACTAACAAACATAAACATAATCAATTATCAACTTCCATGACCAATCAAGTCACATCTCAGTTCACAACTTAGGAAAAAAGGGAAATCATGGGTCCAAGAGAGATTTTCATCATAAACAATCAACACTACAATAATATCACCATAAACCATCATAAATAATCATAGTGGATCATAATTGAACATTAGAAATCGTTTTGGAAGAAGACACATGACTAGAATAAAACCCTAGGATTTGGAATTCTTAAAAACATACTTTGAAGGGGCATGTTGGGGGATAGCTACCGAAGAATAAAGAGTATCCATACCTTAGGTTGAATTCCTCACGAAATTGGAGAAGAAATACTTGTTCTTGAATTCCTTGCTTGAGATTCGACCATGTTCTTCAATGGAGCCCTAGAGAGAATTTTTGGAAAGAAGAGTTGGTTTCTAGTTTGTGTCTTGTGAGTTGTGAGGATTTAAGTTGGGTTTAATGACTTAAAACTATTTATATGAGTCTAAAATAACCAATACTAATATTCCCCACTCTTATTCAATTAATTAGGAATTTATTAGAATATTTGACCCTTAGCCAATTTGCATCAGCTTTTGCAGACCCTTACCTACGAGACCCCTACCTACGGTCTATAGGTTGGGTGACGCCACGCACTGGTGGTTCGTCGTTTGGGCCATAGAAGGGAGAATCAGACAAGGGCTTGGGAGACTAAATCTCAACCCATGCCACCAATCAACAATCCGTAGGTTGGGTGATGCCCCGTACTAGCAAGTCATCATTTGGTCCTGAGACTTAGAAGATTAGGGGAGTTAGGGAGAATCCAAGTGTTGATTTATGACTACCATCTATGGGGCATGAGTCAACCTACGACTCATAGGTTGAATTTCGTAGGTGATGTTGTCTTTTTGACAGCTTTTGTCCAGCCCCCTTGGTCCTCCTCAAGGACCCGTGGGGGTGACATGCCTTGACGTTTAGGGACTAAAACTTTAGTACTAACTTAGGGAGGTAATTTTACGACTCCTATCTTGACGTTAACCATTTTTAGGAGACTAGACTACATGTTAGGCTCTATTTAGGTTATTAGATTTTCGGAGTGTTACATTATGCCCCCCTTGGGATCATTCGTCCCCGTATGACAATCTAGGCACTAAACTAAGTAAGAAATCCTACACTAACAGCCCATTATGCATGAAACATCGAAAATGTGCAAAACTCACAAATGCACTGTTAACTCCATGCACTATTCAAAAGGAAGAAACTTCAACTCCAGCACAAGACATAGTCAATGCAACATATGTAAGTACGAACTATATCTACCAATCAAATATGCATGAAACTCATCAATTCACATAAACATGATAGGAGGAACTACCTTATCTAACTCAAGAAAGCTCAACACAACAATATTAAGCCAACATGTCATTTCATCAAAACATAACTAATTAAGTGTGTTCATCATTTCATCTCATGAAGCCAAAAATGCAATTATATTATTAAAATGCAATTCAACAAGAGGACATATAAGTCATGAAAACTCATTTAATACTAAACATGAATTCTCAGAAGAACATACACGGTATAAAATCATGGAAAACTCATCGAATACACATGACTCCCAAAGCACTAAAAACTCAGGAGGAATTACTTACCTCAATTTTGAATAGGAGTAGAAGGAAAAAGATGAGGATAACAGGACATCATATCTTCCTCGGCCTCCCTTGTAGCACCCTCAACTATGTGATTCCTCCATAGAACCTTAACGGAATCTACTTCTTTGTTCCTTAACTTATTAAGTTGCCAATTCAAAATCTCAATTGGGACCTCTTCATAAGAAAGGTTCTCATAAACTCCAAAACCCTCTAAAGGAAGGTTGGACACTGGATCACCAATGCACTTCTTAAGCATGGAGACATGAAACACAAGGTGAATCGAAGCCAACTCATTTGGTAAGTCTAACTCATATGCCACTTCCCCATCATATTTCAAGATTTGATATGGGCCCACATATCGGGGACTTAGCTTCCCCTTTTTGCCAAAACTCATAACACCCTTCATAGGCGAAATTTTCAAGTAGACCCAATCACCAATTTCAAATTCTAGATCCCTTCTTCTATTATTGGCATAAGTCTTTTTCTGACTATGTTCCGTCTTCAACCTTTCTCTAATAAGTCAAACTTTTTCAATGGCATCATAAACTAGTTCGGGACCAATTAGAGCAAACTAACCTACTTAACTCCGCACAAATGGAGATGTATAACTTCTCCTATTAATCTCTTCAAATGGAGCCATGGCAATGCCAGATTGGTAACTATTGTTGTAGGCAAATTCAATCAATGGGAGATGGTCATCCTAATTATCCTTGAAATCAATCACACATGCTCTCAACATGTCCTTTAAGGTTTGAATGGTCCTTCCCGCTTGACCATCCGTTTGAGGATGGAAAGCGGTATTAAGCATAACATTGGTACCCAGCCCCTCTTGGAATGCCTTCCAAAAGTGTGAAGTAAATTGGGCACCCTGATCCAATATGATAGATAAGGGAACTCAATGCAACTTCACTATCTCAATAATGTACAACTTGGCATATTCTTATGCCGAAAATGAAATCTTGACCAAAAGAAAGTGGGTTGGTTTAGTCATCCTATCAAAAATGACCCAACTAGAATCATGTTGCCTTCGAGTACGAGGAAAACCCACAACAAAGTCCCATATTCACATCCTCCCACTTCCAAGTGGGAATTTCTATATATTGGGATAAACCTCCAGGTTTTCTGTGTTCGGCCTTGACTTGTTGACAATTCGGACATTTGGCTACAAAACCTGCTACATCCTTTTTCAAGCCATTCCACCAATAGACTTCCCGTAGATCATGGTACATCTTGGTGGCTCCCAGATGAATATAATACCGCAAACCATGAGCCTCTTCTAAATTTTCTCCCTTAAGCCATCAACATCCGGAACAGATAATGTACCTTGGTACCTAAGCACCCCATCCCCCCCTAGGGAGAAAACCTCAAAAGACTTGTTGATAACCAATTCCTTCAACTACATTAAAATAGGATCAAGGTGTTGCTTAGACTTCACATCAACTACAAATAATGATTCGGAACTATGATGAACCGTGAATCTACCCTTGGTGGAATCCACTAGTTGGACACCTAACCGGGCCAATCTATGCACATCCCAAACCAATTCCTTCTTTCCATCTTCTACATGAGCCATACTAGCCATGGACAAATCTACTTAGGGAATCCGCAACCACATTTGCTTTGGCAGGGTGGTATAGGACCCTTATGTCATAATCTTTCAAAATCTCTTACCATCTTATTTTTCAGAGATTCAAGTCTTTTTTATTGATCACATATTGAAGACTTTTGTGGTTGGTAAACACATCTATATGCACCCTATAGTGTCTCCATATCTTTAAGGCAAACACCACCGTAACTAGTTCGAGGTCATGGGTTGGGTAATTCTTTTCATGAGTCCTGAGTTGCCTCAATGTATAGGTAATTACCTTACCACCTTGCATGAGAACACACTCCAACCCTATCCTTGAAGCATGACAATATACTATGAATCCGTCGGTACCCTCCGTCAAGGTCAATATCAAAGCGGAGGTGAGTCTATCCGTTAACTCTTAAAAGCTCTTCTCAAAAGCATCCGACCACTCAAAGTTTGACTTCTTTAGGGTCAAGGTTGTTAATGGGGAAGCGATGGATGAGAAGCCCTCAACAAATCTTCTATAATACCCAGCCAAACCCAAAAAGCTTCAAATATCAGTGGAACTTAGAGGTCTAGGCCAACTCATAATCGCATCTATTTTTCTTTGGATCAATCTCTATTCCCACACTTCACACAACCTGACCAAGGACAGCAACTGACCTTAGCTAAAACCCGCACTTACTACATTTAGCATAGAGTTGGTGGTCCTTGAGGACTTGCAACACTACCCTGAAATGCATCATATGATCACCGTCACTCCTTAAATAGATCAAAATATCATCAATAAAAATGATCATAAACGAATTAAGATATTGCTTAATACCTTATTTCTTATATCCATAAATGCCGCCGGGGCATTTGTTAGACCAAAAGACAAAACTAGGAATTCATAGTGACCATATATTGTATAGAAGGCCTTCTTAAGAATGTCAAACCCTCTCGCCCTAAGTTGGTGATAGCCCGACCTTAAGTCAATCTTTGAAAAGTGACTCTCCCCTTGGAGTTGGTCAAACAAATCTTCAATCCTTATTTATTCTTTATAGTGACCTTGTTCAATTGGCGGTAGTCTATACACATCCTAACTAACCCATCTTTCTTCTTCACAAATAATACCGGGGCACCTCATGAAGATATGTTTGGTTGAATAAAACCAATATCTAGTAAATCTTTGAGTTGTTCCTTCAATTCCTTCAAATCAGCCAGAGCCATCCGATAAGAGGAAATGGATATGGGTTGTGTATCCGGCATAAGATCAATTCCAAAGTCTATTTCCCGTTTGGGGGGGATTTTGGAAAAGTCATCGGGAAAGAATTTCAGAAATTCCCTTACTACGGGGACCGACTCTAAGGGAGGAGCCTCAGACTCAATGTCCTTAACTATCACAATATGATAGATACACACCTTAGAAATCATTTTTCTATCTTTTAGATATGAAACAAAACGACCTCTAGGAATAGAGTTTCCCCCCTTCCATTTTAAAGCGGGTTCATTTCGAAATTGAAATTTACTACACGAGTTCTACAATCAATGGAACAAGCAAGAAACCAATCCATCCCCAATATGACATCAAAGTCCAACATATCTAATTCTACCAAATAAACCAAAGTGACTCTATGAGACAAGGAAATATGACAATTCCTATAAATTCTTCTAGCTTCAACCGATCACCTATAGGGGTATAAAACGAAAAAGGTTCCTCTAACTTTACGGGGAGTACATCAAACTTCATAGACACTTGAGGTGTAACAAATGATAAATTGGCACCGGGGTATAACAATGCATAAACATTAATGGAAAATACTTGCAACATACCGGTAACAATGTCTGGAGAACCCTCTTTATCACTTCTAGATTGGAGAGCATAAAAGAGATTCTTCTTGGGAGCATTGGAATTTAAGCCACTAGGAGGGACTTGCTTGCCCTCTATCCCTTGAACCTTTAGCATAGGACAATCCCTATTCATGTGGCCACTTTTTCCACACCTAAAACACCCATCCATGCCAACAAGTCACTTGCCATCATGCTTTTAACCACACTTTGCACAAGTAGGTCTATCAACATAAGAACCACTACCACTACCACCTTGCGGTTTAGGAGTAGGCACCCTCTCTTTGTTTACTTCAGGAGTGCTATAGGTGCCTTAATTATAAAACCTCTTCTTAAACCTTGGTTTTCCTTGAACCTCAATTCCACACCACTAGGTCGGATATCCCCATAACAAATTTGTTCATTTTGGCCCTAGAGTTTGCCACCAACGTTGGGGCATGCTTAGACAATTGGGTGAAGTTGAGGCTATATTCCTTCCCACTCATACCTCCATGGCGGAGGTTGATGAATTCTTGCATCTTTCTCTCTCTCAATTCTAGGGGGAAAAACCTAACAAGGAAGGCCGTAAAACTCCCTAATCAACCAGCCTCTCTCTTATGGTTCTCTTTTCCCTCCATTGCTCATACCACACTTGAGCTACGTGTTTCAATTGGTTGGTAGATAGTTCCACCTTTTCTTGAGAAGATAGTCCCATGGAATCAACCACCTTAAACACTTCATCTATAAAGTCTTGTGGGTCTTCATCCACCTTAGAGCCATAGAAGGTAGGGGGATTCATTCTTATGAAATCCCTAATTCTTGAAGCGGTTGTACTTGCATTGGGGTTCACACGAGCTCTAGCATCCTAGTGACTTGTGTCGTTAGAACATGGTTCAAGGTTTGGAGAGCCAACCTAATCTCCATATTAGTCATAGCTCCTTCATCATTAGGAGCTTGAGGAACTTGAGGAACTTGAGGCCCTTAAAGACCTTGTCGAGGAACTCCCTCATCATTAGCAATCTCCTCTTCCACTCTTCTTGTGGCTTCTCTTCTTGTAGTCATATCCTTTATGTACAAGAAAAGGGTTAGGAAAAAGGACATCATAGAGTAAAACCTCTAAGGCACGGCTAATGAGTAAATCAAGAAGTGAAAAGTTCCTAAGTATCTTATAGCTTCTTATTCATAAGTGTGGCACGATTTACACTCATGAACAACACTCTACTAGACGTGGTTCATAAGACATCAACCTAACAATTATCCCAAAAACTTATGCTTTGATACCAAGTTTGTCACGACCTGGGGTTACCCCCTATGAAAGGGTCGCATAAAAGCCCTTAGCATAATCATCACATAAAGACATAGAATAATATGGAAAAAATTTAAAACTTTTACAATAGAAGTTAACTGCTTTCATAATGGAAAAGAGGAAACTAGACTTGTCTCAATCACCATCTAGAACATAAGAGTTCAAATAGGGTTTAAAGACCTTTACATCAATAAGTCTCCAAAATTAGGAGATAAAATATAGTCTGTAACATAGAAGGTAAACTAGAAACTAGAATCAACAACATCTTGTTCTCGAACTTGAGGACTCATTAAGCCTAGGGAATAGTCAACCCATGCTTCACTTGAAGAAGTAGTAGGAGTCTCAACAACTGGAACCAACACTCATAGTAAACTAGAAAAATATGAGTTAACACAATTAATTATACTAAGTATAGAAGCCATGCACAAAAATATTAAAATATGCATAAAATAGACATTTAGTTGAAAACATGCCTTTATCAAGTTTAAAAACCATTATGCACATTTATGAAGAAACATAAATCAAACCAACATAAAAGTAAACCATATCCACAATAATGCAATGCAAAGGTAAGATCCCATTACCCTACCAAATGCTAAGTATCACATAAAAGAGAAGTCATTTATACTCATATCTTTTCATACATAGTTCATAAGTCATCATAACCTCATAACATAAGAAAACCTTAACATAACCCCTCTTAGTGTCTACTTGTGCAATGCATAACTGAAGTCCCATATCTCCACTCATACTAAGTCGGACCGCTTAAGAAGTCATAATTAAAGTCCATGTTCTTACCATAATTTATATTCATACATTTAGGAAAGAATCACATTAACCAAGATAGACCACATGGAATCTGGTGTTCTACCCCCACACCGAAAAGAGGTGACCTACTTGCCAAAGGTAGAACGTACATGGGATATGGGGATTGCTACTAGAATCCCGGACTACTAGAATAAAAGTTTTCCATCCCATGAGACAACATTCATTGGGAAGACGGACTTGCTAAATGTAAAAGCCTCCATCTCATATTCATAAAAGAGTGTATGAGACACTCATGTCAGCATATCATCACAATAGCTCACAGGTTTCTTTAAGTGAGAAAGCTCCTTTCACTTTAGAAACATTATCATGTGAGTAAACATTTCACATTGTAGTTGTATTGTGATCATGAGAATGTCCTTTCAATCAACCCAACAGCATACATACTTCATACATATTCAAGTGTATAGGGTATAGGGAAGAAGAATCTTACATCAATACCACAACATTAGATATGGGATCATTACTATTCAAATAAATCACATACTCATATAAAATCAACATCAATATATACAAACCCTAGCCAATTGCCCTTCAAGACCATGAACCAACACCAACCCTAACGACTAGAATTACAACATTAGATAGAGAGATTTCATGATTCAACAACCTAACAAACACAAACATAATCAATTATCAACTTCCATGATCAATCAAGTCACATCATAGTTCACAATTTAGGAAGAAAGGCAAATCATAGGTCCAAGAGAGATTTTCATCAAAAATCATCAACACTACAATAATCTCACCATAATAGATCATAGTTGAACATTAGAAATCATTTCGGAAGAAGACCCATAAGTATAATAAAACCCTAAGGTTTGGAAGTCTTAAAAACACACATTGAAGGGGCTTATTGAGGTATAGCTACCCAAGAATGAAGAGCATTCATACCTTAGGTTCAATTCCTCACGAAATTTGAGTAGAAAGACCTGTTCTTGAATCCCTAGCTTGAGCTTTGAGTTTTTTCTTCAATGGAGCCCTAGAGAGAATTTTGGGAAAGAAGAGTTGGTTTCTAGTTTTTGTCTTTTGAGTTGTGAGGATTGAAGCTGGGTTTGATGACTTAAAACTATTTATATGATTATAAAATAATTGATAATAACCATCCCCACCCTTATTAAATTAATTAGGAATTTATTAGAATGTTTGACCCTTAACCGATTTGCATCAGCTTTTGCAAACGCTTACCTACAAACCCCACCTACAGTCTGTAGGTGGGGTGACGACACGTACTGGTAGTTTGTCTTTTGGGTTAGAGAAGGGAAAATCCACCAAGGGCTGGGGAGACTAAGTCTCAACCCACTCCACCCACCTACGGTCCGTAGGTTGGGTGACGCCCCGTACTGGTAAAGCGTCATTTGGTCCTGAGACTTGGAGGATTGGGGGATCTAGGGATAATCTAAGTGCTTACTCACGACTCCCATCTATGGGGCATGACTCAACCTACAACTTATAGGCTGCATTTCGTAGGTGATGCTGTCTTTTTTACAACTTTTGGCTAGTCCCGTTGGTCATCCTCAAGGGCCCTTAGGGTGCCATGCCTTGATGTTTAGGGACTAAAAATTTAGTACTAACTTAGGGAGGTCATTTTACATCTCTTATCTTAACGTTAACCCCTTTTGGGCGACTAGAATACATGTTAGGCTCTAGCTTAGGTCATTAGATTTTTGGGGTGTTACACCTATACAAAATCTTTTAAGCATATCTTTTTTCAATTCTAAGGTCAGAGCAAGTCATCACTAAGTTTTCACATCCATCACACAAAATGATTCTAAACAAAGGTTAATTACACTTCTACCCTTCTTAGAGGAGTTTATTTACTTAATCCATCTAGGCAATACTTAAACTCCATATTCAGCCAATCTGTCAACATACCTCAAAACTAATCATGAGTAAGTCGGGTTTTCTCATCTACTAAACATAACCTTAATGCAACCCATTCATACTAAAGACAAAATCACAATCTATCATCTCAAATCTATCAATTCACATAGCAATTATTGGCACACCACCAACCTTTTCTCCCTCGCTCTTTGTAGCATAAGCCATTCGAGTAGTCATATCCTAAATACCATCAAATAAGGAATAGGAGAGAGGCCTTATAGGGTTAAATTCTATGGCACGACTTAGAAAATATATAAGTGAGATTTCCTAAGCATCCAATAGCCTTATATTCATAAATTTGGTGCGCTTCACATTTATGAACAAGATTGTACTAGAGGTGGTTTGACACATCCTAAAACCATCCTAAAATCTTGTGCTATGATACCAAAATTGTTACGACCCAGGAGCAGCCCCTTGACGTAACACGACGTAGAAGTCTCCGAAAAGCCTCATAAAAGACCTCAGTATATCATGAACATAAGATAACAGAAAAGTACAGAAATATTTAAAACTGTTCTTTACAATCGAAGTCTTATAAAATGCAAGCAAAAGTCTTTTACTACACTTTGTCTCAAACCTTCTAAACTCAACTTGAATCAAAATCTTTGGGACAAAGCCCATGCAATAGTCTCAAACTTGAAAATAAAAGACATAAAGGAAATAATATTTTTGTCCTCGAAACTATGAGGACTCCCCAAAACTTCAACTCCTTCGCTCCTTCGAAACCTATGTCCAAGAGTAGCACTCAAGACTACAAACCCTACATTTGATTAGAATGTAAGAAAAGTATGTGTTAGTATAAAATGTACTAAATGTGTTAGCTAGAACAACATCATAAAATCATAAGATAAAAAGGGTTAGTCAACATAATACATAATCCAATAATTCATAAAACATTAATTAAAGACATAAGGGACAATATCATAGTCACAAGTAAAGTCTCCAATATAAGCATAATATAAACATTAGTTAACTCTTATTCATTTATATCATAACAAGACCACTCTCAAGTAACCTCAAAGTACACTTGTGCAATCCATGAAGAGCATCCCATAATGCCATTCATACTAACCATGACCTTGAAGTCACCATATTCATCCTTACTATTCATTTGGTCTCATTATTAGCTTAGCTCTCATAACTAAGGGAATCTCTCACCTTTAGTTAATTATAGCAAGAAAGGCAACTATAGCACAATCCTATCTCAAGATACATCACACAAAGGAACACTTTCATAAATAACCTTAAGTCATACTTGTGCAATGCATGAATAGCATCACATATTGTTATTCAAGCTATGTACCACTTTTAGATCCTCATACTAATACTTCTTGGTTTGAAACCAAGTTCCTCTCTTCAACTTTAGAATACAATAAGTAATTCCCTTATGCACATCTTAGTTCATTATTAGGTTGAACCCTATGAAATAGTTCTTTAAGCATGTCTAAGTTCATTATTAACATGGACCTTATGAGATACTACATTAACCATATCTAAGTCCATTTATACTCTTGAACACTATGAGGTACATCATTAAGTAAGTCTTAGTTCATTTATCATTATGAACACTATGAGTTGATTCTTCAAGCATGTCTTAGTTCATTGGATATGGAGATTGATACTAGAAACCTTAACTCAACTATGTGAAGGCTTCCATCTCATGAGACCTAACTTTGGGAAAACCCACACTCTACTTCGTAAGAGTTCCCTCTTTTTATTTGGATATTCCTAACATCAACTAGGGGTGGTTCTCGTTTCTATTTGGAACCAGGACCCTATCTTGTGTGACACTCCATCTCATTGTCAATATCTAGTTGGAGCCAAGCATACACCCCAAGATTTACTATTAAGCCTTGCTTAATACTCATGTCTTATGGAAGGATGTCTTTGATGATCAATCTATGATTAATCTTTGTTCAAGTGATTGTATCACTTTAAACTTTGAATCATTTATAAGGTAGGTTAGGTGAGTATAGGACTTTCACTACAATTCAACTTATTAGACTTCTATTCTCATTTAGACTTTACTCTCAAAGACTTATCCTCTATGGCTAATCATATTAGTTCACTCTAAATCCCTAGTGATCAACATTCACAATTATGAGTCTTCAATATTAATAGCTCTACACCATAAAAGCATCCTGTGAACCTAGATTACAAGGCATTCAATCACATTATTCATTACTAGGTGATTCTAGCCACAATTCATCCGAAATGTTCAACTTCAACTTTACAAGTTAGAACCCATCATATATAATAAAGTCTATTTCAATTCATATATATGTATACCTAATATTGAACAATTACTACACATAACATTGACTTAAGAAGATCAATTCTAATTCTTCAATTTCACCCTTCATAGCATAAACTCACAAAATATCAAATTCATCAAATAGACTAAGGTTAACCATAGAAATCACATGAATTCATCATAATATCATAATTCAATGCTAATATAATCATAAATAGGTATTATCCACTAGATTGGAATCATACTTAAACACTACCCATAATGTAAGAAGAAACCCTAGGTGGAATTTGGTTTTTTACTTAACAATTGGTGGAAATCTAGGAGCTCTTTGGGTGGAAGAACCAATAGATGAATAATCTAACATACCTTGATTCAAAGCCCTAACCAAGATTGCATCAATTGGGGCAGATCTGCCTTAAATTCCTTTTATCTTCTTCTTCTTCTTCTTCAGAGAGAATTATTTGGAGAGAATTTGGGCTCTTTGAAGAATGAATTCATTGAATTAGACTAGGGATCTATTAGGCTTATATAGGTGGTTTAATAACAAACTAACTGAAATCCCTTAATCCCTAACTAATTACCAACTAACCCCTAAGCCCCTAACCTAAAATACTTTACTAAAAATCTGCCCCAACCCAGGAGACCTCCGCCCACGAACCGTGGGTGGATCTACGTTCCGTACTAGTACTTGTGGGTATAGTAATGGGGCTAAAATTATAGGCAGCTTCAGGCCTTGACCCACGACCCCAACCCATGGGGCGTGGTTCCATCTACTGGCCGTATATGGCTTCATAGTTGACCTGTTTTTGATAGTCGTGGGGCTGTTTTGAGGTCCTCCTCAAGGACTTCTTGGGTGGTCCTTGGGGGTTCGTACCTTGAAGCCCTAACCCTAAAACCCTAATTTTATGTACGAGAATTTATTTGACTAGCTTAACCCTCGTTTCTAACTATAAAACTCTTACGAAAAGCTATAGAACCCTGATTCTATCTCATATACTCATAATATAGGTCATGTGGGTAAAGTCCTACCAAATGATACAATATACAATTCAACATACATAATATGTTGACTCTCAAAGACTTAATATTCCTAGTTCATTCATATTAGCTTTTACTCTTAATGCCCTACAAAGAACATTCTTACCATAAGCCTTACTCTCAAAGCAATACTCCACATGGTCATAATATATGCCTAATTCCAAAGACAATCTAACCACATGTTTCATTCTTAAGTGATTCTAATCATAATTCATCATATAGCCTCAAACTCAATTAATACCAATCATATATTGTCGTGTATACTTTAACTTCATTCAATCCATATCTATAAGCCCTAATCTCAATCAATCTACAATACATATCATTATTCTTAGATGATTACCTCTAAATTGTCAATTTTCCTTGCCAAGGCAGAAAACCCACTAACTTCAATTTTATCTGTCTAAACATGGGCTAGACATGTAAACATTTAATTCATCTTAAAAATTTGAAACACTACAAATTAAATCATAAACAACCATTATCCACTCAATTAGATAAACACACAACAATACCCATAATATAGGAAGAAATATTAACTAGAATTGTGGGTTCATCTTCACAATTGGGCGAAACATGGGGGCTTCATGGATGAAAGGAAACCATGAATTAATAAGCTATCATACCTTGATTACAAAGACTTAGAAAGCTTGAAACAATGGATACTTGACCTAGCTTGACGCTCCTCTTCTTTTTCTTCTTCATTTATGAGTTTTCTAGAGAATGAATTTTTCAAGAGGATGAAGTTAGGGATCTTTTGTGGTTTTGGAAACAATAACTTAATTCGGGTGGTTAAATCATTAAAATAGCTCATGTAGGTGTCCTATAAATATATAAAAACAACCTCACTTAATACCTACTTAATTAAGAATTTCCCAAAATAACCCTTCTTAAGCAGCCTTGTTCCACGCACTACGACTACATTCACGATCTGTCAAAGGCACCATGGCCCTTGAAGGTGCCCGTGGTCCCTTGACCAGTAGCTAGGCTACCCTATAATTTCCCTCACAAGGTGAGGGCAAGACCACAGTCACTCCCACGAGTCTTCTAGGCCTTCGTGAGCCGTGAAATGACTTGTGTGGAGGAGGCCAACTTAGGCAGCCTTAGGGGCCTTACTGCCTCACCACCATGAGTGGAAACACAAGTTATGGTGGCCATCATGGGTCTTTAAGACCGTCGTGGCAGTGTGGGCAGTGCCTTGGCAAGCTTGGCCACCCTTGGTCCTTTGCCTTGGCCTTGCCCATTCTCCTTTGTCCTTGCCCCTTTTTCTCTTGATGTCAACCCTCACATATAGCCCTATTTTATCCTATTAATTTTCGACGTGTTACAACAAATCCTCAAAGTCTACAATAAGTACTGAAAAACTAAGAGAAAACTCTAACTCTAAAATCGAAACTACAATAACTGGGAGAGCACTCTCTAATTTCATTTTAAATTCTAATTTGTAGTTGCCCAAAATTTAACCTGAAAGTCGAGTTGGCCAAATAAGCCAGGCCTCGCTGAGTCATTCGGTGATCCTCCCTCTATTCCATTCCATCTCTATTTTGCATTGGTCATGACCTTCTAGGTTTTGTAACTTTGGGCAATACAAATTGTTGTTGCGTAGTGGATCAGTGTTTTGCGGACTGGCTATTTCTTTTGCCAACTTGGTTTTTCCTAGGGATGATACGCTGAAACTTTAGATGAGCTAGAAGAGACACTCAACGGTTCTCCAAGTGGTCTTGGTGACCACGTGGATCAATTTTATTCACTTATTTATCTTGTTTTCTTGGTTTTGCTCGATAGTGTCCTTTTCTTGGTCCTTAGCTCACATACCTGAAAATCAGTATTTTAACATCAGTTTATAGCATAAATTAGGCATTTGAGGACACTAAAACCATCAAAACAAAGCCCTAAATGAGTCAAAATCTCAGACTCATTAGCCCTATGGTTTAGGGTTTAGGATTTAGGGTATAGAATTTAGGTGCTACAATTTAGGGTTTAGGGTTTTTTATTGTTTAAATCTTAGTGCTTTTTCAGATTTAGGGTTTTTTAGTATTTAGGGCTTTATGTTCTTTAGGTTTAGAAGTTTTCAAGGTTTTCTTTAGGGTGATTTTAGGGTTTTCTAGGTTTAGGGTTTTTTGGGTTTTAGGGTTTTGATTTTAGTCCCTAATGTTTAGGGTTTTGACCCTAAGGTTTAGGGTTTATGATTTAGGATTTAGGGTTTAAGTCTTAAATTTTAGGATTTAGGTAATGATCTTTAAGGTGTAGGCCCTACAACTTAAGGTTTTTGTTTAGTTTAGGATTTTGGCCCTGATGTTTAGGGTATAAATATTAGGTCCTTCGATTTAGGGTCTAAAGTTTAGGATTTAGGTTTTTTTGGGTTTAAAGTTTAGGATTTTTTGGGTTTTGGTTTTTTTAGGGTTTAGGGCATTGGGTTCTTTTGGTTTAGGGGTTTTTAATGTTTTTTTAGGGTGTTTTAAGGGTTTTAAATAGAGTTTAGGTTTTGATAGGGGTTTTAGTGGTCTTTTAGGGTTTAGAATTTTTTAGGGTTTGAGTTTTCTTTGGACTTAGGGTATAGGTTTTTGTATTTAAGATATAGGATCTAGGGTTTAAGCCCTAAGCTTTAGCGTATAGGGTATAGTACCTAAGCATTCGGCCCTATGATTTTGGGTTTTTTTACGATTTAGGATTTGGGCCCTAAGGTTTAGGGTATAGAGTTTAGGTCGTATGGTTTATGTTTAGAATTTTTTTATTATTCTTTTACGGTGTTTTTTTAGGGTTTAAAGTGTAGAGTTTTTTAGGTTTGTTGTTTATTTTTTAGGGTTTAGGGTTTAGTTCTTTGGGTTCTTTAGGTTTAGGGGTTTTTAATGTTTTGTTTCAGGTGTTTTTAGGGTGTTTAGGATTTAGGGTTTCATAAGGTTTAGGTTTTTTAGGGTTTAAGGTTTATAGAGTTTAGTTCCTACAATTAAGGCTTAGGGTTTAGGGTATAGAGTTTAGGTCCTACAATTTAGGGTTTAATGTTAAAGGCTTACAATTTTTAGGGATTTTTAGGGTCTTTTAAGGTCTAAATTGTAAGTTTTTTAAGGTTTAGAATTTTCTTTACGGTTTAAGGCTTTGGGTTCCATAGGTTGAGGGGTTTTTAAGGTTTTCTTTAGGATTTTTCGGATTAGGGGTTTTAGGGTTTTTTTTAGTGTTTTTAAGGTTTTTTTAGGGTTTAGTGGTTCTTAGAGCTATTTGTGGTTTATGATTTCCTAGGGCTTGGGGCTTATATTTTAGCCCTAAGATTTAGGATTTAGGATTTAGGATTTAGGGTTTAGGTCCTAAGGTTTAGGCTTAAGGTATTGTTCTTAATGTTTAGGACCTACAGTTTAGTGTTTTTTTAGAGCTTAGAATTTAGGCCCTAAGGTTTAGATATAGAATTTAGGTCCTCTAGTTTAGCTTTTAAAGTTTGATGTTTAAGGTTTTTAGAGTTTTTTAGTGTTTAAATTTTAGGTTATTATAGATTTAGGGTTTTTTTAGGGATTTGGGTTCTTTAGTTTTAGGGGGTTTTAAGGTTTTCTTTAGGTTTAGAGTTTTTAGGGTTTATGATTTTTGTAGGGTTTAGAGATTAAGGGTTTGTTAGAGCCTATGGCTTAGTGTTTAGATTTTTGTCTCTAAGTTTAAATGTTTGGGTTCTAAGGTTTAGGGTATACGATTTAAGATTTAAGGTTTAAGCCATAAGGTTTAGAATTTAGGGTATAGTCCTCAAGGTTTAGGCACTACTCTTTCGGGGTTTTTAGTGTTTAAGATTTAGGTATAGAGTTTAGGTTTGTCACATATAAAATGATAGAAATTCAAGATAGTTTACAAGATAATTTCGAAACATAAGAGTTGGTAAAATGCAATGGAAATCTAGCATAGTCTCCAAGTCATCTAGTACATCAAGAATGATTGGTACGTAACCCATACATCACATACAATAGTGAAATGAAGTAAAGACAATAAGCAATAAAGCTCGGTCCTCAGAACATCTGGACTAACCAATCATCAATCTGCTAAAGTGATCCCTAGCAAGGTAGATGTGAATCAGGTGTATCAACCCTATATTAATGAAAGAATTTATGCAGGAGCTTGCGTTAGTACATACAATGTACCATGTATGATAGAAATGCATAAAACTATGAAATCATGCTAAAATAAATTTTCATGGCATGCAATCACCAAACTAAACCACATCATAAAAGGTTAGAAACATGAATCATAAGATTTGGTCAATGCAAGCTAACATCTTAAAACTTTCATGAGATACTTCTAGAAGGAACCTTAACTTGTTATTGTTGGAGATTTACCTTTAACTAATATATATACCATGTGAGCTATAACATGGAATATGACGTCTACCTCACACCAAAAAGAGGTGTTCTCACTTTCCAAGGTGAGAACCATGAACTTCTAGCTTACGTGGATCCACTGGCTAACGTATAGCTAGACAAACCAATGGTGGCACATAGTTTATGGGACATGGTAATTATCACTTGTCCACTCGGTGCTACGTATAAATCCAACAGAATATTCATTAGTCTTAACTTTTGTTATCATTCATGACATATGGGAAGTGCCACTTGTCTTACTAGTAAAGATCATGGGTAATTGTAGATTCCCTCATTATCCATTGAAGGGCATATGAAGTAGTCAATCCAAGCTAAGTTTCATTAGAATATCTCCTTATGCCTTTATTAATATTAGGTGAGAAAACCTTTCAACCTTGTGAATACTTTATGAGAGAAATCATTTCACCACAAAGACGACATTGATGCTACATTCTCAAAGAAAATCTTATATCATTTTCATCAATTTCGTAAGAACATGCATATATTCATAAACTCATCTTTCATGATTCAAAAGCTCCATCATATGATAAATTTTTAGAAATCATGGATCAAGTAATTATCTCAATTCATGCATAAAAAGACATAAAACAATAATCTGGACCATAATTGAAAAACTATAACTTCCATTGGAGATTCTACCTTTCAAAATTGGAGAATTTAGGAACCATATGGAGGAAAGGATTCCATTGGTGATGACAAGAGCTTATAATCAATGGTGAATTTGGAGACTTGACCTTGAAACCCTAGCCTTCTTCTTCAAGATTTAGAGAGACTAATATTTGGGAGGATGAACTTGTTCTTCTTTTAGGAATTTTGAGAGAATGAATTGAATTAGGAGATTTTTGAGGTAAAATCGCTTATATAGGGTCTCTAATAAAAGGAAATGTTGCATAGTATTGAGTTAGAATAATTAGAAGAATACCCAAAAGCCCCTTAACAAAAATTATGAACCGCCGTAGTTGGTCGTCGGTGGGTTCAGAGAATACCAAGTTTGGAGCCCCAACGACGGGACCCATGTAGAGTTTGTCGGTCCACCTACTGGTCCTATACCTTTACTGTGGGGGCTCCATTTTTTTCATCTTAAAATCTCTCTAAGTCTTGGAATCATCTAAAAGACCTACATATGTCCCGTGCATTAGACAATGGACCGTACTGGTGAACCGTATGAAAGTATTGAAAGTTAGTCATTTTTGAAATAATTGGAATAGCAACCACAGGACTACCTATGGACCGTGTGTCAGACCACAGACCGTTGGTGGGTCCATTAGTACTGGCAGCAAAACCTTGAAAGCTATAGTTTTTTCGTCTTTTTGAATCTGAGGTGTTACATTATCTCCCCCTTGGGAGCATTCATCCTCGAATGAGATTCAAGACATCATAAGGAGCATAGAAACTTAACCTAATATCCTAACAAGAATGCAATCACATAAATGCACATATCCAGGGAGAAAACATCAACTCCAAGCCAAAGCATGTTGAAAACATCATAACATGAAGTATATATGCAAATCATACTCAAATTCACATAAAACTGAAGAAATCAATCAAGTTAACTCTTTTTCTAAAAATTTAATAGCTTCATGAACATGCATAAATAAGAAAATCATGGGAATATCTAAGACACGTGACACCAAAAGTGTAAACCTTGAGAAAGTAAATACCTCAAGCTAGACTAGGGACAAAAGGAAAACTATGAGGATAATGAGACATTATATCGGCCTCGGCCTCCTAAGTAGCACCTTCAACTAACTAATTCCTCCATGTAATCTTCACGAGAGCAACTTCTTTGTATCTCAATTTCTTAAATTGTCGATCTGAAATCTCAGTTGGAACTTCCTCATAAGAAAGATTCTCATTAACTACCAAACCTTCTAAGGGAACTATAGATACCGGAAGTCCAACTCATTTCATCAATAAAGATACATGGAAAATTGTATGCACCAATGCCAAATCATTAAGCAAGTCCAGTTTATAAGTGACCTTACGAATTCACCTTAAAATCTAATATGGGCCCACATAGCAGGGACTAAGCTTCCTTTTCTTCCCAAATCTCATCACACCCTTCATGGGTGAAATTTTCAAGTAGAACCAATCATTTACATCAAACTTCAGATTTCTTGTTCTAACATCGGCATAGGACTTTTGTCGACTTTGAGTCATTTTCAACCCATTCTCTAATAAGATGAACTTTATCCATAGTCTCACGTACCAATTTGGGACTTATCAAGGCAACTCTACCCACTTGAAACTACCATATAAAAGATCTATACTTCCTACAATATAGAGTCTCAAACGGAGCCCTACCAATGTTTGAGTCATAGCTATTATGATATGCAAATTCAATCAAAGGCAATTGATCATCCCAAGTACCCTTGAAGTCAATTATACATGCTCTTAACATATCTTCCAAAGTTTGAATTGTACACTCCTCTTGCCAATCAGTTTGCGGATCAAAGGTCTTAGTAATCTTAACATGAGTTCCAAGACCCTTTTGGAAAGATTTCCAAAACTGAGAAATGATTTGGGTACCACAATCGGAGATAATGGATAAAGGGACTTCATGCAACCTAACCAATTATCTTAAGTACAACTTGGCACAATCCTCTGCCTAATAAGAATCTTGACGGAAATATAATGAGTTGATTTTGTCATTCGATCTACACGAACCCAAATTTTGTCATGTTGCTGCCAGGTGTGTGGTAAATAAGCAATGAAGTCCATATTCTCATATTCCCACTTAACAGTAGGAATGCTAATATCTTGAGATAAACCTCCCGACTTTTGATGCGCAACCTTCACTTGTTTTCAATTAGGACACATAGCCACAAATTTCGTAATATCCTTCTTCATCCCATTCCACCAATAGACCTCTCGTAAATCATGGTACAACTTGGTGGATCCTGGGTGAATGGAATATCAAGAACTATGGGTATCTTATAAGATATTCTCTCTCAGGTCATGTACATTAGGAAAACACAAACGACTTGATATCGAAGCACACCATCTCCCCCTTGGGAGAAAGCCTCTATGAACTTTTTAAGCACCACTTCGTTTAATTCAACCAAAGTCGGATCAAACCTTGCTTGGCTTTCACATCAGCCACAAAAGATGACTCTGAACCATTGTGAGCCATAACCCTACCTTTGTTAGAGGTGAACTAACCAAACACCCAATCGGGCCAATCTATGAACATCTCTAAGCAACTCCTTATTATCATCCTCAATATGAGCAACACTATTCATGGATAACCGACTAAGATCATCTACCACCACATTTGATTTATCGGGGTATTACAGAACACTCATATCACAATCCATTAGTAACTCAAACCACCTCCTTTGGTGAAGATTTAGACCTTTCTGTTTAAACATATATTGCAAATTCTTCTAGTCCGTAAAAAAGTTTATATGAACGTTGTATAGGTAATTCCTTCAAATCTTTAGAGCAAACACAATTGCTACTAGTTCAAGGTCATGGATAGGATAATTCTTTTCATGTATCTTAAATTATCTTGAGGAATAGGTACTGGCTTTCCCCTTTTGCATAAGGACACATTTTAACCCATTCCTTGAAATATCACAATAAACCATAAAACCATTAGTTCCTTCTGGTAAAGTCATACCAGAGCGAAAGTATGTCTATCCTTCAATTCTTGGAAACTCTTTTCACATACTTCAGACCATAAGAACTTAACCTTTTTTTGGGTCCATTCCGTCAATGGAGAGATAATTGAAGAAAACTCCTCAACAAACCTTCTATAGTAACCAGCCAAACCTAAGAAATTTCTAATATCCGAAGGGGATAGAGGTCTAGGCAATCTTTTGACCACATCTGTCACAACCCATAGGGGTACCCTAGATGTAACATGGCATATAGAACCTCGAAGGACTCCGTACAAGATATTTAGTTCTCATAACATAAGATATAGAACAATAAGAGTAAAATAATAGTCCAAGTCTAAATCATTTTATGAAACGACAAAATAGAAGTCTAAACTCATCTCTCATCATAGCCATCCAATAATTTCATGACCCAGGGCCCCATAGATGTAAAAAGGTGTATCAAACCTTGAGAAGCCTCATAAAAGCCACTTACCATATTATAACATAAGATAATAGAATTTAGCGAAAATTAAAAACATTTTCAATAACATCAAAGTCTTTTGTAAAATGAGTGGAAGTCTAATACACTTATCTCAAACCATCTAAAACATGAATATCTTTGGGACGCAGCCATACAAAAGTTTTGAACATAAAATGAAAGACACAAGGAAATGATGGATACAACCTCGAATGCTATGACGACTTGATGCTTGCGTAATCAAGACACAGCTTTTGATGCAACTGTCTACGATCGTGAAATAGTATAATAACCCAACCAAGGGTTGGGATCGTCCCAAGAGAGTAGTTTTGAGAATGTATAGAAAAATAAGATTTATTTCTAACTATTTATAGCTAAAGAAATTAAAGAGTAAAAATATTGTAAATAAAAGAGGGGACACAAAAGTGTCAATTAGCAATGACGGGTTTTTGTCACTATTGAGTAAAAGAGCAAAATAAACAAGGGTTTCTAAATAATGAGAGGGGATCCTTGGGATAATGCAGGTTAATCTAGATTATTGGGTAGATGCTTTCGATAGAAGATTCATAGAATAATTGTTACTAGGCTAGACTTAATGGGGGATAAGCTCTCTCTCTCGCAACTTACCCCATTCAAATGCGTTCCTCTGGGACACCCATTTGTTGCATGAATCTCAGCCTACAGCTTAACCCACTCACTCTCTCGAGCTGAGTGTGTGGACATGGGACTAGGGTTCACTCTCTTAAGATGAACCTTATGTCAACTTACTACACCGCCATTAATTAAGTGGTTTTATTTTTACGACCTCTCTCTCGGGCTAACTGAAAACACATAAATAAACTTGTATTTGCAACTACGAATTCATTAAATGCATCCACAACCACTAAATGAAATCATAGTTAATCTACGAATAGATATCAGCAAGCAAGACCCAACGATAATCTTAACCTATATTCGATAAATCACACCCCAAGAATTGGTGTTTTCAGCCACATATCAAGAGATAGAAATTTATACCCAAATGAGCTTGCATAAAAATGGGTATGAAGATTTAAGTGTTATTATAAGGCAAGAATGAAGAATCCAAGACACCAAAGTCCAAATCCTTCGAGAAGAAACCCTCTTCTTCTTGAAGTCTTCTAAACCCTCTAAAAGTTAGAGCAAAAATATCAAAAAATATTCTTCTAAGTTAAAATTATAATAATTGTTCCACACTAAAACTAAAGACTCTAACTAGTATTTATAGTTATCAGAGATTTGTGCTGCAGCGGATCGTTTGGCGTCATTAGTCGGAATCGCCGATCAACTCGGTTGTTCTCCCTTTGGTGTAGTTCATCGCCACCTTGTACCAACCTTCAGCATCTTCATGCTTTGGGTCATTGGGCAACATGGTACTACTCGGTGATGCGCCGACTGCTCCCTTTTTCTGCCGACTTGATCCTTTTCTTCTAGGCTCAGCAAACTGGAACAAAAGGCGAAGTAAGACCCTTCGATGACTCACCAAGTGGAATCAGTGATCCTTAGGCCTTCATTTTTTCGTTCTTTTTAGCCTTTTCATTACTTTTTGCGACGTATTGTCCATGCTTTCCTTAAATCTCAAAATACAAAATATCTGAAACTTAAGGGTTTTTCATCAGATATTGCGATAAAATAAGCATTTGAGGAGACATTTTCTATTAAAATATAGACCTGAATGTGTCCAATATGTGGACTCATCAACACCCCCAATATAAATTTTTACTTGTCCTCAAGAAAACTCAAATTCAGCCATTCAAAAAGGGTGTCTCAAACAGTGCTACACAAGATTCAATTATGAATGCACACAACAAGACTCAATTTACTTATGGAAAGATCAATGTGCCCTCAAAGATTCAAGTTGTGACTTACCAATATCAACTAATCTTATGCTCACAATACTTTCTTCAAATGCAAGTTCAAGCTTAACTATAGTGCTCAAATGCCCTCACACAAAGAACGATTCCATATTCACACAATGTTTTCACTGTTTAAATTTTGAATCACAAACAACACTCACACTCACAAAGAAGAACATAATGCATGATTTCACCCATAGGTTAGCCCGTCTTTTCCAATTAACATTTGTTTCAGCACACTCAAGATCAGAAAAGTCTTTTCAAGGCTTGTAGTGGGGCTGAGTGCAATGTATGGTCATTTCTGCTTAGTTTCTTTTATCCTCATGAGATGTGGTGCTCACAACACTTCCTTTCCTTTCTCCTTCATCATTTTCATTAGTGCTTATAAGTCATCCTATTATTTACTTTCCAAGAATTGTTTGGAAATTCCCTTTCATTTTCAACTTTATTCCACCACTTTTCTTTTTCATTCTTTTTCTTTTTCTTTACTGTCTTATTTTTTATATGGAGGGGTTCCATTTTTCTCAAAACCATGGGTAGGAGGGACTTTCTTAGACTTCTTGATTTGCCTTCTCTTTTCACCACACCCCCAACTAAGGCTTTTGGCCTAAGTTGGCTATTCAAACTAACCACAACTTCATGAGGATTATGCGTGATGGATTAAGAAAAGTCTAGTTTTCATCAAGTTTTTTCCAAGGAAAGGTAAGTCTCAAGAGGTGTTCACGAGAGAATCAAACAATCACATAGTAGGTCACAAAAGACTTATATGTCAAATTGGTTCACACTTTTCAAAGTGGCCTAAGATCATATCAAGACATAGCATCACTTAGTTGACCGGACCAATGGGGCAAACTCTAGGATCTATCATGCATAGTTCACAAGTAAGCTCATCACACTAGGCAATGACACTATAAGTTAAACAAGACTCCACACTTTTGCTAGTGTGCAATGATCATCACAAGAGAATCAATTTGATACAAGGCTAGTCATAACGATATGCAAAGGGTTCAAATACTATCTATGCAACTTCATTTGGCAACATTGTAGACGTGCATTCATGCTCGTTCGATTGAGAGAACTATTCAAATCATCGATATTGATCAAAACCGAGACTCAAATTTTTTAAAAGAACAGTCACGTTCAACACACGAGGGGTGGCAAAAATGTGCAAAAAATTCAAAATTTTTCGGAAGGGTCAAAATCTTTTTGAAATTTAAAACAAAAGGAGCCATAAGCTCAAATATCCACATAAATAACACAATAATAGATCAAAGCCCAAATATATACATAAAATACAAAATAATAATAGTAGTCACTCAAAAGGTGGGCCTCACCCCACCACAAATAAAATGAATTTGTTCGCAAATGCATGAAACAGTAAGTCAAGGGTCAAATTAGAAAAGACAGAGAAAGGGCTAGAGAATAATCCTGGTTAAGCATATTCCCTATCTGTCAGAGCGGCATGCCTGAGGTGGGGATGTTAAGCAGACCGCTGAGTGGTTCCTCAAACTCTCCACAGCTTTGCTAGACAGCCCAATGCGTCTAGTCTCAACCCACGTTCTCAAATGCTTCATAGCCAACTTTTTCGCTGACCAATTTAAAGTGCAATCCATGTTCCAAGCACAAATTGATAACTAAAACACTTTAGTAATGCAGGAATATATGGAAATTAGTGTGCAAAGATGCAGTTGGAGGAATGAAAGCGTTTAAAAGTGAACAAGTTGTAGAATTTTAAATCTTTTTGCCTGTAAACTGTCCAGTTCATGCTCATTCAGCGGTAGCAGTCTTGATTGCTGAGTCAGTCGGTGTTTTGTCGATTAGTTGTTTACTTCGCTGAGTTTAATAGAACTTGACAAACAAATTTAGACGTTCAAATGGTAGTAAACATCGGGGTCGCCGATATGGTTGGTGATTCGCCAATAATTTTCTAGGCTCACCTAATTTTACATACTCCAATTTGAGGTTATCTTGAGTCAAACGACAAAATTTATTTGGAGTGCCGACCTCATTAGCGACATGCCAAGTGGACTTGTTGCTCGCCACCCAACACTTTTTCTAATACCTTCTGACACTTCAACTTGTATAAATGACACACTATTATTTTACCAATAGTCAAATATAAAATATTAAGGGGCTTTGGGTTGCCTCCCAAACAGTGCCTTAGTTATGGTCACGGCACAATGCAAATCAGCAACTATTCTTCATCGTCCGAGTCGCCCATGTTTTAACTAGGCGAGTCCTCGGCGAATGGTAGTTAATGACCTGATATCAAATGGCCAATTTGAGCATTCTGTAATAGGATAGTCATGGAGTGAGAGGTTGACGCTTCATTTAGCATTTTGATGTTTTCCTTCATCTTATTCAACATCTTCTCCTGTGCCTCAATTTTTTGCTAAATGAGTGAAAGAGCTTCGTCATCTTGCACACCTTCCTACTTCTTCCCATGACTACTCTCTCGGAGGGAGAAGTGCTTTTCTTTTCCCATGGCTTGTACTTCCAATTTCATGATTCAGTTAGATAAAGCATCCAACTGGGTGTCTAGTGTGTCCCACTCCTTCTTCTTCTTGGATTCTTTGGAGGCATCTACCATGCTATTAAGGAGTTTTGCTACAACTTCATAGCGCTGGTATATCATGCTACCCTCGCATAGTTGATCGACTACACTTCTATTCTTGGGTCCAAGAACCCTATAAAAGCACTCTTGTAGCGGCTTGTCTATCATCCCATGAGATGGGCATGGTTGTAGCACCGCTTGAAACTTCAGCTACATTTCCTGAATTATTTCATCCCCCACTTGTTTGAATCTCAGGAGGTTATCCCTCAGATTTAACAATTTCAAAAGGGGATGGTCTATGTGGTATCCAAAATGATCATCCATTCTTTTTTCCCTACTTTGCTATTCAAATAAGCAAAATAAAACTACAATTTATATTAGTAACAATATAATAACCCAACAAAGGGTTGGGATAGTGCTTTTGAGAATCTATAGAAAATAAAATTTAGTTCTAACTATTCGTAGCTAAAGACATAAAATAGTAAAAACAATGTAAATAATAAGGGGCACACAAGTGTGTCAATTAACAATGGGGGGTTTTTGTCACTAGTGAGTAAAAGAGAAAAATAAACAAGGGTTTCTAAATAATGTGAAGGGATCCTTGGGATGTGACGAGAATATGAGTTAATCTAGATTATTGGGTACATGCTTTCGATAGAAGATTTATAGAATAATAGTGACTAGGCTAGACTTTAAGGGGGATAAGCTCTATCTTGAGCAACTTAACCCCGTTTCAAATGCATTCCACTCAGACACCCATTTGCCGCATGAAGACTAGCCTACACCTTAACCCACTCACTATCTTGAGCTGAGTGTGTGGACATGGGACTAGGGTTCACTCTCTCGAGTTGAACCTCATGTCGAACCACTCACACCAACCATCAATTTAGTGGTTTTAGTTTTACGACCTCTCTCTCGAGCAAGACGAAAACACATAAATAAACTTGTATTTGCAACTAAAAATTTATTAGATTCATCCGCAACCACTAAACGAAGTCACAGTTAAACTACCAACAGACTATCAGTACGCAAGATCCAACAATTATCTTAACCCATATTCGCTAAATCACACCCCAATAATTGGGGTTTTTCGCCACACATCAAGAGATAGAAATTTATACCTAAAGGAGCTTGCATTCAAATGGGTATGATGATTTAAGTCTTGTTACAGGCCAAGAATGAAGAATCCAAGAGACACAAGTCCAAATCCTTAGAGATGAAACCCTCTTCTTCTCTCTTCTTCTTCTTCTTCAAGTCTTTGAAACCCTCTCAAACATAGACCAAAAATATCAAAAAATACTATTCGAAGTGAAAATTATAATAATTGTTCCACACCAAAACTAAAGACTCTAACTAATATATATAGTTATTCGAGATTTGTGCGACAACGGATCATTCGGCATCAATAGTCGAAATCGTTGATCAACTCAGCGATTTGCCCTTTGGTCTAGTTCATTGCTGTCTTGTACCAGCCTTCCATATCATCGTGCTCTGGGTCATTGGGCGGCATGGTACTACTTCGCAGAACTGCATGGCTATGTAACGACTTCTCCATTTTTCCACCGACTTGATCCTTTTCTTCAGAGTTCAGTACATTGGAACAAAAGGTGAAGTAAGACCCTTCGATGACTCGCCAAGTGGACTCGGTGATCCTCAGTCCTTCATTTCTTCGTTCTTTTCAGCCTTTTTGTTCCTTTTTGCAATGTAGAGTCCATGCTTTCTTTAAAACTTCAAATACCTGAAACTTTAGGGTTTTCATCAAATATTGCGATAAAATAAGAATTTGAGGACACAATTTATATTAAAATATAGCACTGAATGAGTCAAATTTGCGGACTCATTAGAACTCTCCAATCTTCGATCCTTTCTTCTCCTAAGATCCTAGCCATGGGGATGAAAGTCAATATCGCCGGACCCTACATTTGATGAGAATATAGGCAAGAGTATGTGTTAGTTAAAAATGTACTAAATATGATAGCTAGCATGAATCATCAACATAGGCATAACATAAGCATTAGTTAACACAAGACATATGTCATAAACATAAGAGATAACAATATAGTCACAGGCATAATCAATGCACATATAATATCATAATGTAAAAAGAACATTTCTCTGTTAACCTCAAATAAAACTTAACTAGGACTTGGGTAGTTCACCTCTTGTCGCACTACTAAAAAAATTGTCAAAAAAAGATGGCAAAAAGCGATGGACTGCGTCACTTTTTTGGTCAAAATCAACGGAAAAGCGATGCTGTCACTTTCGTTGCTTTTAGCTCGACGCTTTTCAAAAAGCGACGGATTGTGTCGCTTTGGAAAAGAGATAGACTGCATCGGTTTTTGGCTTTTTTTTGTGAATTTTTTTCATAAAAGCGACGAACTCCGTCTCTTTATATTAATTTTCAATTTTTTTATTTCTAAAATGCAACAGGCAGAATCACGCTGTACGTCGCTTTTTTGAGATTTTTTAAAAAATAAAACCCTGAAAAGCAACGGAAAAAACCACGTTGTCCATCGCTTTTCTGGGGATTTTAAAAAAATAAAATTCAGAAAAGTGACGGACAAAACCACTCTGTCTGTCGTTTTTCTGGGATTTATTTTTTAAAATAAAATTCAAAAAAGCGACGGACAAAACAACGCTGTCCATCACTTTTTCTGCAATATTTTAGCCAGCCCAAACTGGCAGTTTCTGCTCTACCCCTGTAAATACAATACAATTCAATTCTAAACTATTCAGCCCAATCCAACACACAATTATAAACAATCTAAACAAAACATAAAATAACATTCAAAAGTATTTAAATCATAAATATAAAGTCTTTCAAAATTTGTTTCAAAAAGTTCATAAATGTCCAGAGATCTAAACTAGGGAGTGAGATCTACATAATCATCCTCATCATTATTATCGTCGGTGTCATCGGGAGCTGAAGTAGTAGGTTGACGAGCAAGGTTCATCACTTGTTCTTTGATTTTCTGAACGGTCTCATTCATGCTTTCTTGTTCAGCTACTCTTTTCTCCGCTCTGACTCTTCTAGTGCTGCTGTAAGTTTAGCTATTTGATCCGACATAGCCGCAATTTGAACACCGTCAAGTGCCTCGGCTTGACGTGATGATCCAATACCTTCTAAGCCTGACTGGAGTCGTCTAAGATTATTTCGAGAGCCTAGACCATAGCATCTACCCTTGTGTGTCCCCCTACCACTTTTTCTTTCCAAATCTGGGTGGACCGTTCAGGTATCAATTGGACCGAATTATCTAGATTCTCAACGACGTACTACTAAAAGTTATTCTGCAGATTAAATATAAATATTGACATCAATATATATACATATCTTATATTCACTATTAATATATATTATTCATATTAAATAAATTACAAAAGTTCATTCGACCCTTTTCTCCACCCACACATCCGGATCCGACTCATTTTCTTTCTTCCTTACATGAGTTTTCTTGAAAACCTCTGGTTCAATGGGAGTGAGTCCTAATTTTTTTTCCTATAAATAAAAATTGAAATTTATAACGATGTATTGAATCAACAAATTATTTATTTAAAAGTTTGAATAAGAACTTACCATCTCTCATGCAATTGTTCCAACCGTCTTTGCACCTCCGGTGTGCAACGAGCCACCTTAAAGACTGCCTCAAGCCTTTTTGGCTTGATATGATATTGCCTTAAATTTGTCTGTTTTCCAATACAAACCCAATTCATCAAAAACATGAGGCAATATCCAACCGGGATGTACACCACTATCTCAAACATATTTTAGCCAGCTAGATAGTCTGGCGGATGCCTTCCTCTCAAATGTGGTAGCAATGACCAAATTGTACCTCGACTCCTAAGTACACATAGTCTAAAAAAATTGAATAACATTAATTAGATTGATAGTAAAAAAAAAAAAAGTAAAGTATGCTAAACTTAACTAAAAAATACATATCTTAAAGTTATTAAACATTGCTTGTCATATACTGTTTGGAATATCGCTCCAAGAGTGATAAGCATGTGTATAGAGCCTTCTAACACAATATTTTAAAGCCCAGGCAGCATTCTTTGCAGGGTACCACATGCAAAACACATAATAAATATGTTCATGAATAATATATTAATGTATAATAAATAAATAAAATAAACTAACAAATAGATAACAAAATAAATTTACGATGATCCATCCTGCTAAATCATGACTCCACCAAGTCTGTCCTTTTGGCCAGGAGCTAGAGCAGACATCGTATCATGTGGTGTAGCACTATGTGTAGCTATAGACAAGGGTGGTACGTCAGGATGCACAAAACACTGAGTCAATAGAGGGGTACCGACCAAAGTATTTGACTGCTCGCTACTAGAATCTCCAAGCCTCATAGTAGATAATTGAGGAGATGTACCTGTGCGAGATAGAGTACCCACTGATAAGGTTCGTGCTCGACAGATAGCCTGTAAAGGTAGGTCCTCGTAGCATTGTGCAGGCAATGGCTATGAAGTAGATGAAGTACCAAGTGGTCGACGGTAATTAAGATAATATTGCCAAGGATCCACCGTACAAAACGGAACAACAAATAAATGATTATCATGGCTGATGCGCTCTAGCACATAAGAAATAGATCCTGTAATATCCTCAGGATCTATCAGTCTCCTAGACTTCTTCTTCTTAGCCTGTTTAGTCTGGCTAGCTCCAACATTCTCGTGATGTATATCACCGTCACCGGCTGATGACATCTCTATGTAAATTCACATGTATAATATATATAAAAAACATAAATTAAATAAAATTAGCAAAATACTCCTACATATATACTAGCTAGCTTTCATTCTACACTATTTCTCCTCGCTTGTTTCAATTCCATCATTTCCCCATTCTTCCTCCTTAGTTATTTCATTTTCATTATCATCCCATTCTTCGTCATCAAATGATTCATTTTCCTCATTCTCGGATTTTTGTTCCTCAATATTTAGTATGTCATCATCAGATACTTCTTCTAATATGTGTTGAGGATGTTGTAGTGTGGTTTCCAATTCAACATCAACTTCTTGATGAACAATTGCAACATCATTTTGATATGCCACATCTAAGACATTGTCAATTTCAATTCTTCCCACAGGATTACTTTTTATAACAACCCACCAATCAGCTTTGTCTCTACGCAATGGATATGAAGCGTAATACACTTGTTTAGCATTTTGTGCAATAATAAAAGGATCATAACTTCTGTATTTTCTAGTGTGCTTAACTCCAATTATATTATGTTGATGGTCCATCATTGTGCCTCTATGTGATGGGTCAAATCACTCACACCAAAACAATACAATCTTCTTCTTAGGCCAACTTGAATACCTTGCTTCAATAATCTCTTGAATGACACCATAATATTCAATACTTTGACCAGGACCATCAACATCACCTTGTATGTAGACACTGCTATTATTTGTTTTCTTGTTCCTAGAAACTTCTTCAGTTTGAAACTTAAAACCATTAACACAATACTTATTCATTGTCAGTACTTGAGTTTTAGGTCCAAGTGCTACTTCTTTCACTAATTGCAAATGCTTGACACTTGAATATTCATCGTAAACCTACGTGATTGTTATTTCAAGTAATATCATTTAGTATAACATGAATATATTATTAAATACTTAGTGATTGCACACATACATAGTTCCTTAGCCATTTGGAAAATTCTGTATAGATGGCTTCATTACCCCGTGTGTTTACGAACAAGCTGATCATTTTACATTCAAGTATTTCGTTAGTTAATGATCACTTATTAGTATGTAATTTAACAACATATTCTTAACACTTACTTGACAAATGATTGAATTTCTGGAAAATTAAGCAAAACATGTGTCACAGCTGATTGCATTTCCATATCAGTGAAGCCTCGCTTTCAACGGTTTTTAGATCCTCGATCCTTTTGATTAAAAATTGATATCGGTGGAAATAAAGGATTACTATCGCCTTCATCATTGCGATTGGGCATGTTTCTCCTACATAATACATCATGACCAAAGTAATAAGAATAAAAATCACCAGTTTCTCTCCCAATATGACCATGAATAAATGATCCTTCGATCCTTCCCCTTTGCTTAATTGTTTGCTTCGAACTACCAATTTTTCTGAATGTATATATGTATATATATGTTAATATATAAAAGACTTGGCGAATATATATAACTTAGTGAATATTTCAGATGGATACCTCTCAAATGGATACATCCATCTTGTTGGAACCGGACCTACGAGGCGAGCCTCTTGTACAAGGTGAATTGGAAGATACTCCATCACATCAAAGATACCACATGGAAATATCTTCTCCAACTTAGTAGTAGTAACAAGAATATTTTCCTCCATCCTGTCTAAACTACTCTCCAACAACTTTCCAGCACACAAATCTTTAAAAAAAAGACTTATCTATATGATTGGTTTCCTTATTCTTTCGGGTAGATGGCTAAAAGAGATGGGAATTAAAGTTTCCATGAACACATGACAATCATGACTTTTCATACCTATTAATTTTCCTTCATTCATATCTGCCAACTCTCCTAAATTCAAGGCATAACCCTCCGACATCCTCAAATTTTTAACCCACTCAATAATTTTACGTTTCTCATCCAATGTGATTGAAAAGGTGGTTTTGGGCTTAACTATTCTACCATCCTGTATTCGTGCAGCCATAACTTTTTTCTCCTATAATATTCCTTTACTTCCATTCTAGTTTTTGGATTGTCTTTTGTCTTACCCTTAACATCCATCACCGTGTTAAACAAATTGTCAAAGTAATTCCTTTCAATGTACATCACATCTAGATTATGTCGTAGCAGATTGTCCTTCCAATACTGTAACTCCCAAAATATGTTTTGTTTGGTCCAATTATTTTCAACACCATATCCAGGAAGTCTAGAAGGTGAAGCTTTTGTGATTTTAGGTAATTGAGAAACTCTCTCCCAAATTTGATGCCCTGTGAGTAATGGAGATGGGGGGTCACTTTCAACCTTATTTTTTCTAAATGCATTTTTCATCTTTCTAAACTCATAGCCTGTGAGTAATAGAGGTGGGGGGTCACAATTAAACCATGTATTTTTTCTGCCATGCTTTAAAGTGAATGCCTTACTATTTTCCATGCAATACGGACATGCTAGCTTTCCAGCTCTCATCCAACCAGACAACATCCCATATGCAGGAAAATCATTAATAGTCCATATTAAAGAACCACGCATAATGAAATTCTGCTTAGTTGATATATCATAAGTCAAAACGCCTTCAAACCACAATTGTTTGAGCTCATCTATCAATGGTTGTAGATAGACATCAATAAAACTTTTTGGATTACGGGGACCTGGAATAACACAACTTAGAAAAATGTAGGGACTGGTCATGCACATTTCAGGAGGAAGATTATACGGAGTAAGAAATACCGGCCAGCATGAATAAGGCGAAGCATTATTAGTGAATAGTTTGAAGCCATCTAAACAGAACCCCAGTTTAACATTTCTTAGTTCACTAGCAAAATCAGGATATACATTATTAAAATGCTTCCATGCTTCACCATTAGATGGATAAGACAAGACACCCGGCGACTTTCTATATTCATGATGTCATCTCATATGTGGGGCAGACCTCATCGATGCATACAACCTCTTTAACCTAGGAATGAGAGGTAGATAATGCATTGCCTGAACTGGGACCATCTTTCCAGCTGGAGTCCTCTTATAACAAGCATGTCCACAAAACTTACAATTTTCTAATTCATTATTAGTCTTGTAAAACAACATGCAACCATTAACGCAACAATGAATTCTATCATACGTCAATCCTAAATTAGACACCAAACGCTTTGCCTGATAAAAGATCTTTGGTATGTTAAACTCTGGATCAACTAGTTCACCCAAAATATCAACCATTGAATCCATAACAGCATTAGGAACATTTCAATCTAATTTAGCATTCATTAATCTAACCTCAACTGACAAAGCAGAATGCGGACTCCCTTTGCATAGTGGATGACTAGACTCTTCTAATTGATCATAAAAGCGTCTTGCTTCTTCATTAGGAGATTCATCAAAATATTGTTTCGGTTCCATCCCACCATGAACGCTGAAAGCATCATTGATCATTTCATGAACCCTATCATGTTCAACCCTATCGTGTTCAACCCTAATTTGTTCAACCCTAATTTGGCCATTTGATGCAACCATATTATATACATCCATAGGCATCGTAATATAAAACATACCATCCAATCCATCACTTTCTCCATGATCAATCCATACAAAATATCTAGGCTTAAATCCATTACGGTACAAATGAACCATAACACTATCTGGTTTAAAAAATTTTAAGCACTTACATGCACTACAAGGACACCTAACCAATCCATTATTCTTGAAAATATCAAGTTTTATTGTATGTTCAATAAAAATTTCAACACCGTCAATAAACTAAGGTCTCAAACCAACATCAGTTTCATAATGCATATTATACATCAACAAATGATGATCCATCTACAAAAATATAAATATTCAATTATATTATAAATAATTATTTAGTTTATCTTTTTTTAAAAATATAACAATTTAACTAGTTAAGTTTTGACTTAATACAACAACTAAACAACATTATTTATTTTAACTTATTTAAACAACTTAACAACTTTAACTAGTTTAGTTTTGACTTAATACAACAACTAAATCCACCAACTAAACCAAATTATTAACTTTCACATATTTAAACAACATAGCAACGTTAACTAGTTTAGTTTTGACGTAATAAAACAACCAAATCCACCAACTAAACCACATTATTTATTTTAACTTATTTACACAACTTAACAACTTTAACTAGTTTAGTTTTGACTTAATACAACAACCAATTTCACCTACTAAACCACATTATTTATTTTAACTTATTTAAACAACTTTTTAACTTGATCTAGTCTAGTGTTGACTTAATACAACAACTAAATCCATCAACTAAACCACATTATTTATTTTAACTTTTTAAAACAACATAACAACTTTAACTAGTTTAGTTTTGACTTAATACAACAACTAAATCCACCAACTAAACCACATTATTTATTTTAACTTATTTAAACAATAAAAAAACTTTAACTAGTTTAGTTTGGATGTAATTTAACAACTAAATCCACCAACTAAACCACATTATCTATTTTAACTTATTTAAACAACTTAACAAGTTTAAGTAGTTTAGTTTTGACTTAATACAACAACTAAATCTACCAACTAAACCACATTATTTCTTTTAACTTATTTAAACAACTTTTTAACTTGAACTAGTTTTGCTTTGATTTAATACAACAACTAAATCCACCAACTAAACCACATTATTTATTTTAACTTATTTTAACAACTTTACAACTTTAAATCGTTTAGTTTTGACTTAATACGACAACTAAATCCACCAACTAAACCACATTTTTTATTTTAACTTATTTAAACAATTTTTGAACCTGAACTAGTTTAGTTTTGACTTAATACGACAACCAAATCCACCAACTAAACCACATTATTTATTTTAACCTATTTAAATAACATAACAACTTTAACTAGTTTAGTTTTAACTTAATACAACAACTAAATCCACCAACTAAACCACATTATTTATTTTAACTTATTTAAACACCTTTTTAACTTGAACTAGTTTAGTTTCAACTTAATACAACAACTAAATCCTCCAACTAAACCACATTACTTATTTTAACTTTTTTAAACACCTTTTTAACTTGAACGAGTTTAGTTTCGACTTAATACAACAACTAAATCCTCCAACTAAACCACATTATTTGTTTTAACTTATTTAAACAGCATAACAACTTTAACTAGTTCAATTTTGACTTAACACAACAACTAAATCCACCAACTAAACCATATTATTTATTTTAATTTATTTAAACAACTTTTTAACTTTAACCAGTTTAGTTTTGACTTTATACAACAACTAAATCCACCAACTAAACCACATTATTTTATTTAACTTCTTTAAACAACTTAACAACTTTAACTAGTTTAGTTTTGACTTCATACAACAACTAAATCCACCAACTAAACCACATTATTTATTTTAACTTATTTAAACGACATAACAACTTTAACTAGTTTAATTTTGAATTAATACAACAACTAAATCCACCAACTAAACCACATTATTTATTTAAACTTATTTAAACAACATAACAATTTTAACTAGTTTAGTTTTGACTTAATACACCAACTAAATCCACCAACTAAACCACATTATTTATTTTAACTTATTGAAACAACTTAATAACTTTTACTAGTTTAGTTTTTACTTAATACAACAACTAAATCCACCAACTAAACCACATTATTTATTTTAACTTGTTTAAACAGTTTGTTATCTTAAACTAGTTTAGTTTTGTCTTAATACAACAACTAAATCCATCAACTAAACCATATTTATTTTAACTTATTTAAACAACATAGCAACTTTAACTAGTTTAATTTTCACTTAATACAATAACTAAATCCACCAACTAGACCACATTATTTATTTTAACTTGTTTAAACAACATAACAGCTTTAACTAATTTAGTTTTGACTTAATACAACAACTAAAACCACCAACTAAACCATACTACTTATTTTAACTTATTTAAACAACTTAACAACTTTAACTAGTTTAGTTTTGACTTATTACAACAACTATATCAACCAACTAAACCACTTTATTTATTTTAACTTATTTAAACAACTTAACAACTTTAACTACTTTAGTTTTGACTTAATACAACAACTAAATCCACCAACTAAACAACTTTTTTTATTTTAACTTATTTAAACAACCTAACAACTTTAACTAGTTTAGTTTTGACTTAATACAACTAAATCCTTCAACTACACCACATTATTTATTTTAACTTATTTAAACAAGAGAAAATGGTCTAAAACCTCCCCAAACTATACCCGAAACCCTAACTACACACTCCAATTTAATGGGTCTATTATTCGCGTGAACTTTATATTTCTCTATTATATACACACCTAAGTATTGACCTGTCATGGGAGATGTTCTCACCTCCTCTAGGCCCGTTAGAAGGTTAATTTTGACATCCATTAATGGCATTGCTAGCCTCCCAACCATCAGCCATCACTGTCGCCTCCTCCGGTGAAACCCAAACCACCAACAAAACCCTATTCTCCTCTTCCCCTCTCCTCTTATCTCTCTCCTGTTCCTTCACGACAAGGTCGATGACAACAACAACAACAACAAAACCTAGCGGCTGCACTGCTCCAACCAGCGAGCTCCGGCGAAGCAAGAAAAACTTCGACATAGTAGCATTTTCACAGATCAATATTCATCTTTATTCCTCACAATTCCGTAGGAATTTGAAAGAATTGGGGGAAGAAGTTATTTTAGTGATTTGAAGAAAATGGAAGAGTATAAGAAAAAGTGGAAAGAAATTATAAAAAAAATGAAAAAAAAATAAATTAATTGAATTTTCACATGTAAAACTCGTGAATTTGACAGGCCAACACAGATCTGGTTGTGGTTTTTTAGGGGTGTAATTATAACAGTTTTAAACAATTCAGGTGGGTGATATGACTCTCGTAAAGTTGGAGTGTGTAGTTGGGATTTCGAGTATAGGTTGGGGGGTTTTAGACCATTTTCTCTTTAAACAACATAACAACTTTAACTAGTTTACTTTTGACTTAATACAACAACCAAATCCACCAACAGAACCACATTATTTACTTTATCTTATTTACACAACTTAACAACTTTAACTAGTTTAGTTTTGACTTAATACAACAACCAAATCCACCAACTAAATCATATTATTTATTTTAACTTATTTACACAACTTAACAACTTTAACTAGTTTAGTTTTGACTAAATACAACAACCAAATCCACCAACTAAACCATATTATTTATTTTAAACTTATTTAAAAAACTTAATAACTTTTTAGGTTGAACTAGTTTAGTTTTGACTTAATACAACAACTAAATTCACCCACTAAACCACATTAGTTAATTTAACTTATTTAAACAACTTAACAATTTTAACTAGTTTAGTTTTGACATAATAAAACAACCAAATCCACCAACTAAAACACATTATTTAATTTAACTTATTTAAACAACGTAATAACCTTTTTAACTTGAACTAATTTAGTTTTGACTTAATTTCAACGACTAAATTTATTAACAAAATCACATTATTTACCTTAACTTATTTAAATAACTTAAAAACCTTTTAACTTGAACTAGTTTAGTGTTGGTACTTAAACTTAACAAACACATTATTCCAAAATTAAAGGTAAGTGTCAACACTGGATGGACACAAATCGATCTTGCAAGAAAATCACTTTTGTCAGCAATAGGATCAACTAGTGTTGGTGCTTAAGCTTAACAAATACATTATTCCTAAATTAAGGCTAAGTGTCAACACTAGATGGACACAAATCAGTTTTGCAAGAAAATCAATTTTGTCATCAATAGGATCAAGTAGTGTTGGTAGTTAAGCTTAACAAACACATTATTCCTAAATTACAGCTTAGTGTCAACATTATATGGACATAAATCGATCTTGCAAGAAAATCAATTTTTTTATCAATAGGATAAACTAGTGTTGGTACTTAAGCTTAACAAACACATTATTCCTAAATTAAGCTAAGTGTCAACACTAGATGGATACAAATCAATATTGCAAGAAAATCAATTTTATCATCAATAGGATCAACTAGTGTTGGTACTTAACTTAACAAACACATTATTCCTAATTAAGGCTAAGTGTCAACACTAGATGGACACAAATCGATCTTACAAGAAAATAAATTTTGTCATCAATAGGATCAACTAGTCTTGGTATTTAAGCTTGACAAAAACATTATTCCTAAATTAAAGCTAAGTGTCAACACTAGATGGACACAAATCGATCTTGCAAGAAAATCTATTTTTTCATCAACAGGATCAAGTAGTGTTGGAACTTAAGCTTAACAAACATATTATTCCTAAATTAAAGCTAAGTGTCATGTCCCACAGCTTCACAGTTCAAGTTTGGCATCGAAAGAAGGGGGAATAATCTAGAGTTGTAGGGAGGTTAGTGGAAGACTCTAGAATTCCCTAGATCTTTCCTTAGAATTCTCTAGAATAACTTAGAATATATCTTGGAAGGCCTTAAAATTCTCTAGACTAGTAGAGAGTTCTAGAAGGGAGGGCTAGAGTTTTTCCAAGAAAGCTTTAGAATTTCCTAGAATTAGTAGAGAATTCTAGAGAGGGACTTGTAAAGTAATTTTTATTTGCACGTAGGCCCTTAGGAAGTAGTATAAATAGAAGGGCCTCTCATTTGTAAATTATCCAACAAAGTGTAAGCAGTGTTCCAACCAATATAAAGCCTTCTTCCAAAATTCTCTAGGTATTTCCTTTCATTCTCTTATCGATTTTAGTTTCAAAGGGCTTACTTGAGCTTACAAGATCTTGAAAGATTAGTGAGTAATTTGTCAAGTGCCTCAGGAACCTTAGTGAGACTCTAAGTCTGTGACAAAAGTGTCTACACTAGATGTCACAAATCGATCTTGCAAGAAAATGAATTTTGTCATCAATAGGATTAACTAGTACTTAAGCTTAACAAACACATTATTCCTAAATTAAAGCTAAGTGTCAACACTAGATGGAAACAAATCGATCTTGCAAGAAAATTAATTTTGTCATCAATAGGATCAACTAGTGTTGGTACTTAAGCTTAACAAACACATTATTCCTAAATTAAAGCTAAGTGTCAACACAAGATGGACACAAATCGATCTTGCAAGAAAATCACTTTTGTCAGCAATAGGATCAACTAGTGTTGGTGCTTAAGCTTAACAAATACATTATTCCTAAATTAAGGCTAAGTGTCAACACTAGATGGACACAAATCAGTTTTGCAAGAAAATCAATTTTGTCATCAATAGGATCAAGTAGTGTTGGTAGTTAAGCTTAACAAACACATTATTCCTAAATTACAGCTTAGTGTCAACATTATATGGACATAAATCGATCTTGCAAGAAAATCAATTTTTTTATCAATAGGATAAACTAGTGTTGGTACTTAAGCTTAACAAACACATTATTCCTAAATTAAGCTAAGTGTCAACACTAGATGGATACAAATCAATATTGCAAGAAAATCAATTTTATCATCAATAGGATCAACTAGTGTTGGTACTTAACTTAACAAACACATTATTCCTAATTAAGGCTAAGTGTCAACACTAGATGGACACAAATCGATCTTACAAGAAAATAAATTTTGTCATCAATAGGATCAACTAGTCTTGGTATTTAAGCTTGACAAAAACATTATTCCTAAATTAAAGCTAAGTGTCAACACTAGATGGACACAAATCGATCTTGCAAGAAAATCTATTTTTTCATCAACAGGATCAAGTAGTGTTGGAACTTAAGCTTAACAAACATATTATTCCTAAATTAAAGCTAAGTGTCATGTCCCACAGCTTCACAGTTCAAGTTTGGCATCGAAAGAAGGGGGAATAATCTAGAGTTGTAGGGAGGTTAGTGGAAGACTCTAGAATTCCCTAGATCTTTCCTTAGAATTCTCTAGAATAACTTAGAATATATCTTGGAAGGCCTTAAAATTCTCTAGACTAGTAGAGAGTTCTAGAAGGGAGGGCTAGAGTTTTTCCAAGAAAGCTTTAGAATTTCCTAGAATTAGTAGAGAATTCTAGAGAGGGACTTGTAAAGTAATTTTTATTTGCACGTAGGCCCTTAGGAAGTAGTATAAATAGAAGGGCCTCTCATTTGTAAATTATCCAACAAAGTGTAAGCAGTGTTCCAACCAATATAAAGCCTTCTTCCAAAATTCTCTAGGTATTTCCTTTCATTCTCTTATCGATTTTAGTTTCAAAGGGCTTACTTGAGCTTACAAGATCTTGAAAGATTAGTGAGTAATTTGTCAAGTGCCTCAGGAACCTTAGTGAGACTCTAAGTCTGTGACAAAAGTGTCTACACTAGATGTCACAAATCGATCTTGCAAGAAAATGAATTTTGTCATCAATAGGATTAACTAGTACTTAAGCTTAACAAACACATTATTCCTAAATTAAAGCTAAGTGTCAACACTAGATGGAAACAAATCGATCTTGCAAGAAAATTAATTTTGTCATCAATAGGATCAACTAGTGTTGGTACTTAAGCTTAACAAACACATTATTCCTAAATTAAAGCTAAGTGTCAACACAAGATGGACACAAATCGATCTTGCAAGAAAATCACTTTTGTCAGCAATAGGATCAACTAGTGTTGGTGCTTAAGCTTAACAAATACATTATTCCTAAATTAAGGCTAAGTGTCAACACTAGATGGACACAAATCAGTTTTGCAAGAAAATCAATTTTGTCATCAATAGGATCAAGTAGTGTTGGTAGTTAAGCTTAACAAACACATTATTCCTAAATTACAGCTTAGTGTCAACATTATATGGACATAAATCGATCTTGCAAGAAAATCAATTTTTTTATCAATAGGATAAACTAGTGTTGGTACTTAAGCTTAACAAACACATTATTCCTAAATTAAGCTAAGTGTCAACACTAGATGGATACAAATCAATATTGCAAGAAAATCAATTTTATCATCAATAGGATCAACTAGTGTTGGTACTTAACTTAACAAACACATTATTCCTAATTAAGGCTAAGTGTCAACACTAGATGGACACAAATCGATCTTACAAGAAAATAAATTTTGTCATCAATAGGATCAACTAGTCTTGGTATTTAAGCTTGACAAAAACATTATTCCTAAATTAAAGCTAAGTGTCAACACTAGATGGACACAAATCGATCTTGCAAGAAAATCTATTTTTTCATCAACAGGATCAAGTAGTGTTGGAACTTAAGCTTAACAAACATATTATTCCTAAATTAAAGCTAAGTGTCATGTCCCACAGCTTCACAGTTCAAGTTTGGCATCGAAAGAAGGGGGAATAATCTAGAGTTGTAGGGAGGTTAGTGGAAGACTCTAGAATTCCCTAGATCTTTCCTTAGAATTCTCTAGAATAACTTAGAATATATCTTGGAAGGCCTTAAAATTCTCTAGACTAGTAGAGAGTTCTAGAAGGGAGGGCTAGAGTTTTTCCAAGAAAGCTTTAGAATTTCCTAGAATTAGTAGAGAATTCTAGAGAGGGACTTGTAAAGTAATTTTTATTTGCACGTAGGCCCTTAGGAAGTAGTATAAATAGAAGGGCCTCTCATTTGTAAATTATCCAACAAAGTGTAAGCAGTGTTCCAACCAATATAAAGCCTTCTTCCAAAATTCTCTAGGTATTTCCTTTCATTCTCTTATCGATTTTAGTTTCAAAGGGCTTACTTGAGCTTACAAGATCTTGAAAGATTAGTGAGTAATTTGTCAAGTGCCTCAGGAACCTTAGTGAGACTCTAAGTCTGTGACAAAAGTGTCTACACTAGATGTCACAAATCGATCTTGCAAGAAAATGAATTTTGTCATCAATAGGATTAACTAGTACTTAAGCTTAACAAACACATTATTCCTAAATTAAAGCTAAGTGTCAACACTAGATGGAAACAAATCGATCTTGCAAGAAAATTAATTTTGTCATCAATAGGATCAACTAGTGTTGGTACTTAAGCTTAACAAACACATTATTCCTAAATTAAAGCTAAGTGTCAACACAAGATGGACACAAATCGATCTTGCAAGAAAATCAATTTTGTCATCAATAAGATCAACTAGTGTTGGTACTTAAGCTTAGCAAACACATTATTCCTAAATTAAAGCTAAGTGTCAACAGTAGATGGACACAAATCGATCTTGCAAGAAAATCAATTTTGTCATCAATAAGATCAACTAGTGTTGGTACCTATGCTTACCAAATATATTATTCGTAAAATTAAAGCTAAGTATCAACACTAGATGGACACAAATTGATCTTGCTAGAAAATTAATTTTGTCATCAATAGGATCAACTAGTGTTGGTACTGATGCTTAACAAATATATTATTCATAAAATTAAAGCTAAGTATTAATACTAGATGAAAACAAACACATTATTGAAAACAATTGTACTTGAACTTAAGAAATTTAGAAGCACCAACCTTATCTCCAACTTTGATGAAAGAAGCAATATAGTCTTGTATCAACTTTTTTAGATGTTGAGCTTCCTCAGTTGCCTAGAACGAAAAGTTCTTAAATTAGTTAAATATAAACTACAAATCCAAGAATATAAGTTATATATATATATATATATATATATATATATATATATATATATATATATATATTCAAGTTTTAATAAGTTCAAGTTTCAATTCAAGTTCATATCTAATTTCTAAACTTAAGTAGTTATATATTCAAGCTAATTACTTCCAACTTCAAGTTCTAATTTCAAGTTCTATTCCTAATTCAGTTCAATTTATAGTAATTTCAAGTTATAATTAATTATGAGTTCTAATTAAGTTGTAATTCAAATTAGGGATTTCATCTTAATGGATGAAAGGAGACCATGGATGAAAAGCTATATTACCTTGATTACAAAGCCCACAAATGCATGAGGAAATGAAGATTTTGACTTCACCCTAGCTCGAACTCTATCTTCTTCTTCAAGTTCTAGAGAGAAATATTTGAGAGGATGAACTTTGGGGTTCATGTGGGTTTCGGAAATAATGTCTTGAATGGGAAGTTTAAAGGCTATAGGGGTCCTAGGCTAATGTCATGACACAAGGGTACAACCTATACGTAACAAGGCATATAGAACCCTAAAAGGGCCCATGTAAGCCACTTAACATAACATAACATAAGCATAGAACAATAATGAGTAAAAATGCATTTCAAGTCCAAAATTTTCATAAGGGAAAGTGAAAGTCTTGACTTGTCTTAGTTAGCCATCTATTACAATACTTGAATCAAATAGGTTCATAGCCCATACAACATAATCCGAAAGTCAAATACAAGAAAAAAACTACTAAATGAATATATCCGTCCTTGAATCATAAGGACTCACCAACATGCAAGGAGAAATGATAAAATCCAAGCTTTAGCCACAATGATGACCACCTTGAGAACTGGACCCTACACTTGGGGAAAATGTAAGAAAATATGGGTTAGTAAAACAATGTACTTAGTATGATAGTCATGCATAAAATCATGAAAACATGTTAAAAGGGACGTTTTAGTTGAATGCATGCAATTTACTAAGTTAAAGCATTCTTTTGAAGATAATGGAAAAGCACAAGTGATAAGCATAATAAACTCATATATCATCATGTCATAAGAGGAACATATCATACATACCCTCAAAGCATACTTGTGCAATACATGAATAAGATTTGATAATCGCACCCACAATAAGTATAGCCTCTTGAGTAACTATAAATCATCATTCATATTATTTTTCATACTATTATCATAATGGGGAATAAGAATTAACCAACATATACTATGTGAGCTTACCATGGAATCCGGTGTCTACCCCAAACCGGAAAGGGGTTGTCCTACTTACCTAAGATAGAACCATACTCTTAGCTTAGGTGGATCAACTAGCTAAATAATCTATGAGGGCACATAGTTTATAGGATAAAGAGATTGCTACTAGAAACGCAGACTCGTCTATGATAAAAGGTTTCCATCTCCTGATATATATGCTTTGGGAACCCGGACTTAACTAAGGTAAAAGGAACCCATTTAGAAAGTCGAATTCAACTAGTGTAAATGCTTTCATTGGGAAGTCGGACTCAACTATCATGTAAGTTTCCATCTCATATTCATATCCACTTGGTGCTAATAATTAATTCCCATGGATGACATATTAAGTCTTGACGCAAGTTGATATTCATGGAAGATTCTCTTGACACTCAATCCAACATAATTCATACTATAGCCATTGATTCAAAATGTGAGAATAGTGTTTCAATATTAGAATCATCATATTGTGAGAAAACCTTTCACATCATATCATATTCATACATAGGTGTGTGTATGAGGATAACCTTCCAACAACACAACTTGATCATAATCATAATCACTTTACTCTCAATGTGTTCTTAAAGCATATGCTAAACTTCATAGATTATGCACAATTCTTATACTCTGTCCTTCAATGATCAAAGATAATATTTCCATCAACACATCTAGAATTACTACATTACACATGGATAATAACATAATTCAAGTAACTCAACTATCACAAGCATAATCTCATCATATTCTTCTATAATCAACAAACCCACATCACAAGATCATAATTGAGTAATATGGGAGTTTCAACATAAAAACCATAATAAATCATCAATTCAATCATAATATAGAGTAAGTCAAGCATTAGAATTGTTTTTTCAAATAAACCTATGACTTGGAGACAAACCCTAACTCTTTGAGGGATTTGTATCTTTGAAATTGGGGTTTTGAAGGAAATCCATGAAGGAGGTCTATCCATGGATGAAAAACTACCATACCTTATCTATGAATCCCAATGAATTTGATAAGAAGAACTTGTTTCTTGAACCCTAACTTCACCTTCTTCCTTTTTCTTCTTCCTTGAAATTCTCCAGAGAGAATTTTTTGGTGAGGAGATGAACATTGGGAATTATTTAGGTTTTTGGGAAAATGACTTAGTTTGGGTTAATTTGACTTAAAATATCTTATAGAACCTAAACATACAAAAAATGACTTCACTTTGATTGAACTTAAACTAGAATTTCCCAAAATAACCCTCAATTATAGTGATCTACCAAGGACCATGTAGGGCCCCATGAGCCATGGTCATGACTACGAGCCGTGGTCCCATCTGTGATCTTGAGGCAGTAGCTAGGCAACTTCTGCCTTTAGCTCACAATCCCAAGGCAATCTCACGAGGGGCTCTACGAGCCGTGTCCAAGACCATAAGTCGTGACCCCTCTCGTGGGCCTTAAGAAAGTGGCTAAGCCACCATCCATCAACCCTCAACAACTAAGGCATGTTCAAGGCCACTCCCACGAGCCATCTAAGCCTTCACGAGCCATGAAGTGGTTCATGTGGAGGAGCTAATTTGGGGCAGTCTTGAGGAGGCTACTGCCTCCACCTCCACAAATGGCACCACGACTCATGGTGACCACCACTGGTCGTGAAGGTCCTCGTGGTCTTGGTGTAGTGCCTTGGCAAGTCTTGGGCAGCCTTGCCTTGGCCCTTGCCCCTTTTCCCTTGTCCCTAGGCCACCTCCATGACTCTAACCGTCAAACGTAGCTCTAGTCTATCCTACTAGTTTCGGGATGTTACAATATCTCCCCCTTGGGAACAGTCTTCCTCGAATGATGATCTAGATACATTACGGAAAGAAAGATTCAAGACAAGCAGCCCATCATGCATGAAATATCAAAATAATGCACAATTCAAAGGTGGAAACATCAACTCCATCTAAAAACATACATTAATGCAACAGAAGGAAGTAGGAACTACCTCTAACAACCCATTATGCAAGAAACTCAATTTCTCATATTCATAGGAGGAGCTACCTTCTCCATTTAAAATCATGCTCAACACAATATCATGGAGCCAATATGCAATTACTCTCAAAATCATACTAAAGCATGTTCATCAACTTATCTCGTCAAATCAAATATGAAACTCTTTCTAAATGCGCAACAACATGAGGAACACATAAATCATGGAAACTCATTTTCTTTCTAAACATGAATTTCTGAAGAACATGCATAACATAAGGAAATCATGGAAGAAAACATATAACACACGTGACTCCAAAATACTAGAACTCAAGAGAAACTATTTACCTCAGGATTGAATAGGAGTAGATGAAAACAAATGAGTATATCAGAACTTCATATTGGCCTCGGCCTCCCAAGTAGCACCCTCAACTAAATAATTTCTCCATAAAACCTTTACGGAAGCTATTTCCTTGGTTCTCAATCTCTTGACTTGCCTGTCTAGGATTTCTACAAGAACCTCTTGTATGAAAGACTTTTGTCAAATCCCAACCCTTCAAGGGAATAATGGATGTCGGATCTCCAAAACACTTCTTAAGCATAGAAACATGAAATACCGGATGAACCAGAGCCAACTCATTTGGAAAATCCAACTCATAGGCAACCTTTCTAATACATTTCAAAATTTGTATGGACCTACATACCGAGGACTAAGTTTCCCTTTCTTGCCAAATCTCATCACACCTTCATAGGTGAGATTTTCAAATAGACCTAATCATTAACTTCAAATTCTAGATCCCTTCTTCTCACATCGGCATTAGACTTTTCTCTACTTTAGGTTGTTCTCAACCTCCCTTTAATAAGCCAAACTTTCTCAATAGCTTCATAAACCATTTCGGAAACAATAAGTGCAATTTCATCTACCTCAGACCAATCAACCGGAGACCTATATCTCGTACCATACAAGGCTTCAAAGGGAGCCATACCGATACTTTAGTGATAACTATTATTATATGCAAACTCTATTAATAGCAAGTGGTCATCCCAATTACCGTTGAAGTCTATAACACATGCCCTCAACATATCTTCTAATGATTGGATGGTATGCTCCGCTTGCCCACCAGTTTGGGGATGAAAAGTCGTGCTAGGCTTTACCTTAGTACCAAGCCCTTTTTGGAATGAGTTCCAAAAGTGTGAAGTAAATTGAGTACACCGATCCAAAATAATTGATAAAGAGACCTCATGCAACTTCACTATCTCTCTTATATACAACTTGGCATAGTCTTCCGCTGAATGAGAAACGTTGACATGAATAAAGTGGGCTGATTTTTTCATTCGATCTATAATGACCCAAATAGAATCTTTTGTCATCGAGTGCGAGGCAAACCCACAAGAAAGTCTATACTTGCAGCTTTCCACTTCCAAGTGGGAATACTTATATCTTGGGACAAGCCTCCCAACCTTTGATACTCAACCTTAACTTGTTGACAATTATGACATTTGGCTACAAATCTCATGATATCATTCTTTATACCATTCCACCAATAGACTTCCCGTAGATCACGGTACATCTTGGTGGCTCTTGTATGAATAGAATATTGAGAACTATGAGCTTCCTCTAAAATTTGGTCCCAAACTTGGTACCTAAGCACTATCAACATCTGAAACACATAACCTACCTTGGTACCTAAGCGCCATCAACATCCGAAACACATAACCAAACTTGGTACCTAAGTACCCCATCTCCCCCTTGGGAGAAAGCCTCAACGGACTTCTTGAGTACTGACTCTTTCAACTCAACTAATAAAGAATCAAGATCTTGCTTAGATTTCACATCCATCACAAAGGATGATTCGAAACCATTATGGACCATGACACCACCCTTCATGGAATCCACTAGTTGGACAACTAGTCGGGCCAATCTATGCACCTCACGAGCCAATGCTTTCTTCTCATCCTCTACAAGAGCCACACTACCCATAGACAATCTACAAAGTGCATCCACTAACACATTAGCTTTGCTGGGGTGGTAAAGGACACTTATATCATAATTCTTCAATAGTCATAACCACCTTCCTTAATGAAGATTCAAGTCCTTTTGACTAAAAGAATATTAAAGACTCTTGTGATCGCTGAAAACATCCACATGGACCCCATACAAGTAATGTCTTCATATTTTCAAGGAAAATACAACCGCCGCTAATTCAAGATCATGAGTCAGATAATTCTTCTCATGGATTTTAAGTTGCCTTGTAGAATAGGCAATCACTTTACCATTTTGCATGAGGATATATTCCAACCCAACTCTAGAGGCATCACAATATACCACACAATTATTCGTACCCTCCGATAAGGTCAACATCAAAGCATAAAAAAGTCTACCTTTCAACTGTTGGAAGTTTTCCTCACAAGCCTGCGACCACTCAAACTTAGCTTTTTTTTGAGTCAAAGCCATCAACAAAGAAACAATGGAGGAAAATCCCTCAACAAACCTCCTATAGTAACCAGCCAAACCTAAAACACTTCTAATGTCGAAAGGAGTTAGAGGTATAGGCCAACTATTGAGTGCATCCGTCTTCTTCGGATCTACCTCAATACCCTCACTTGACACAATATTTCCAAGGAAAGTTACGGACCTCAACAAAAATTCACACTTGCTAAACTTTGCAAAAAATTTTTGGTTCTTAAGAACATGCAATACAATTCTCAAATGGCCCATATGTTCATTCTCACTCCTTGAATAGATCAAAATGTCATTGATAATCACAATCACAAACATGCCTATGTATTGCTTAAACACTCTATTCATCAAGTCCATAAACATCGCCAGAGCATTGTTTAGCCCAAACGACATTACCACAAACTCATAGTGATAATACCGGGTTCTAAAGGACGTCTTTAGAATATCAACCCCTCTAACCCTTAATTAGTGATAACCCAAATGAAGATCAATCTTAGAGAAATAACTAGGCCCTTGAAGTTGGTCAAACAAATCATCAATTCTCGAAAAGGGATATTTATTCTTGATGGTTACTTTATTTAATTGATGATAATTGATGCATATTCTAAGAGACCCATCTTTCTTTCCAACAAACATCACTGGAGCACCCTATGGAGAGATACTCGGTCAGATGAAGCTATTATCTAATAAATCCCCTAGTTGCTCTTTCAACTCGGTCGAAGCCATTCTATCAGGAGGAATGGAAATAAGTTGCATATCCAGAAGAAGGTAAATACCAAAATCTATTTCCCGCTTGGGAGGAATACCAGGTAAATAATTGGGAAAGACTTCCTTCACCCTTACAAGATGGTAAATGCACCCTTTGGAGATCATCTTTCTAGCTTTAAGGCAAGAGACAAATTGACCTCTAGGCCTAGAATTTCCTCCCTTCCACTTTAAAATAGGCTCATTTGGAAATCTGAATTTAACCACCCGAGTCCTACAATCTATAGAGGCATAACATGCAAGCAACTAATCCTTACCCAAAATCACATCAATGTCTAACATGTCTAACTCCACCAAATCCACCAAAGTAACACTATGGGAAAATGAAATGGGAAACTTCTATAAACCCTATTAGCCACCACCGAGTCACCAACCTAGGTAGAGACCAAAAAAGGTTCTACTAACACTTCAGGGAGTATTTCAAACTTCATGGCCACATAAAGTGTTACAAAGGAAAAAGTAGCACTCGGATCAAACAAGGCATATATACATCAATATAAAAGACTTTTAACATATCGGTCACCACATTTGGGGAGCTCTCTTGGTCACCTTAGAATTAAAGAGCATAAAAGTGGTTTCGCTTTTAGGCATTGGAGTTTGAAACGCTTGGAGGACCTTGTTTATCTTCCCTTCCCTTAACCTTGAGCATCGAACAATCTCTCATCTTGTGGCCAATCATTCCACAGCTACAACACCCATCAGTGCTAACTAGGTCCTTACCATCATTCTTTCTACCACATTTAGCACAATTAGGCCAAGCAACATAAGAACCACTACTACTACCTCCTTGAGGTTTATGGTTGGAAACCCTATCCTTGTTGACCCTTGGAGAACTAGAGGAGCCTTTGTTGGAGGACCTTTGTCTAAACCTTTGTCAACATTGTCCATCAAACCTAGCAATAGAGAAGTTCCCATCACCAGTTCTATCTCCTGTCACCTATCTATTCATTTTCTTGAGTTTTGACTCCTCAATTTGTTGAGTGTACACCATAAGCCTTGAGATATACATGTCAAGATGGAGCATTGTTGTACGAAATTCTTCTTCAACCAAGTCGGACATACCAGTCAAAAACATACTCATCTCGTCCCTTCAATCTGCTACCATAATTGGAGCATACTTAGACAATTGAGTCAAATTTAGGGCATACTATTTCATGCTCATACTTCCTTGACGAAGGTTAATTAATTCTTCCAACTTAGCTTCTCTCAACTCTCGTGGAAGGAATCTATCAAGAAATGCCAATTTGAACATTTCCCATTCAATCGGGCTCACTCCTACCATTCTTCCCCTCTTCCACATATCATATCATACTTGAGCAACATCTTTTGGTTGGTAGGTTGCTTACTCTGCCTTCTCATCCGAAGATATGCCCATAATAGAAGGAGCTTTATAAACCTCATCGATAAACCTTTGGGGATCCTCTTCCACTTTAGAGTCATGAAATTTTGGAGGGTTCTTTCTAGCAAAATCCTCAACCCTAGAAGCGTCGAATGCACATTAGGATTCACCGAAACTACAACTTCTCTATTTTCTTGAGCCGTCATGACTTGAGAAAACATTTTGATAGTAGACCTAAACTTTGCATATGTCACAATCTCAACCAAAGGATCAACCAAAGCTTGATTAGCTTGAAGAGGAGCTCCTTGATTCACATTATCCTCTTCCTCCCTTCTAGCGTTAGCCCTTCGTGCATTCATTTCCTAAAGAGACAAGAGAAGGATTAGAAGAGGGACTTTATAGATTTAAACTCTAAGGCACGACTCAGGAGTAATGGAACAAGTGTAGTTTCCTAATCACCTTATTGCCTCTCATTCATAAATGTGGTGCGCTTCACACTTATGAACAAGACTTTACTGCAAGTGGATTATGAGACATCATCCTAGAATCATTCTAAAGCTTGTGCTTTGATTAAAAAGTTTATTACAACCCAAGGATACTCCCGAGATGTAACAAGGCAAATAGAACCCGAAAAGGGCCCATGTAAACCATATAGCATATCATAACATAAGCATTGAACAATAATGACTAAAAACACATTTCAAGTCCAAAATTTTTTTAAAGGAAAGTGGAAGTCTAGAATTTTTTCTATTAGCCATCTATTACCATACTTGAAGGAAATAGGGTCACAACCTATACAACATAATCCAAAAGTCAAATACAAGAATAAAACTACCAAATGAAAATATGTGTCCTCAAATCATGAGGACTCACATACAAGCAAGGAGAAATGACCAAAGCCAAGCTTTAGCCATAATGATTACCACATTTAGAACCGAACCCTACACTTGTGAAAAATATAGGAAAGAATGGGTTACTACAAAAATTCACCAAGTATGATAGCCATGCATAAAATCATGAAAACATGCTAAAGGGAAATTTTTGTTGAATGCATGCAATTTACTGAGTTAAAGCATCATTTTGAAGATAATGGAAAAGCATAAGTCATAAGCATAATAAACTCATAGATCATCAAGTCATAAGAGGAACAAATCATACATACCCTCAAACAATACTTGTACAATGCATAAATAAGATCCCACAATCTCACCCACACTAAGTATAGCCTCTTGAGTAACTGTAACTCATCATTCATACTCTTTTTCATACTATTATCATAATGGGGAATAAGCCTTAATCGACATATACCGTGTGAGCTTACCATGGAATCCGGTGTCTACCCCACACCGAAAAGGGGTTTTCCTACATGCCTAAGGTAGAACCATAGTCTTAGCTTAGGTTGATCCACTAGCTAATTTAACATATGAGGGCATATAGTTTATGGGATAAGAAGATTGCTACTAGAATCCCAGACTCAACTAAAGTAGAAGGTTTCCATCTTATGAGATACATATATTGGTAACCCGAACTCAACTAAGGTAAAAGGAACACATTTAGAAAGCCGAACTCAACTACTGTAAAAGCATTCATTGGGAAGCGAACTCAACTATCATATAAGATTCCATCGCATATTCATATACACTCGGTGCTAAGCATCAATTCCGATGGATTACATATTAAGTCTTGACTTAACTTCATATTCATAGAAGAATATCTTGACACTCAATCAAAAATAATTCATACTATATTTCATAGATTCAATAGGTGAGAATAGCCTTTCAACCTTAGAAACAACATGTTGTGAGAAAACCTTCCACATCATATCATATTTATACATAGGTGTGTATATGGGGATAACCTTCTAACAACACAACAAATAGATCATAATCGTAAGCATTTAAACCTCAAAGTGTTCTTAAACCATATACTAAATTTCATAAATCATGCACCATTCTCATACATTGTCCTTCAAGGATCAAATAACATATTTCCATCAACAAATCTAGAATTACTACATTATACATGGATAATAACATATCTCAAGTAACTCAACTATCCCAAGCATAATTTTATCACATTCTTCTATAATCAACAAACCCACATCACAGAATCAAAATTGAGTAATATGGGAGTTTCATGGGTTATTGGGCATTTCAACATAAAACCCATAATGAATCATCAATTCAATCATAATATAAAGTAATTCAAGCATTAGAATTGTTTTGAAAGGAACCCGTGACTTGGACACAAACCCTAACTTTTTAGGGGATTTCTATCTTTAAAATTTGGGTTTTGAACGAACTCCATGGATGAAGGTTATCCATGGATGAAGAACTACCATATATTAGCTATGAATCCCAATGAATTTGATGAGAAGAGCTTGTTTCTTGAACCCTAGCTTCACCTTCTTCCTTCTGCTTCTTCCTTACAGTTTTAAAGAGAGAATTTTTTGGTTAGGAGATGAACTTTGGGAATTATTTGGGTGTCTGGGCAAAATGAGTTAGTTTGGGTGAATTTGATTTTAAAATGACTTAAATAGCGACCCAAAACTTACCATAAACGACTTCACTTTGACTGGACTTAAACTAGAATTTCCCTAAATAACCCTTACTTAGAGTGAGCTTCCACGGACCAGGTGGGGCACCACGAGTCGTGGTCATGACCATGAGCTGTGGTCCCATCCGTGCTTTTGAGCCAGTAGCTACGCAACTTCTGCCTTTAGCTCACAAGCATAATATAATCTCACGAGGGGCTCCACGAGCTGTGGCCAAGGCCACGAGCCATGGTCCCTCTTGTGGGCCTTGAGGCAGTGGCTAAGCCACCCTACATCAACCCTCAACTAGTAATGCATGTTCAAGGCTATACCCACGAGCCGTGTAAGACTTCACGAGCTGTGAAGTGGCTCTTGTGAAGGAGCCAATTTACCGCAACCTTGATGAGGCTACTGCGTCCACCTCCACGAGAGGCACCACGACTCGTGGTGACCACCACTGGTCTTGAAGGCCCTTGTTATCTTGAGGCAGTGCCTTGGCAACTCTTGGGCAGCCTTAGCCCTTTCCTTGGCCCTTTCTCCTTTGCCTTTGGTTATAGGCCACCTCCATGAATCTAACCCTCAAACATAGGCAAAACGACCTCACTTTAATTTAACTCAAATCAAAAAGTCCCAAAATAAACTCACTTGATAGCCCACTGTCCAGGCTTCACACGAGGCACCACGAGTTGTGGTCCTCATCACTGGTCCTGGTCCTGCTCGTGGTCATGGACTAGTGGCTAGGCCACCTTGCCTTGGCCCCTAAGAGTTGAAGGCAGAACCAAGAGCTTTCCCATGAGCCATAGTCTTCACCATTTGCCCGGAAGTGGCTCATGAAGGTGAGAAAACTTTGGGAAGCCCTTGGGGAGCTACTGCCTAGCAATCACAAGGCATACCACAGGTCGTGGCCCTCACCACTGGCCGTGGTGGTGGTCGTGAAGGTGAGGCAGTTCTCGGGGAAGCTTGGGTAGCCTTGGTCCTATCCCCTTCGTCTTTGCCCTCTTCCTTGGCTTGGACCCTCACACTAAACCCTAGTTTTGCCTACTAGTTTTCGGGGTGTTACAAATGCATTAGAATGAAATTGTGCCTAGCCCATACATCATGTTTAAAAGAGAAATACACAAAATAAACTATAACAATAACTCCATCCTCGAAGCATCAGGACTCACCAAAGCTAGGGAAATCACAAACTCTACTACTAGCCACGATACTCAGAAACTTGTCAGTCAGACCCTATATTTGGTAAAAATGTAGGCAAGAGTATGCCTTAGTACAAAACAATGTACCAAGTATGATATCTATGCATAAAATATTTAAAACATGATAAAAGTTATAATCCATTTCATGACATGCAATTGACCAAGCTATACATGATATAAAAGCTTTGTAAAACATATGTCATAAAATCCTGATCAAATAAAATCATGATCAATGCAGCCTAACTTCATCTTTAAAACCTTTGAAAACATGTGAGATACTTCGTGCAGTAACCTTAGTTCATTATTACTTGAGGGGAAATTAGCCTTAACCAACATAAGACCATGTGAGCTATAACAAGATCACCCGGTGTCTGCCACTCAAAAAAGGGTTGTTATACTTGCCTAACGTAGAACCATGAACATCTAGCTTAAGTGGATCCACTATATAATCAACCTATAGGGGCACAAAGTTTATGAGATAAGGAGATCGCTACTAGAAACCCGACCTCTACTATGGGGGAGCTTCCATGCCATGAGCTCGCTTTGAAAACTTAGCCTCTACTATGGGAGAGCTTCCATCTCACTATCAACATCCACTTGATTCTAAGCATAAGTTCCCACAGAATAGTCATTTTCTTGTATGACTTCATTAATCATGGAAAGGTGCCCTTGGACAACCAGTCCAAGCTAGTTCATTAGGATAGCTCTTACTCTTGATTCATTTAGGTGAGAAAGCCTTACCACCTAAGATTCCTTTCTATGTGAGAAAACCTTTCACATCATGCTAGTTATGTGTTTATGAGAATATCCTTTCAACAACACAACAACAATAACATCATTGGTACTTTACTCTCAAAGCACCCTTAAAACATTAGTTATAAATCTCATAATCAATGCATAAGTCCATAATTTAACTCTTAAGGTGAAAAGCCACTTGCAATCATAAACTCTTAGAAAACATGGGTTAGCTATGGATTTCATCATAAATACATATAAAACTAGTAAGACATGCTCAATTTCATAAAACACCTGCTTTATACTCAAAATCCCTCTTCATATGTTTCACAATTTGAAAACATTGGGATTACAAGTGTTCATGGGGGAATTCATCATAAAAGCATTACAATTCATCAATTCATGCATAGAAGATCATAATTCAATCATTTAAATCAATAATGAAAGGAACCCATGCTAATTGAAGAAAATCCTAACTCGATTGGGGAATTCTACCATTTGAAAAAGTGGAATTTGGGAACTCCGTGGATGAAAGGAATCCATGTATGAAAACTATCATACCTTAACTCTAAATGATAGCCTTCAATGGAGGAATTGAACCTTATCTTGAAATCTTAGATGAATCATTTTTATTCTTCTTCAAGTTTCTAGAGAGAGAATTATTTGGAGAGGAAGGATTCTTTTATGAATTTAGAAGAGTGAACTAAATGCGGTGAATTTGGGGGTTAAAAGGCTTTTATAGGGGTTCTAAACATAGCCAAAATGATATAATATTGAAACTAATTCATTAGGAAAAAACCAAACTAACCCTAAAAATAACTGCCAGCCCTTGACTGACGACACGCCACCGACAGACCGTGGACTGACCTATGGTCCAGCCTGCATACTCGTGGTTGCTGGTCAGTGACTAAAAATCTAGTGCCTTGAACCACGGAATGTGCTTTGACCTGTGGTCTGTAAGTGTGGTCATGGGCATGAACCTCTATGCCACCCCTAGGCAGGGCCATCCATGGATCATACCTATAATCCGTGGTCCAATCCATGGGCGGTGGGTGGCCCTTGTGGCAGGCACCTACAACTTCCCAAAATCTTGTTTTTATTCCCGTTTAGGATATGGGGTGTTACAATATCCCCCCCTTGGGACCATTCATCCTCAAATGAGATTCAAACTGGTTCTAAAAGTTTAGGAGAGGAACTAACTACCCAACCTATCAATGCAAAGCATGACACCAAGAAGGAATTATCGACTCAAAGCTAGGACATTCTCAAAACACTATAAGAGAGGTGAAACTAATTCTAACAGCCCATCATGCATGCAATCCACATAAATAAGGAGGAAACATCAACTCCAAGCTCAATAAACTGAAATGCATTATAAGGAAGTAAGAACTACATCTAACAACTCAATATGCATGAATTTTCAAAATTACTCATGTTCTAGGAGGAACTACCATCTCCAAGCTAAAAGCATGCTCAACACAATATCATGGATCCCATATGCAATTCACTCTCAAAAAGCATAGCTAAAGTATGTGCATTAACTCATCTTAGTAAGTCTATAGTCAACTCATACTCAATGCGCAATAACATGAGGAAAATCAAGCATGTAAACTCATTTTCTTTCAAAACACACTTTTTCATGAACATGTATAATATAAGGAAATCATAAAAACACATGAATAAAAATCAAAGGTTAAATCAAGAGGAAACTCATTACCTCAAGCTAGAGTAAGAGTAGAAGGAAAAGGATGAGGAAATCGATAGATTATATCAGTGGCCTCGGCCTCCCAAGTGGCACCCTCAACTAAATGATTCCTCCACAAAACTTTCACGGAAGCAACTTCTTTATTTCTTAACATCTTAACTTGCCAGTCAGAAATCTCAACCAAAACTTCCTCATAAGGGAGATTCTCATCAACTCCCAACCCTTCTAAGGAAACTATAGCTGTCGGATCACCAACACATTTCTTCAACATTGAGAGATGGAAAATTGGATGCACCGATGCCAACTCATTTGGAAAATCTAACTCATAAGCAACCTTGCCAACATACCTCAAAATTTGATATGGACCTATATATCGGGAACTAAGCTTCCCTTTCTTACCAAACCTCATTACACCTATCATCGGCGAGATTTTTAAGTAAAACCAATCATGAATGTCAAATTGAAGATCCTTTCTTCTCACATTGTCATATGACCTTTGCTGACTTGGAGTCATTTTCAACCTTTCTGTAATAAGTCGAACTTCCTCTATGGCCTCATGTACCAATTCAGGACCTATTAGGGTAACTTCACCCTCATCAAACCAACATATGGGAGATCTACACCTCCTACCATATAAGGCCTCAAATGGAGCCATATCAATACTCGAGTGATATCTATTATTTTAGGCAAACTTAATCACTGGCAAATGGTCATACCAATTACCCTTAAAATCAATCACATAAGGTCTTAGCATATCTTCCAAAGTCTGAATAGTACGCTCAGCTTGCCCATTAGTTTGGGGATGAAAGGTCGTACTTAGCTTAACCTTAGTGCCAAGACCCTTTTGGAATGACTTCAGATGAGCCCAAGATTTTGACTCATTTAAGGCTTTATTTTGCTAGTTTAAGTGACATCAAATGCCTAATTTATGCTCTAAACTGATTTTAAAGTGTTGATTTTAAGTTCTGAAGGCTAAGGAGGAAGGCTACCATGCAAAAAAGAGCAAACCAGCTGAAGAAGTGAAGAAAAGCGATCTTGGTGATCGCCAAGACCACTCTATAAACCATCGAGTGGCTCTTTAGCTTGCACAAGATTCCAGTGTGCTAGCCCTGGGGAAGAACCAACTTGGCAACATAAATGGGTAGTTGGCAGATCACTAAATGACTCAGTGATGGAAACTTTGATGGCCTAAAGTCATTGGACCTGGTGGACAAATGGCCAATGCAAGTTGGTGATGGATTGGAGAGTACGATGGATCACCGACCGGGTTAGCTATGCCTGACTTAGTTTACACAATGGCCTTTAAGGCAAAAAAATGAGCAACTATAAATTGAAATTTAAAATGAGGAGAGAGGAGTTCTAATTCCCTAATTTTGAGAGTTTGAGTTTTCTATGTGTTTTTGAGTTTCCATTGGAGACTTTGAAGATTTTGCATCTTAATTTTGAGGACTTGTAAGTGGGTTTTTGAACTTGTTAAATTGGGAGCATTGTAACGACATGGAAACTTTTACCCAACTCATGACTAATCTTGTTGGTAATTGTTTTTATCTTTTTATGATGTGTAGCTAAACCCCAATTATTCGGTGTGATCATGTACTTATTAGCTTAATTAGCTTATGGGTACTGTTATTTACTAATTTAAATGCTTAATTGAAGTGGATTTAATCAATAGTTGTGTTTTAATCTTTGAATTGTAGTTGCAAATGCAATTCTAACTTAGAGTTCTTGTCGTGTTTAAGAAAGAGGTTTTAGAACCAAAGCTTTCAAATAATGGTTGAAGTTATTGGGTTGATGTGGGTTCAGCTCGAGAGAGTGAATCCTAAACTCGATTCTACGTTCCTAGCTCGAAAGAGTAGATAAATTAAGGTTTTGGTCTGTTTATCTTGTTAATCTTGTTGAGGTCAAGAAAACTCACTTAAATTGTAATAGTTGTTCGAGAGAAAGCCATTACACCGATAGTCTGGCCTACCCACTGAGATTTAGCAACCGTTAGTAAATTTCAATTATCCATATAACGAAATTAACCTATAATTGATCACATCCCAAGAATTCCTCTTTATAATATTGTTTCCCCTGTTTCGTGTGTGATGTAGTTGATAATTGAAAATCCAAACCCCCCATCTGACATTCGTGTCATCCCTTAGATTTGTCTTTGTTTTTGATAATTTTTATTCCTATAACTGATTAGATCACATTTGTAACTTCACAACTAAAATCAAACTTGTACCGCTCCTTTTGGGTTCGACCCCAAGTCTTCATTGGGTTTTATACTAGATAACGATCATCTACACCTATAATTAGATGAGGTACAATTGAGCATTCTATCAAAAATGGTGTTGCTGTTGGGGAATGGTTTTTAAAATTCTATTATTGAAGTTTGAATTGTGATATTTTTGTGTTGTAGTTGAATCAACTTAATTTGTTGGTTGTGTTTGAAAAGAAGAGGAAATGAGCGTAAAAGGAAGTAATGGTACCCAAACTGGCCACCAAGATGATATCGGGAGCCTGAATGATGTTAATGACCCAATCCAATTGGGTGGTGTTGGCTCTACACGTCTACCCTTATGGAGGGAAATGTTGTATTTCATGTCACCAGCACCATGGTACAACTCTTGCAAATGAAAGGATTATATCCAGAATTTCATTGACGCATGTGGCCCATTCTCATTCAAGAACAACTTAGAAGAATTAATATGTCTCTGGTAGTTCCCTTTCTCTTTGACGGGGGAAGCTACCAAATGGTTAGCTGATCTACCAAGGAACTCCATCACTACTTGGGATGAACATACCACAACTTTCTATGTAAGGTTTTTCCCCCAGTCAAATATGATGATCTTAAATGCTTGGAAGGTAAACCAATCCACGAGACGTGGCTGAAATTTCAAAAGTTGGTCCTTCAATGTCCAACTCATGGATTTCCAAACAACTTGCTTTTGTAATACTTCTATAGGAGTCTGACTCGGCGAACAAATGTGTTGCTGATCAACTTGTTTCCGGAGGTATACTGTAAAAACCTTATAAGGTAGCAACTCAACTCCTTGATGGCATGACCAAGATCAATAGAGAATGGTACACTCGTGAAGACCAAGTGTCTCCTCTTTCTTTTAGTATGAAAAAAGAGTACATTGAGAAGGATCAAGAGAGAGACCAAAATATGGCCAATATGATGACCCCGTTGGATATCTTGTCGACAAATGTGATAGGTAGTGGGTTAAAGTGTGTAAATGTTGTGGGTATTAGTGGAGCAAATCCCTATGAAGCACAATTTGAGGTGTTGTATAATGAGGAAGTCAACTTCCTTGCTATCACGACCCAATGGTACCCCCTATATGTAACAAGGCACATAGAACCCCGAAAGGGCACCATGTAAGCCACTTAGCATATCATAACATAAGCATAGAATAATAAAGAGTAAAAATGCATTTTAAGTCAAAAATTTTCATTAAGGAAAGTGCAAGTCTAGATTGTCTCAACACAACCATATATTACAATACTTCGAAAGAAATAAAGCCACAGCCTATACAACATAGTCCAAAAAATAACTACAAGAAAAAAACTACAAAAACAACATCCGTCCTCGAATTGTGAGGACTCACCAACAAGCTAGGAGAATAAATAAATCCAAGCTTTAGCCACAATGATGACCACCTTAAGAACCAGACCCTACACTTGGGGAAAATGTAGGAAAAGTAAGGCTTACTATAAAAATGCACTAAATTTGTTAGCCATGCATAAAAACATTGAAAACATGCTCAAAAGGACATTTAAGTTGAATATATGCAATTTACTAAGTTAAAACATCATTATGAAGATAATGAAAAAGTATAAGTCATAAGCATATTGATTACATAGATCATCATAACATAAGAGGAATATACTATGAATACCCTCTAAGCATATTTGTGTAATGCATGACTAAGACCCTATAATCTCTCCCATATGAAGTAAAGCTTCTTGAGTAGCCATAGTTCATATTTCATATGCTTGTTCATATTGCTATTGTCAAAGCGGGAAATAAGCCTTAACTGACATAGACCATGCGATCTTACTATGGAACCCACTATCTACCCTACATCGAAAAGATGTTGTTCTACTTGTCTAAGGAAGAAACATACTCTTAGCATAGGTGGATCCACTAGCTAAATACCTATGAGGGCACATAGTTTATGGGACAAGGATATTTCTACTAGAAATCTGGACTCAACTAAGGTATAAGGTTTCCATCTCATGAGATACATACTTTAGGAACCCGAACTCAACTAAGGTAGATGAACCCATTTGGAAAGCCGGACTCAACTAGTGTAAAAGCTTTCATCGGGAAGCTACACTCAACTTAGGTAAAAGCTTCCATCTCATATTCATATCCACTCAGTGCTAAGCATTAATTCCCACGGATTACATATTAAGTCTTGACTTAAGTTCATATTCATAGAAGAATATGTTGACACTCAATCAAACATAATTCATACTATAGGTCATTATATCATGTGTGAGAATAATCTTTCACCATCCATTTCTACATATAGATTCAATAGGTGAGAAAGCCTTTCAACCCTAGAATCATCATATTGTGAAAACATCTTTCACATCGTATCATAATCATATAGAAGTATGTATATGAGGATATCGTTTCAACAACACACAACAAGGTCATAATCATAATCACTTTACTCTTAAAGTGTTCTTAAATCATATACATAAATCTCAGAATCATGCATAATTCTTATACTTTGCCCTTTAAGGATTAGAGATCATTTTCAATCAACCAATCTAGAATCAACTCCATTATAAATGGATGATAACATGATTAAAATAGCTCAATTACTACAATAATAACCTCATAATATCCTTTTTTCATCAATATACCCACATCACAAGATCATAAAGGAATATTGGGATTTCAACATAAAAGTCATCATAAATTACTTTACCCCTCAAGGATCAAACATCATATTTAATAAATGCATATATAAATTACTACACTATACATGGATGATAAAATGATTCAAATAGCTCAATTACTATGAGCATAACCTTATAATATCCTTCTTTCATCAATGCACCCACATCACAAGATCATAAATTGGGAATATGGGGATTTCATGTATTCTTGGGGATTTCAACATAAAACCAACATAAATAATCAATTCAATCATAATATAAAGTAATTCAATCATTGGAATCATTTTTGAAAGGAATCCATGACTTGGAATCAAACCCTAGCCTTTGGGGAATTTCTATCTTCGAAATTAGGGTTTTGAAGGGGCTCCATAGATCTGTTCTATCTATGGATGAACAGCTACCATACCTTAGCAATGAAATCCAATGAATTTGAGAACAAAACATTGCTCCTTGAACCCTACTCCAACTTCTTTCTCCTTCTTCCTTGAAGTTCTAGAGAGAATATTTGGGGAAAAGTTGGTTTAGATTTGGGATTTTGGAATAATGAGGAAGATGAATTAATTTAGGGGCCTAAAACCATTATATAGTTAGTCTAATTTAGAATAAAACGATGTCACTGAATGTTAATTAAAACAAAAAACACCCCAAAGTGCCCCTAAACTTAACTTCCAGAAAGCATTTCAGGTCTCACCCACGACCTACCACTAACAGACCATGGTTGGACGCACGACTTGTGATGGTGAGCCGTGGTTTGGTTCTAGGACTTGTTTCCTGGGACCTCCACCCACATGCGTGGATGGACCTACGAGGTGTAGGTCCTCTTCGTGGGTCACACAGTATAGGCCATATTCCAAGGTCCTTCTCAAGGACCCATGGTTCATCCTATGGGGTCTTAACTAGATGTTCTAATATGAAACCCTTTATTTTTAAGTACGAGGAGTTACATTTATGACTCTAACCCTCATGTTAAGTTGTAGTTTAGCCTACTAGTTTTTGGGGTGTTACATAGGCAAATCAAGGAGGTGGTTTTTGTTCAAATTATCCAAGGTCGCATGGAAATCTTGGTTTGAATAGAGATGATGGATGGCAAGATCGTGATAGAGAATGGCGTGATCGTAAATCTACTTGGAAGGAAAGGGATGGTAACAAGGAAAGACACATCCCACCTCATGAATGTCAAAAGCTGAAAGAGCAAAAGGCTCACCCAAAGAACTTTCGTATGAAAGACATGCTTCCATGCATTCTCCATAAGATGGAAGGGTCAGAAAAAGTTTTGAATGAAATGAAAGAGGACATCTCTACACTTAATCAGATTGTCACCTCATATTCAGTGTCCATCAAGAAATTGGAAACACAAATGGGTCAAATTTCATCTCATTGGAATCTAAGGCTAAAAGGGGGTCAACTAATTGATACCTTGGAATACTGAAAAAACTAACTTTGAAGCGTATCCAAGTCGTGCCACGACGTTAAATAAGGCTCTTCTTGGGAGGCAACCCAAGGTTTAATGCTTTTATTTCTGTTGTTTGAATAATGGGTGTTTAATGTGAAAGTTGAAAAGGTTGAAATTTTGAGAAAATGGCAACTAGGCAACCCAAAAGTATAATCGGCGACTCGCCGAACAAGTTGTTGAGCAAGACTTAGACCACCGTTGGAGCCACCTAGAATTTTGGACATTTTGTAAAACTCAATGGGTTGAACGCTGAGTGGGTTGGCAAGCCCGACTTACCTCCCCAACAGGCGAGCAAATTGAGAGGTTTTAAAAGGGCCAAACGGTTTTAAATTCAAAAATCCTTCACTTTCTCACTTTTTCAACTCCCATACTATCAAACCAATTTTAGATTTTTTGTATTCTTGCTTTTTCAATCTCATTTCATTTGGAATCTTTGCTTCTAAAGGATTTTGGAACTATATTGCCTCCTAGTTTTACAAATTTTGGCATAAAAGGTTGGTTTTCCGAACTCCAAACTAGATTGTTTGTTGAAATAAAATAAATCATTGCTTTGTTGATGATATCAATGTGTATGGCTGTTTGATTTATGGTGTGACAGTTGGTTTGCCCGTCTTTATATGAACTGGTTGTAAAATGATTAATATATGTGTAAATGATTGATTGAATTGTTGGGTTGTGTTGATTATGTGATGGGTCTAACAGGGCAAAGTTTGAGTAACCCTAGGTTGTGCTAATTGTTGTATTTTGCCCAATGATAGAGCAGTTGACATAATTCATAATGGAAAAGCACGTCAATTGGCCAATTTTAGCCAAATAGGGGGAAATTTGAGTACCCCGAAGACATGCGTCGTATGGGTCTAGTGTCAATTGAATGTGCTTGGTATTTTTTTTTTTTTGTGGGATATAGGCTTGACTTTCAAGTTAAGGGTGAAAATCTGGCACGTTGGACTACTTAGCGAGGTGGCTTGAGCTCGCCGAGTGGTTCGGTGGTTCGCCTAAGTCCCCTTAGATCGCCTTTTATTTCTCCTTTTTTAGGCTTTAAATGTTGTAACGTTCAGTGATATACCTGTGCTCGCCGAGTTCACTTGCTGACTCATAAAAGATCCTTTCTAAGCACTCTTCTGAACACTTTTTCATTAAATTATTTTGTAACTTTCGACGAGCTACTTCTAGTTCGCCGATCAGTGTTGGCGATCTGCCAAAGGGCCCTGGACATCCCTAACCAGCATTTAATTTTGAGTATGTTTGAACTATAACTTTCAATGAGCCCGACCTAGCTCGCCAAAGTGGTTCGACAACTCACTGACCGATTCGGGGAGTCTTTCTACAGTTTTCTTTTTGAACTGTTTCTTGACTCTTTCTAACATTTCTACATTTTTTTTTTGCAGGAATGGCTAGAAACAAAGTTTTTGGTAGAGATATGTCACCCTAAAAGAAGGCACGTGGAGTCAAAATCAATGAGAAAGTGGTTGTTTCCTAGGAAAAGGCTACAAAACTTCATACGAAAGGGCCTAAAGGCAAAGGAAAGGCTCCCATGACTAAGACACCAGCGCAGGGGAGCTCTGATAGTGAGGGATCTATGAAACACACCTAACCTTCAAAATGATTCTCTAGCATACATCTCTAAGTCAAAGGATGACTAGTTGTTAAAGGCCCGGAGAGTGGAGCTACGCTCTAAGTACTTACATAATCCGACTAGGATTCCGGATCCTACTCCCTATCCTTCAGCTCCAGCTCCTCCAGCAACATAGACAGTGGTGCAGGCACCACTTGTTCAGGGTCCTCCTCTCCGGTCACTCAATAGACTAAAGGCCAAGGGTTTGAGGACTATTTTAGAACAAATAAGATTGTCTACCAACGGTGTGTTGGACATGCATCTGAGGTATGGAGCAGTTTCAAGTTCCACAAGTTTGAGATACTTACTAAACCTCGGGGCCCCTACATTCCTAGTTGGTTCCAGGAGTTCTATTCGGCTTACAAAGATTTGGTGCCCAAAGGGAAGAAGAAGGCTAGCATGTTCAAGCTTGTCGACTTTGTGGTTTTTAAAAGGAAGAAAGTGAAATGTTGATGTTCGGATATAAATTATGTACTGGGCTATTAAATGGGAATTTTGCATCATTACATTGACCTAATCAAGAAGAAGACTTTGGAGGATCTTAAGGATTGGCTAGCCTCCCTTTTCTCCGATGTCACCACGAGGTGGATTGAGGCAGGTGCTCCAACAGAGAAGAAGGACCTGAATGTTAGTGGCAGATACTGGTTCGGGTTTATTAGAAACACCATTATGTCATTCAAAAAATGAGTTTATCCTCAAACACCTAAATGCAACTTGTCTAGGGTCCATCATTGATTGCTAGAAGCTTCACTTGGGGATGCTGATCGACCAAGAGATGGCCATGAGGGCCAAACATAGCCAGACCTCACTCTCAATTCTAGTGCTATTCACTAAGTTGTACAGAAGGCCCCGTGTTTCGAGAGATGAGAAAATTGATGTAGAGGTGAAACCCACCTCTTCTACTTACATCTAGCGTATTAAGGATGAGTACATGGGGGATGAGGCTGAAAAGAGGAGGGAAACACCAGTGGACACATCCTCGGAGGTCGATGTCAATATGTTTCCTATACAGGCAATCATGCCTCCTCAGGAAAGTGAGCCCTCAAGTACATCTGGACCTTCGGAGTACATCTCTTGCACCCCCTTCCACTAGATATTCAGCTTTCGCCTTCTGACCCCTATCACCCAGGTGATTCTTTACAAGATGGGCCATTCGGTTTAATCTGTGGATGTGCATGCCTTGCAGGTAGAGACCATTATGCCTGGGTTGATATAGCAGGATATTGTTGCTATATTAGCCCTATTAGTGCTGAGATGAGGGAGTACTGTGTTTAGATTGAGGGCCACAAGTTGTTGTTAGATTCCTTTACCATGAGGATGGAGGGCTGTGAGAAGGATGATTAATATTTCAAGCACACCATATCTAATTATAGGTTCAAATGATCGTTAACTAGTATAAAACCCAATAATGAGTTGGTGTCGAACCCAAAGGGAACGGTACGTGTTCAAATTCAATTATGAAGTACAAATGTGGTCTAATTAGTTGTAGGAACAGAAATTATCAAAAAAGACATGTAAACAAGTCTAAGGGGGTGACATTAAATGTCAAACGGGGGGTCTGAATTTCTAATTGTCAGTTGCAACACAATCAAACACGAAGAGAATAAAAATATAAAGAGGAATTCTCGTAATGTGATTGATGTATAGGCAAATTTCACTACATGGGTAATTGAAATTATTAATAAATAACTACATAATGGTGGTTTAGCTAGACTATGTGTGAAATAGTTTTCTCTCGAACAACTATACGTCTCAAGTGATTTCTTTCGAACATCAACAAGCTTATCATATCAGAACAACCCACAACCTTAATACCTTCACTCTCTCGAGCTAGATGGGTAGGATTGGGTTTAGGATCCACTCTTTTGAGCTGAACCCATATCAACCCAATACCTACAAATTGTTAAATAAAATCTTTATTTCTAAAACCTCTATCTCAATCAAGCTAAGAACTCAAAATTAGAATTTCATTTGCAACTACAGTTTTAACACTCCAAGAAATGCTAGGTTAATCTAGAGCCTAAGCATGTGAGCTAATGTTGAGGTTCAAGGAGGTTACTGAGTTAACATTAAGATTTGAGTCATAAAATAAGTTGCCTAACTTGATACAAAGGTCCTAGAGCCTATACGTCAGAGCAAGGCTCCAACAAGGACCCCTCAAAGGCCCTTGATGAGAGCCAAGAGGTTTCTCTAACCTGCCAAAAGCAGCATCATTCATAAAATGAAGACCACGATGCATGGACTAACTCAAGCCCTATATATGGGAGTCGTAAGTCTAGCCTCAGCCTCCTCAAAAGTCCCCCAAAACTTCATGTTCCCTCCTCATTCCACGGACGTGCAGTATGGTCTGTGGACCAACTCATGCTTCGTGGAAAGGTCTCATGAGTTGAGACTTAGTCTCCTCACCAAGACCTCGAACAAACCCTCTCTAAACCAAACCATAAATAGCTAGGACGGTCCGTAGACCCATCTATGCTTCGTGGTTTGGGGTTCGTGGATCGTGCTTGGGCAAGCTGTCTTGGTTCAATCTTATAGGGGATGTTTTGGTAAGTTTATGGGTAGGGACGGTTGAATTTAGGTGTTTTAAGTTTATTAAAGTACCTTTTGTTATTAAACAAGTCTTTTAACTTATAAAACTCAAAATCAAACCCTCTTCCTCCCTAAGAACATTCTCTCTTTAAACTCCATTGAAGAACATAGAAGAAGCTCAAGATTAGGGTTCTAGCTCTAAGATTTTCACTCAAATTTCATGGGAAAACATCAATCAAGGTATAGGAACCTTGATTCATGGAATACTTTTCTCATGAAGCCCTCTCAACTCAATTTTGAAAATGGGTTTTACTGTTCAAAAACTAGTGTTTTCATTCTAGTCATGGGTTCTTCCTAAAAAAACTTTTATTATGTTATTTGATGTATATTATGGATGGTTTGACGTTTTAATGGTGATTTTATAGTAAAACTCCCCATGACCCTATGAACTACCCCATGACCCCAAAATCTGGTAAGAAGTATGAAGGTAAATGTCTTGATGGTATGTGTGCGTGCTATGGATGTGGAAAGGGAGGGCATCAATTGAAAGATTCCCAACCCATTCGGCCAAGAGAAGATAGGGTAATCAAGCCCCCCTAAATGGTTCTAATTTGGATCCTCTAAAGAAGAGTCGTTTTTCTGCTATCTAGTCCCGAAGTGATCAAGAGGGATCCCAGACATTGTCACCGATATGTTACAAGTATTTTCCATTGATATTTATGCATTGTTAGACCCTGGTTCTACTTTATCTTTTGTTATGCCTTTGGTAGCTATGAAATTTGATGTACTCCTCGAAACTATAAAAGAACCTTTTTCAATGTCAACCTCAGTTGTTAACTCAGTTGTTGCAAAAAAAGTCTATAGAAATTCTCCCATTTCTTTACCTCCTAGAGTCACTCGGGTTGACTTGGTAGAGTTAGATATGTTAGACTTTGATGTTATCTTGGGATGGATTGGTTGAATGTTTACTTTGCCTCCATTGATTGTAGAACTCGGGTAGTGAAGATACAGTTTCCTGATGAGCCCATTTTTGAATGGAAAGGGGGAAATTCAATTCCTAGAGGTCAATTCATTTCGTGTCTGAAGGCTTGTAAAATGATTTCTAAGGGTTGTATCTACCATATTGTAATGTTTAAGGTTGTTGAGTCTGAGACTCCTCCTTTAGAGTCGGTCCCCATAGTGAGGGAGTTTCTTGGGGTTTTTCATAATGATTTGCCCGATATTCTTACAGAACGGGAAATAGACTTCGACATTTATCTTATACAAGATACAAAACCCATATCTATCCTCCTTGCCGGATGGCCCCGACTGAGTTGATAGAGTTGAAAGCTCAACTCAAGGATTTGCTAGATAAGGGTTTTATTCAACCAAGTATATATTCATGCGGTGCACCGGTCACTATAAAGAATAAATACCCGCTCCCTAGAATTAATGATTTATTTGACCAACTCTAAGGGGCAAGTTAATTTTCAAAGATTGACTTATGTTCGAGCTTTCACCAACTTAGGGTGACAACTTAGGGTGAAAGGTGCTGATATTCCTATAATAGCCTTCAGAACTAGGTATGATCTATTTGAATTCGTAGTGATATCTTTTGGTCTAACGAATACTCCGGTAACTTTTACGGATCTTATGAATGGGGTGTTTAGGCAATATCTTGATTCATTTGTGATCAATTTTATTGATGATTGTTTGATCTATTTTATGAGTGAGAGTGAACACATGGAGAATTTGCGGACAATTTTGCAAGTCCTTAAGGACCAACAACTGTATGTTAAGTTTAATAAGTGCGAGTTTTTGCTAAAATCGGTTGCTTTCCTTGGTCATATAGTGTCAAGACTGCATATACAGGTTGGTCTTAAGAAGATCAATGTGGGTAAGAATTGTCCTAGACCTCTAAGTCCTACTGATATTTGAAGCTTTTTGGGCTTGGCTGGGTATTATAGAAGATTTGTTGAAGGCTTCTCATATATTGCTTCTCCATTAATAGCCATGAATCAAAATAAATCCAAATTTGAGAGGTCTGAAACTTCTGAGAAGAGTTTCCAGGAGTTAAAGGATATACTCACCACCACTCCGGTTGACCTTACCGGAGGGTAGTGATGAGTTTGTAATATATTGCGATGCTTCTCGAGTGGGATTGGGATGTGTTCTTATGCAACATGGCAAGGTGATTGCCCATGCTTCGAGGCAACTAAAACTATATGAAAAGAATTATCCAACCCATGATCTAGAATTGGTTGTGGTAGTTTTTGCCTTGAAAATTTTAGGGCACTATTTTTATGGGCTCCATGTTGATGTGTTCACTCACCACAAGAGTCTCTAATATGTCTTTAGTCAGTGAGATTTAAATCTCCGATAGAAAAGGTGGCTGGATCTCTTAAAAGATTATGATATGAGTGTCCTTAACCATCCCAAAAAGGCTTATGTAGTTGTCAATGCCTTAAGTCGAATGACTATGGGTAGTGTGACTCATGTAGAAGATGATAAGAAGGATCTAGTTCACGAGGTCCAACTGGTTGATTCCTCGAAGGGTGGATTCATAGTTCACCATAGTTTCGAATCATCCGTTGTGGTTGATGTGAAGTCTAAGCAATAGTGTAATCCTATTCTAATGGAGTTGAAAGAATCGGTTCTCAACAAGTCCATTGAGGCTTTCTCCCAAGGAGGAGATAGGGTGCTTAGGTACCAAGGTAGATTGTGTGTTCCAGATGTTAATGGCCTGAGAGATCATATTCTAGAAGAGGCGCATGGTTCACAATATTCTATTCATTCGGGAGCCACCAATAGGTATTGTGATCTGCGGGAGGTCTATTGGTGGAATGGCATGAAGAAGGATATAGTGGGACTTGTATCTAAATGTCTAAGCTGTTAGCAAGTCAGAGCCGAACACCAAAAACAAGGGGGTTACAAGATATTGATCTTACCACTTCGAATTTGTTAGAGGTGAATATGGACTTTGTTGTTGAGTTTCCTTGTACTAGAGGGCGACATGACTCTATTTGGGTCATTGTTGATAGGATGACGAAGTTAGCCCATTTTCTTCCTGTCATGATTTCCTTATCGACAGAAGACTATGCTAAGTTATACATTGAGGAAATAGTGAAGTTACATGGGGTTCCTTTTTCCATCATATCGGATAAGGCTATGCAGTTTACTTCACATTTTTGGAAAGCATTCCAAAGAGAGCTTCGTACCAATGCTAAACTTTGTACCGCTTTCCACCCTCAGACAGATGGTCAAGCAGAACAGACCTTAGAGAATATGTTAAGGGCGTGTGTTGATTGATTTCAAGGGAAATTGGGGCGATCATCTTCCATTGATTGAATTTTCCTACAATAGTAGTTAACACTCAAGCATTGCCATGGCTCCATTTGAAGCACTTTATGGTAGGAGGTGTAGCTCTTCGGTTGCTTGGTTTGAAGTAGGTGAGTTTGCTCTAATTGGTCCCAATCTAGTGTATGATGCCATTGAAAAGGTTCGATTCATTAGAGAGAGGTTGAAGACGGCTTAAAGTCTTGTGTCGACAATAGAACAAGGGATCTGGAATTCGAGGTTGGTGATTGGGTCTACTTAAAAATCTCACCTATGAAGGGTGTGATGAGGTTTGGCAAGCAGGGGAAACTTAGTCTTTGATATGTGGGGCCATACAAAATCTTAACACGTGTGGGAAAGGTTGGATATAAATTAGACTTACCTACTGAGTTGGCTCTGATTCACCCAATGTTCCATATCTCTATGCTCAAGAAGTGCATTGGTGATATGGTATCCATCCTTCCATTAGATGGTTTAGGAGTTGATGAAAATCATTCCTTTGAAGAAGTTCTGGTTGAGATTTTGGATCGACAAGTTAAGTAGTTAAGGAACAAAGAGGTAGTCTCTATTAAAGTCTTATGGAGGAATCATTTAGTTGAAGGTGCTACTTGGGAAGCCGAGGCCGATATGAAGTCCCGCTATCCTCATCTTTTTCCTTCTACTCCTACCCCTACATGAGGTAATTAGTTCTTGAGTTGGCATTTTGCAATAAGTGTATTATGAGTTTTCTGTATGATTTTCTTATGTGTGAATGTTCTTGTGAGAATTCAGTTTAGCATGTATTGGGTTTTCATGATTTATGTATTCCTCATGTGGGGCTATACTTTAGTATAATGCTTGCATATTTGATTTCCTAAGGTGAACTAACGAACATGTTTGCTATACTTTTTATGATATAGCTAAATGGCTCTTTATTGGTTAATTGTGTTAAGCTTGTGACATAGAGAAGGTAGTTCCTCCTTACATGATATGAAATGATAATGTTGTATGCATAGTGGGTTGTAGATGTAGTTCCTACCTCCTTGTGATTGCATTGATTATGTCATGAGGTGGAGTGATGTTTCTCTTATTTTTTGTGCATTGTTAATGTGGCATATTATTGGGTTGCTAGTCTTGAGTCGTTAACCCCTTAATGTGTATTAAAGTTTCATTCGAAGACGAATATTCCTAAGGGGGAGATAATGTAATACTCCGAAAAATGCAAGGTTAATCTAGGCCCTAACCATGTGAGCTAATGTTGAGTCTCAAGGAGGTTAGTGATTTAACGTCAAGATTCAAGTCGTAAAATAAGTTCCCTAACTTGATACTATGGTCCTAGAGCATATACATCAGGGTAAGGCTCCCACAAGGGCCCTTGATAAGAGCCAAGGGATGCCCTAAAAGATGCCAAAAGCAGCATCATTCACGAAATGAGGACCATGAGGCGTGGACTGACTCAAGCCCCATAGATGGGAGTCCTAAGTCAAGCATTAGCCTCCTCAAAAGTTCCCCAAAACTCCATGTTCCCGACCCATTCCACTGACATGCAGTATGGTCCATGGATCAACTTATGCTCTGTGGAAAAGTCTCGTGAGTTCAGACTTAGTCTCCTCATTAAGACCTCGAACAACCTCTCTCTAAACCAAACCATAGATAGCCAGGATGGTCCGTGGACCCATTAACACTCCATGGTTTAAGGGTAGGGACGGTTGTATTTAGTTTTTTGAAGTTTATTAAATTATTTTTAAGCATAAAACAAGTCTTTTAACTCTCATAACTCACAAAACTCAAAATCTTACCCACTTCTCCCCTCCTACCACCCCAAAGAACTCTCTCTTTAAACTCCATTAAAGAACATAAAAGAAGCTCATGATTAGGGTTATAGCTCCAAGATTTTCACTCAAAATTCGTGGGAAAACATCAATCAAGGTATTGGAACCTTGATTCATGGAATACTTTCCTCCATGAAGCCTTCTCAACTCAATTTCCAAAATGGAATTTATTGTTCAAAAACTAGGGTTTTCATTCTAGTCATGGATTCATCCTAAAAATGTTTTCATTGTGTTATTTGATGTATATTATGGATTATTTGATGTTTTAATGGTGGTTTTATATTAAAACTCCCTATGAACCCATGAATTACCCCCATGACCCCAATTTTATGAATTTAAATGAAGATATTGATGCAAGGTGATTTCTACTATGTACTGTGGTTATGTTAATTTTGTTATGAAACCTTGTCTTATTCATGTTGATGATAGTATATCCTAAATGTAAGTGTGAGACTTGGTTCATGACCTTGCAAGGGGTAAATTGTGAATGATTGTTCATAGTTATTGATGAACCTATGAACTCATTTGAAAGGTGATAATCCTATGACTATTGTGTGAATTGAGGTGTTGTTGGAATATTAATATCCCCTATCCTTACACATGTTTATTTATAAATTGTCTAGTAAAATATTGATGTTGGTGTATTGATTGAAGGGCTAGTTCTTATGAAAACACTATGAATAATGAGGTGAAAGTTACTCACCCTAAAATGATGATTCTAAGGTGAAAGGGAATTCTCACTTAAATGAATCTATGAGCTATTTAGTGAGTTGTATTGAATGAAGGGTATAGTATTCCTTCACACATGTAGATACAATTCCATACTAATTATGTATAATTGGGAAATAATGATTAGTACCGAGTGGATATGGACAATGAGGAAATGGCCCCTCCGTTAATGCAATAGGTTGAGTCATCTATAGTAAACTCATGAGATGGAAGCTCCTCCACTAATGCAATAGGTTGGGATTCTAGTAGCAATCTCCATATCCCATATCAATGTGCCAAACATAGGGATTAGCTAATGGATCCACTTAGAAGCTAAATATGATTAGTTCTACCTTCGACAAGTAAGAACGCCTTCTTTCGGTGTCGGGATATATGACACCGGATTCCATGTAGCTCACATGGTCTATGTCGGTTATGGCTAATATTCCCTAATAACAATAAGATAATGAATATTATAAGAACTATAGTAGGACTTCTTAATGGATTTACTTGGTAAGAGTACAAGGAGACTTATTAGGATGTTGTGGAATGGTTTCCTTATGGTATGATAAGATATGAATAGATGACTTTACTTATTTTTAGTTCATGTACTTCTGTAATTCCTCATTTAGGACTATGGATTATGGTAAGCTTGAAGATTATGGAAATGAATATGTGGCTTCAAGGAAAGCTTAGTAAGGTTTGTATTATGGGATGCCAACCATATATTGCACAAGTATTCTTATAGGTTGCTAAGGTAATGATATTACTATGTTATGAGTGTATTGTGACTATAGCTTGTTTTCTATGTTTTAAATGCATATTGGCTTTCCAAAGTTTATAAATGCATACTTCCAAGAAGAATGTCTTGTTTAGCATATTTAAATGTTGTTTTTCATGTTTCCATACTTCGTACATTTTTGTGCTAACCCCTTCTTTTCTTCATACTATGAGTATAGGTCTCAGACGTTGATTCATTATTTTCTTCAAAGTGAAGCTTGGGTCTACTATTCCCCAAGTTTTGGTGAGTCCTCCGATTAGAGAACTAGTTGTTTATTTCAGTATTAGTTCTAGTCATACTTTATTATGTTAAGACTTTCATCGATGTAAAGGGTTAAGTCCCTAATTTCGTACTCTTATGTTTAGATGGTTTGTAATGAGTCAAGTCTAGTATTTCCACAACTATTTATATATGATATTTGAAGTTTGACCTCCATTTAGAAAATTTTTAACTTTCCGCATTATTTCTTATGACATTATGTGTATGGTTATGCTAAGGGCTTGTTTGCGACCACTTCGGGGTCAACTATGCCATGTTATGTCAAGGGGCTAACCCCAAGTTGTGACAATATTTCATAGACTAAAAGACAACTAATGATTAAACCCACTTAAATATAGAATTTAAATCATTAATTCACAATACTCATAAGCTAATTCAACCCTTAATTACATGATCACACCCCAAGAATTGGTTTTTAGTCAAATATCATTAAAAGGTAAAACCAATTACCAACTTGATTATCCAGAAGTTGGATAAGTGTCTCCAAGCCTTTACAATGTTCTCCAATATTAAGTTCAAAAAGACAAGTCAAAATCCTCAAAACTGAGTGAAAACTCTAGTTCTAGAATGGAAACTGAAATATCTGGGTGAGAACTGGGTTGGATCTTTTGGGAACTCTTAAAACTTCCTTTTTAAAGTCCAATATTAAGTTTCCCAAAATTTAGGCCCAGTTGGCGGAATAAATTGGGCTCACCGAGTGGTTTGGAGATCCGCCCTTTGCTCTTTTTCATTGCTCATTTTCATTGGTCATCAGCTTCCTAGGTCCTGTAACTTTGGGCGATCGAACTTGTTGTCGCAGAGTGGATCGGTGATTCATCGATTGTCCATTTATACTGCCAACTTGGTTTCTTCCCCAAGGCTAGCACAATGGAGCTTTAGGCGAGCTAAAAAGCCACTCGGCGATTCGCCGAGTGGTCTTGGCGATCACCAGGATCGCTATTCTCCACTTCTTCATCTTGTTTTGCTCTTTTCTACCTAGTAGTGTCCTTGCCTTGCTCCATGACTCATATACCTTAGGAAAAATGCTTTAACATCAATTTATAGCACAAATATGGCATTTGAGGACACTAAAGCTATCTAAACAAATCCCTAAATGAGTCCTAATCTCGAACTTATCAACACCCCCAACTTAAACTTTTGCTTGTACTCAAGTAAACACAAGATCAACAGTTTAATAAGGATGTTTCAAATAGTGCTGCATAAGACTCAACATGAATGCACACAAAAGGTTCTAACTACACATACAATGCTCAACTGTGCACTAAAAGATTTAAATTGTGACTCACCATTATCAGGGATACTCAAGTTCACAATACATGCTTCATATGCATGTTCAAGCTCAACAATTAAAAGTACTCAAATGCCCTCAAAGCAAAGATGGTTCCACATTCATACAAAAGTCTTCAACAATTTAAAGTCTTGGAATCACATGCAACTCTCACACTCAAAAAGACGAACACATGCAAGACTCCACCCATAGGCGTGCCCTTATTTTCCAATTAACATTTGTTTTAGCTCACTTAAGATCACAAAGGTCTTTTCAAGGCTTGTAACGGGGTTGAGTGTAAATGTATGGTCATTTAGGCTTCGTGGCATCTACCTTCATGAAGTATGACCTGAAAATCACTCTTTCTCCTTTTCTTTCACAATCACACATGCTCCAACTCCAACCCATTATTCAACTAGACATCAATCACCGGATACCCTATTATTCACTATGTTCATGCACTTTATTTCACAATTCATGCTCTTTTTCGGTCTTTTTATCTTCTTTTTTCTTTTCTTCTTTCCATTTTTTAAATGAAGGGGATTCTATTTTTCAAAACAATCCATCAAAGGGGGAGTTATGGACACTTCTTGACTTTCCTTCTCGTATACCACACCCCCAACTTAGTCTTCTGGCCTAAGTTAGCGATTCAAACAATTCAAAACTTAATGAAGGTTATAGGTGATGGGATAAAGAGGTCAAAGTTGTTCAAGTTTCTTCCAAGAAAAGTACAGGCTCAGAAGGTGTCAAGCAAGGTTCACACATCTCAAAAGGTTGGCCACAAAGAGGTATATTGTATAATTTGTCTCACTCTTTAAACTTCTTGCCTAAGATTATTTCAATTGTTCGCTTCACTCAATCAATCGGACTAATGGGGCAAGTTCTAGGTGTCATCAAATACAATGTTCATGATGACCTGACCAAAAAAGGCATTGGTACCAATATCAAACAAGACTCCACACTTTCTAGCTAGTGTGCAATGTTCATCACAAGAGACTCATTCGACAACCAACTATTCACAATGAGATGCTAAAAGTTCACATATTGCTTCATCATAACTACACATTCATTTCATTCAATTAAGAGCACTATTGATAATGACATGGATATCATGGATCGCCTAAATGCTTTAAAGGAGCTTAATGGGCACAAATAAATAAGTACAATATGTGGAAGGGGCTAAGTGAAGAGAAAGAAGAATGGCCATTTGTGTAAATGGTCATCTCATAATTTCAAGAATTCACAAAAGAAGACAACCAAGCAAAGCCCTTATCTTATTAAGGGTAAAATTGTCAAAGAAGTGCCTTCTTTATTTTATTAGTATGAATACTAGTCTCTTTTATTTTGGAAGACTTAGACTAAATGAATTTTGAATGTTAAATGAATAAACTCTTTCAAGAGTGTAGTTTAAGGGTAAAATCCCTTTAGGTTAGCCTAGCTTAGTGTATCTTAATCTAGATTAATGTTGGGTGGATTCCCATTGTTGAATTAGGACTTCCTAACCTTGAGTTCACTTGAGATTACTCATTTGTGGTTTTCCAATTTGGGTTGTTTCTTTTCGAATTCAAGTTTCTCTTCTTCCTTGGTTGTTAATCAATCAGCCTTTCTTTCTTCTATTCTCATCTCTTATTTCTAATATATCTTACTTTTGTGTTGTTTAATTCCGCATTTGATTTCAATTAGTCTTATCCTCAATTGGAATCCTTATCATTTGGTATCAGAACCTAGGTTTAGATTTGTTTTTACAAGTCTAGTCTTGGTTTGCAAAAAAAAAAAATAAAAAAATAGAGAGAGAGAGAGACAAAAAAAAATCTGAATTTTTTTTGTTATGATTTTTTCTTTTTGACACTAGATCCTAGCTCCCTAGTATTTTTTGAGTCTAAGTTTCAAATTTTGTTCAATTTGGAGTTGTAGAAGTGAAGTTATCATTGAAGGGTTTCAAGCATTCCAAACTTTTCAAATTTTGAAAGTGGGTCTTTTGATTGAGGAGACATTGGAAGTTAATAATTAGTGGGCTTTGTTCTCTTAGTTGAAGGGGAGAAAATCCTAAATTTTGAGTCAATTTCGAGTTGATTTGTGTGTATTGGGGTTTACTGTGTGTTCTTGGTATTCTAGGTGTTCTTGATAATCTTCAAGTTGTTGTTGAAGAAGAAAAAGAAGAAGAAAGTACTTTTGATCTATATATTCCCAAGTCAAAGTTGGTCAAAGGTGTTTTTTGTCCACTTGTGGAAATTTGAAAAAAAAAAAAAGGAAATTCAAAACTCAAAAAAATATTGAATTTTTTTAAAAAAAAATTCCACGCGGACTGCCACATCAGTAATCAAAGGCCAACACAACAGCCACTTAAGTGCCAAAGAGCCCCAGCTCAGTGCCACAACAGCAGCTCACTGCCAAGCCATCCCAGATACACCACATGGTGTGGGTGGCTCCGATTCAGAGAGGAAAATGTGCAGGTTTTTGCTTAAGACCCCAAAAATATTCTAAGTATGGGAAGTTTTTTGGACCTAAAAATTTTTCTAAGTGTCCAAACTTCTTGATTCTTTTTCTATACTTTTTTTCATTCAATTTTTTAACTATTTAACAACTAATTAACATCTTTAATTAATTGTTAACTAGTTTTAATCATCAAATTATCCAATCAAAGCCTTACAGGTGAAGAACTTCTTTAAGGCTTAAAAGTTTTTCTAAGAGTCCAAATTCACTTCTTCTTCTTCTTCCACACTCTTTTTTCTTCTATTTTTCAACTATTTAACAATGAATTAAAATCTTTAATTACTTTTTAACTAGTTTTTAAACATCAAATCTTTTATTTGATCCTTAAAATTAAATAACAAGAAGTAATTCTTCTACTTTTGTTACTTGGTTTATTTTGAGTCCGAATGTTTTGTTGCTTCTTTCTTCTACTTTTCTCATCTTAATTCGTTCATAACCTTCTTGATCAAGTACTTTAGCTTTTTGAGTCATCCTTCTTTCAAGAGTCACAAGAATCCACACCACCACAAAGAATTAGTGATATTGTGAATTGATTGGGCAAAGGTAGTTCTCTATCAACTTTGGGAAGACACTTTAGGTAGGTGAGTGTGAGATCAAATACGAGAGGTGTGAGGAATTTTGCCACTAACCTTGTTTGCTAAGTTTTTAGGTACCCAAGGTGATTACGAGGAAGACTGCTATCTGTAACTTTCGAATATTATGGAGATGGCATTACTGAATAGGCTTGTAGAAATATGACATACAAGCATGGTGAAAATGGTTTTTTGAGGGCTATGATTGTCGTTATGAGCATGGTAATGGGGTTCTTGTTTATGATGATGATTCTTATGAGGGATATGTTGGTCCATGGGATAATGAACAACATGGTGGTGAGAACTACTACTCTATAGATGATTTTGAGATAAATGGAACTTATAATTCTTGTGATGATGTTGAAGGGGTAGAAGGACCTTATGGTGTATACCATTATGAAGATGAAGGTTCTCATGCTACGCACCATGGTTATGATGGTGATGTGAGGTACAATTCTTTTCCCCATAAGTCTTATGAATCCTTTGAGCAGAATATCTCTAGAAATGAAAGTTGTGAGGTTGAATTTACTACCTCGTCTTGTGCTGCTTCCTATCCTAAGAAATAAGGCATAGATATTTGGGTGGGACCATTTCAAAGTTGTCGTGTAGACCATAGAAGAAGTACATTCCCTACTTCTCGAAATATGATAACTTATTCTTCTCATTCTAGATCCAATATGTCTTGTTCTCCGTATTGTGATGAGGTTGGAGGTAGAGGGGGCGGAACACTAAGCCATGAAGTAGTAGAGTTAAGAGAATCTTTTACAGTATTGAAGGAAGATTTTGATGATTTCTTGTGGATGTTTCAAAAGGTTAAGTCTATTGTACAAAAGAGGCAAGTTAATCATCATGAAGATATTCCTAAGGAGTTACCCTTGGAATAAAAACAAGATACTCCTTGTAAGGTTGGCACTAAGGAGTTGCACATGGAAGTCAAAACACCAACTCCTTGTGCACCAAAATGGAAGTTGAACTTGAAGGGATCTTCTAATACTTCAAAAGGAATCCTTGGCACTTTCCCTAACTTCCATAAAATTGAGTGAAAAAGATTCAGAGGAGTAAGGGTGAAAAGTGACAACTCTAGAGTGGAAAAAGAAGAGTTTGGGTGGAGTGATGTGAGAGAGTTGTCACATTTTTCTCCTAACTCATATAACTTTTATTTCTCTAGTTGTTTCAAAACATGTGCAGGTATCCTTGAAAGCAAGCCTAGTGATGCACCTCAAAATGTGAAGAATCACGAGGTTCTTGAAAGCTTCAAAAAGGAGCAAATGTGCTTAAATGTTGATAGCCAATGTGAAGACACTTCTTCCTATGAATTACAAGGTAACATTGCAAACGCTTACACTTCCTTGAACTTGGAACATCGTTGTGTGGTCAGTAGCCCATTGAGTGTAAATAATAGCCTGTCTTTATGTAAGCATAGTGAGTCTTTAGCTTGTGATATTCTTGATAGCACTTTGTTGTCTGATGATAATATCCTTGTTGTGAATGAGCAACCACTAGTTGATCCTATTGATGACCAAATTGACTCTTCTATAAGGTCAATTTGTGTCCACCTAGTGTTGGCACTTGTAGCTTGAATGAGGGTACATTGTCCTGTGATGAAAATGATGTTACACTAGTTGATCCTATTGATGACCAAGTTGATTCTTCTATAAAGATCAATTTGGTCTACCTAGTGTTGGCATTAATGATTTGAATGAATCGGTAGACCATAGCACGATTTATTGTTTTTCTCATGTGAATCTTGCGGTAGAATGTTTGTTAAAGGATAATATCTTGTTTGATGATGACATGACTCTTGAGAGTGTGCATAGTGAAATGCCTTATAATGTTTGAAGTGTAGCCACGCTAGGCGGCTATCAAATTTTTGAGAATCCACTATGGTGTGATGAAACAATTTTCGTAAATAGAAATCTCTTTTGTGAAAATAATAATACATTTATTTGAGAGGGTAGCGTTAAGATGAGAGGGGACGCTTATGTGTTAAATGTTACTTCTTCCTTGTGTGTTCAAATTCTTCATATGAGGTGTGATTCTTTAGTATATAAAGTGGAGGACTAACTTGGGAACACCTTGATTGAAGTTCATTTATGTGACACTTTTCTCTAGTACCTGTTTGCATATGATTATGTTAGAACTTTTGAGTGGAGTATGCTATTGGAAGATAAGGGTGCCAATCAGTTTAAAAAGGGTGTGCTTGATCCATGTTCGTAGATTTCCTTTCCATTTGACCCCGGTAATAACTTGAACTGTGGCACTTGTTTAGTGATGCTTGGTCAAGATGACAAGAAAAATTTGGATGAATTTGTTGGCACCTTTCCCTGTACAGTCCACTTAAGGGGCCTACGTTGTGCATGGGGAAGGGTAGTTTTCTAACCCCCCCCCTCTTTTTTTATTTTTTTTTACTATCTCTTTGCGTATGATTTTGTTGATTGTGCATCTCATGGGGGTAGGATTTATTTGTCAAGAGAAGGGGAAGTTTATCTTAAATTCATCATGTTGTCTTTGTGTGTTCCATATTGTGACGTAATGAGTGCTGGGATCCTTGAACCTAGTTGTAATCTTGCATATCAGAACACCTTAGATGGCAATTTTATGCATGCCACATTTCTCTACTATCTCTTTGCACATGATGAGTCTCATATTTGTCTTAAATTTGCATTGTATTTGGGGTATCATTGAGGTCTACAATTGTTTGTATGACCCCTTTATGTAGACCTATTATCATTTTGACTCCAATGAGCGTTTGGGAGTTTTTGAGCTTAATGTAATGGTATTATCCTTTTGATGTGAGGAATAGCCAATTCCCTTGTTCTACATCTATGGGCATAATAGTCATGATAATAGGGGATACTTGGTTGTTCCTTGAGATTGAGCCTCCTTTGTGTAATTCTTTTTGTGCTAACCATTTTAATTACCGTCATGCTATGAGGATATATTTGTTGTTTGTCATTTTCATGGTTTTGCAAGGTTTGGATTTGGGGATGAATCCTTTTCAAGAAGTCATTTTGTGTTGTTTCTTTTTGAATTCAAGTATCTCTTCTTCCTTGGTTGATTTTTTATCAATTAGCCTTTCTTTCTTCTCTTGTTATCTATCTTACTTTTGTGTTGTTTAATTCCGTATTTGATTTCAATTGATTTCATCGCCAATTGGAATCCTTATCAACTATTCAAGTCATAGGTATTGACCACAACCGACACTGAAATTTGTAGAAGAACATCCACAATCACACACATAAGAGGTGGAAAAATTTAAAATTTTGTTGAAAAACCATTTTCTATCAAAACAATGGGCCACACACAAGCCTCAACATAATTCAACAACCAAGATATATATCAAAACCGTAGGCTCAATATTCATAAAAACATCAGCAAAATAAAACCAATATTCATAAAAACAGTCACAAGAGATAGGTATGGAAATACCACACCCCACCCAACAAAATATGTAGTTTTCCTCAAATGCAACTAAACAAAAACGGTGTATAAAAAGTAACAAAGAGGGAGGTGAAAGTCATCCTGCTAGGCTAAGCCTACGGTGAAGTATTCATCTTAGTCACTCTATCTGTCGAGGCATCAGTTCATAGTGTCTCACAAATCTTGGCTCCACTGGAGCCCATCGTGGAAGGGCTCCGTCCTCAATCCACCTCAGGGTGGTGTCAGAAATCAAGGGCGCTAGCCAACCCATTAGGTGATGTAGAGTCTTTGTTGTGATCATACTCTGATATTCGTGAATCAAGTTCCTAGCCCTCTCAAACACAACATTATATCATCACTGATGCATCTAACTTTCTTCCCTCGAAGTATCATGAAGTCTACTAGTTTGAAGGCACTAGCCTTCTTCTTCCCCTAAGGGACCAAGTCACTATAAGAGAAGTAGAACTCCCAGACCCATGTAGGAATGTATGGGCAATGGGGATTGGTGAAGACCTCAAATTTGTGCAACCTTAGGATGCCCCACACTGTCAAATGTATGTTCACCACACCATTTTTGAACAGTTTCTTTTCCTCTAAAATGGTTCTCAATCCCTCGGCCTTAAAACAGTTGAGTAACCAAGGAAGAGGACCATGTACTAGTGGTGCTGGGACCACAATCTGTACTGGAGCTAGAGAAGGAGCTTGAGCTACCTGGATCCTAGACGGATTATGTGTTGCCTTGGAGTAAAGATCTTCTCTTTAGGCTTGCAGCAATTGATCATCCTTAGGCTCAGAAAATAAAGCCTGAGAATCATAGGATTCTCTCTCACTGCCGGAGTTGTACTCCGGAATCTAAGCTAGGAGTGCCTTGCCCTTTCTCTTTCCTCCCTTTAGACGTAGCTTCTTGGCCTTAGAATTAGGAGTAGTTGCTTCCTCATTTATCATGACTCCGTGTGCCAACTTTTGGGGCGGCATGCCACTATCAATTATATTGGTTCTAGCCATATCTACAAAACAACATAGAAAAAAGTTAGAACAATTCTAGAAAAAATGCATGAAATCAGTTGCTGAATAACTCAGGGAATCATTCGGTAAGTCAAATCTAGCTCTCCAAATGTTACAGAACAAAATTTTCAAAAATTCAGACAGGTCAGTGATGTCTAGGGCCATTCGGCAAATAACCGACACCAATCAGCGAGCTTGATAAAGCTCACCAAAAGTTACATTGTATTTTAAGGGTAAGGGGTGCAGAAGAGTGATCAAGAAGGACTTTCAGCGAGCTCAAGCGTATCGCCTAAAGTTACAGGCTGAAACTCACCAATTTATTGAAATTATGAGCTATCTGTGGGGGGTTTGGCGAACCGCAGAACCACACGTTGAGCCCAACATGGCTCGCCAATTGGAACTTTATGCCTATTTTCTACCCCAATTTTCAAAATAAAACCTGCAGCCCCTGAAAATAGAATGAAACACATACATTGTAAAATTCAATCAAGGCGCATACTACCTAATGACCTCGGGGTACTCAAATTTCCCTCGATTTGGCCAGGATTGTCTAGTTGACATCTTTTACCCTTAAGAATCAATTCAAACTCTCCATCATTGGGAAAAATATGTCATTTAGCACAATACGGGTTTAATTAGACCTTACCTGACTAAACCTAACACAAATTTACCGCAACCCAACAGTTAAGACTCGATTAAATCAAGCAAAGACACATGAACTGATCAATTAAGCATAATTAGGCACTAATTCACTTTTTACAGGCATTCCAACAATTAAACATGATAAAATCAACTACCTAACAAAAATAAAGAACACATTACTAGTCACATTCCAGTTCAACCACACATAGAGTTTGGGGTTTGGAAAAACCAACCATTTATATCGAAAGTGACATTTGTAAAGCTAGGCGGCAAAGTTCCACAATCTCGAACAAAGGTTTCACATGATAGAAGAGTAAAAACAAGAAAATACTAAATATCTAACATAGGGTGGTAGAGTACGGCAGTTAAAAATGGGAGAAGATGAAAGGTTTTGAAATTTTTAACTATTTGGCCTTTAAAACATTTCAATTCGTGCTCCATTTAGCTGTATAAGTCGTGCCCATCGAACCTCTTCTCGATCCACCAAGTGGTATTTTGGATTTTCGAGTTTTACCGAACTGCCAATAATTTGGGTTTAAATGGCGGACAAAGTTAGGGTTCTCCGACCTGTTCGGTGAGTTGTAGACTATGCCTTTACATCGCCAAGTTTTATAGTGTTCCCCATCAAGCTCAGTGGTTCCAATGGCGGTCCAAGTCAGGACTCGCCAACCTCTTCTACAGTTTACCGAATTGACTTCTTCTCGCCAGATGACCTGTTTTCCAATACTTTTCACTTTTGAACCTGCACAATCAACACACGTTATTCAAAAGCAAGTCTTAAAGCATAAAAAACTTGGGTTGCCTCCCAAGAAGCGCCTTAGTTAAAGTCGTGGAACGACAAAAATACCAATACAAGCTTTATTTTTGGGTTTGGTCGTTGTATCACTAGGCAACCCTTCCCTTTTTGTCTTGGATTTGATTGGGTCATGATTTGATCCACTTGCATTTCTAGCTACATAATAGAGACTAAGTGAGAAGTCACCTTCTGATTGAGAGTTGAGACGTCCTCCTTCATCTCTTTCAACACCTTGTCCAACCCTCAAACTTTTTTGAGAATGCGTGAGACCATCTCTTCTATACGGACATTTTCCAACTCCTTGGGATTTTGACACTCATTGGGTATCTATCCTTGTCACCATCCCTTTCCTTCCAAGTAGTATTGTGATCATGCCATTCCCTGTCACGATCTCTCAACCCATTATCTCTATTCCAAGACTCTACTAGACACGGATTATGAGACATTATCCTAGAACCATTCTAAACCTTGTGCTCTGATTACCAAGTTTGTTACGACCCAGGGGTACCCCCTAGATGTAACATGGCGTATGGAACCCCGAAGGACTCCATACAAGTCACTTAGTTCTCATAACATAAGGAATAAAACAATAAGAGTGAAAACACAATTCAAGTCTAAAACTTTTCATAGAGGAAAGTTGATGTCTAGACACTTAGTCTCAACATAACCATCTAATACAATCTTTAAATGAAATAGGGCCTAGCCCTTACAACATGTCTGGAAAGGAAAAGTACATGAACAGAACTACAACATAAGAAAAAGTCATCCTTTAACCATGAGGAATCACCAAGCTCTAATGATACTCAAGTCCAAGGTGTAGATACAAGAATGATCACCTTCAAAATCGGATCCTACACTTGGGAAAAATATAGGCAAAGTATGTCTTAGCACAAAAATGCACTAAGTATGATAATTATGCACAAAAATATTTAAAACATGCTAAAAAGAAGCATTTCATTTCATGACATTCAATTCTCCAAGTTTAAACATGATATAAGAGATCAGAGGTCATAAATCATACACATAAACAATATAAGTCAACAATATCTTTAAAACCTTTGAACTCATATACAATGCTTCTTAAAGTAACCTTAGTTCATTATTCAGGTTCATTTTCTTGTTCTTGTTGTGGGAATAAGCCTTAACCGACATGAGACCATGTGAGCCGTAACATGATCACCTGGTGTTCCCCACACCGAAAAGGTTTGTCCTACTTGCCTAAGGTACAACCATGGTTTGTTGGCTTAGGTGGATCCACTAGCTAAATGACCTATGGGGGCACGTAGTTTATGGGATAAGGAGATTGTTACTAAAAACCCGGCCTCTGCTAACACAAGGGCTCCCATCTCAAGAGATTGCTTCTAGAAACCCAGTCTCTACTAACGTAAGGGCTTCCATCTCATATCAATATCCACTCGGTGTTAAGCATTAATTCCATGGAGTACCTGTTAAGTCATACTTGATTCATGTCTCATGGAAGGATGTCCTTGATAATCAATCCAAAAGAGTTCATTAGGATAGCTCTTAAATTCAATAAGGTGAGAAAGCCTTTCAACCTTAGAATCTTCATTATGTGAGAAGACCTTTCACATAATGTTCATTATGAGTTAATGAGAATAACCTATCAATCAGCCCACAACAACATTATCATAATCATTGAAACTTCACTCTCAAAGTGTCCTTAATACCTTTACATAAACTTCATGAAACGTGCATAATCTCATCAACTTACCCTTTCAAGGTTCAAGCCCTAATATCAATCAACACATCTAGAATTTAAGTATTAGACATGGATTTCACTACAAACCATGTGATTCTATCACATCATGCATCAATTAATCAAATTCACCTTTCACCAACAAAGACCCAGATCATAAGATCAAAATTGAGAAATAAGGAATCACATGAGTTCTTGGGGATATATCATAAAAACTATAATAAATCATCAATTCATTCTTATAATAACATAATTCAACCATTAGAATCATGTTTGAAAGTAACCCATGACTTCTAAATCAAACCCTAACAATGAGGGATTTTTATCTTTCTTTTGAAATTGAGTTTTGAAGGAACTCCATGGGGAAACATATCCAAGGATCAAAGCTATCATACCTTCAAAACAAGGCCCAATGCTAAGCTTCAATAGAGAAGTTGACTCTTGACCTTGAACCTAGCTTGAACTTCCTTCTCTTTCTTTTTCAAGTTTCTAGTGAGAGAAACACTTGAGAGGAGAGCTTTTGGGAATTTATTTGGGTTTTGGAAATAATGAGTTGAATGGGTGGATGTTTGGGTTAAAATGACTTATATAGTGACCCTAAGTTAAGGAAAAATGATCTCACTTAATTAGGATTAAAATTGGAATTACCCGAAACACCCTTCACTTTATGTGGGCTACACAGGCCTTATGAGGGGTCCCATTAGCTGCGGTCCCCTTCGTAGACTTGAGGCAATGGCTAGCCAACAAGTGCCTTTATCCCACAAGCCCAAGGAATCTTCATGAAGGGCTCCACGAGCCGTAGTCCCTCTCGTGGGCCCTAAGGCAGTGGCTTGCCACTTCCTTTCCATTCTCATTCACCCAACTCCTCTCACCCTTCCCTCGAGCCATTGTCTTCACCACGAGCCGTGAAGTGGCTTGTTCAGAGAAGCATCTTTTGGACATTTTGGGGAGGCTGCTCCCTAGCCCTACACGAGTTCTCTGATGGCCATGGTGGTGGGCGTGGTAGGTGGGGCAATTCCTACACCCATGTAGGCTGCCTTAGCCCACTCAATTGGTCCTTGCCCTCCTTCCTTGGTTTTGACCCTAACATTTAGCTCTAGTTTTGCCTACTAATTTTCGGGGTGTTACAAGGACATGCATCTTCCGCCCTCTTTTTTCTTTCCATTGGTTGAACCATATTTGAACAACACCCTTAAGTTAATAAGAGGTCTATTACACTTTTTTCTCTGGCATAACTGCAATGATCATCAACACCTTACATGTAACACCCCTAAATGCTTACAAGAGTCTCATGGTGATTTACCGTTGCTTAAATTCTACAATATGTTTTATTCACATTTTGGGAATCTTGAAATTTGGTGATAGTTGCAAACTTTCTTAGCATAAATTATTATCGTAAGTTAAGGGATTGTATTGGGGTATCTAGAAAATATTCTATTCTAATTATGTATAACTAATTGGTGGTGAGGCATATATATATTAATATGTAAATATGCATTTTTGGGCAGCACACAAGGTGTTGGGCAGCACCTTTACTTGCCAGCTATCCAAGTGATAAACATCACTTGGATGGATGTGTTTATATATATATATATATATATATATATATATATATTGACCCTTTTCAAGTGAATTTAAGTCCCTTTAAAGCCACAAAACTTTAGAACTTAAATTAACCTTTTCTTCATCAGAATCACAAGAAAAACCTTGGTCTTTTGGCTGAAATTCAAGATACAAATCACCTTGTTTGGTAAGTGCTGAAAATCTGTTTCTGAACTAGGCAGTGTTTGGTAAATTGTGTATATCTTGTGATCTGGAAATCCATATTGGGTGAATAAATATGTTTTGAAAAGCTGGTTCATATATCTACAACTCTTATGTTTGTTTGAAAGTCTGATTTAGCTGTTATGGATGTGAAAACTGGGACGCAACACAGGACAAGTTCTGTCCAGATTTCTCTGTTGTTGTAGCTGAGTAGGTTGTGTTACGTTTAGAATATATCAGTATCTAGAACTCCGTTTTGGGTGCATAAATATGATTTGGAAAGCAGGTTCATATATCTACAACTCTTATGTTTATTGGAAAGTCTGGTTTAGCTGTTATAGATGTGAAAAATGGGACGCAACACAGGACAAGTGTTGTCCAGATTTTGGGTTTAGAATTCCGGTTGGAACCACTGTTAGCGTATTGATGATATCTTTTTGTACAAAATGTTTTTTTCAGTGATTCTTGTTGTGTTGAAATCTTAAGAGATGTATCTACAAATTTAATGAAGGTTACAAAATCTATTTTGGCTAATTTACTGTACAAATTTAAGTTGCAACATGGGGTACTAAACTGGCCAGAATCACTGTTTTGAGACAAGAATTTTGTCTGTGTGGGCTGAGCTTACAAATGATGATAATCCTATTTTATTTTGATATTATTGAGATAATAGGACTTAAAGAAGTTATTTAATTGCATTTTTAAGGTTGTATAGACTTGTGAACAAGTTGAGGAACTTGACACGTTGGTTAGTCTCCGGTTTGAGCTTGCGAAGTTTATTGGACTATTGCTACGCTAAAGTATTGAGGTTTGTGTATAAACTTGTACTTGAACTCTTGTGATGGCTGGCATAAATGAAATTTGATCTTGATACCTCAGCTACCTCTTGTTACTTTGCATTGTCATGTTGGTATGATGCTTGTGTAACTCGCCCACTTGTACAGATTGTTTGATCACTTGGCACTCTTGTTGGGACTATTTCCTTCTTGTGGCTGTGGCTTTGTCACTATTGGTAGGCCTCTTGATTCAGATCATTTTCCATCTTGACTCTGGATTTGTAGTTCGTCTTATGAATGGAAGTTATCCATTTTAAGTACAAACTAGAAAGCCATTTTTAATATGGTTCTTGGTCTTCTTGATAGAGGGCTTCAGTCCTTCTTGATATAGGGCTTCGGTCCTTCTTGATACAGGGCAGCGACCCTTCTTGATACTTGCTTGTGCCGGGTCTGACGACATGAAGTATATATGGGGCGAGCCTTGCTATTGAAATTCTCGGAAAAGGGTGCTATGAGCTTCTTGATATTTGTATCTTTGAATATCGAATTTGATACTTGTTATCTATTGTTACTTGATTTATTTATTATATTTCAAGTATGATGCTCATTGACTTGGAAAAGGTGGCTTGATGAATTTTGAGGTTTTCGACCCTATAGTTTTTACATCACTAAGCTTTATGCTTAACGATAGTTGTTTCTATTGTAGGGGCTGATCGAGAGGAGTGATGAAGATGGCCATGGGAGATGGAAATTTTGAGAACTTAAAAGAAGATCACATTTGCATATAGGCATATATATTTTGTATACATTTTGGTACTTATATACGATCTATATGATGTATATATTTGCATTCGATTTTGAAGCCTTACCGTATCATGTTCATGGGTTGTAATCTAAGTATGGCTATGTGTTTGGTTTATTTAGGGTGTGTAAGCCCAAGTTTTGTAATATGTTACATGTCCTACTTGTTGGTAATGATTGTATAAAGCATGAACCCAACTAGTTTGGGTACTTGGAAGTGGATAATTTTTATTATCATGAATTACTTGCATGAGGAAAAAAAAAGAAAAAAAATATATATATATATTTTTACATCTTGTAATTTATGTGCATACAGTAAATGGAAAAGGGGTTGCTACAAGTTTGGTATCAAAGCCTAGGTTTGTGGTTCTAGGACATTAGCTGTAAAGTACTTGTATACTTGTTCGCTTCGTAGACAAAAGTTATGTGGATTATTTGTTCACTTGCATGGTTCACAATATTTTATCACATGTAAAGTGCACGTGCATCATATACATGTCCATAATGCAATGTGATCTTCCCTTTTGAAGAAATTAGATTATGGCCTCTTCTGCTGACCGACCTATGGAGGCTGCTCGTGATGGTTCTGGGGCCTCTATTTCCCAACCTAATGCACTTGAAGAGGTTGGAGAACCATTATCGGATCATTATATTCCCCACACTAGTGGGTCTGAAGTGGGAAACCAGCAGGGTGCCAGAGATTGTTCACATCCTCACTTGAGTCGAGGTATTCATGCTATAAATCCTCTTTTTCAACAAATGGCTGAATTTTTCCACCACATGGCGGAAGCGATCCATGATCCTAATGTGCTTAACTTTGAGAAAATGAGGAAAATGAGTGGAGTGGAATTTGAAGGCACCGGTGATCCCACGGATGTTGAACAATGGCTGGAGCGCATGGAAAGGGTATTTGAGCAGTTAGAGTGTTCAGATGCTGCTAAATTCAAGTATGCTATTTCACTCCTACAAAAGGATGCTTGTGATTGGTGGGTAAGTGTTCCGAATGCCAAGGTAAAACCTCCTGTTCTTACTTGGGATGATTTTCTTAGAGAATTTCGTATGAAGTATGTCCCACCTACCTATTGTGATGCAAAGAGAAAAGAGTTTTTGAATCTAAGGCAACGAGGCATGTCTATTGTTGAGTATCAACAGAACTTCCTACGGCCCTCTCGTTATGCTGGAGGTATTATTAAAGAAGAAAAAGACAAGTGTAGAAAATTTGAAGATGGTTTAAATGATTCCATTCGGAAGAATGTGGCAATCTTGCAACATGAGAACTTTTGTAAGTTAGTGTCTGCTGCTTTTACTTGGGAACGACTTGATAAAGAAGAAGCTAGTAGAAATGAAAATAAATTTCAAAAGCCGAGATCAGATTTTGGAGGTCCATCCAAAAGGGGAAGGTTTGATGATTCTAAAGCTAGTAGTGTTAACAGGCCACTTCAGCAAAAGCAAAGCATATCAGAATTTTCTACCGCTAGCACTCCAAATTATGGCCAAGGTAGGTCTCATGTCCCCACTTGTCCACAATGTCGAAAACATCATTATGGTACTTGCAGGAGAGCTTCTGGTGCATGTTTCAATTGTGGGAGTTTTGATCACAAAGTGAAGGATTATACTAATCCTAAAAATGCTCTTTCCTTGAGAACTGAAGGCTTAGTTCAGAAGCCTCCTATTAATCCTTCTCGAACTCATGAAGGTTCAAGACCTAAAAATACACAAGCAACAGGAGCAAGTGGAGCGAATAAAGCTAGTGGATCACGGGCTACTGCACGCACTTATGCTATGAGGCAGAGGGAGGATCAAGATGGGCAAGACGTGGTTGTCGGTAAATTTCACTTATTTGGATTATGTGTGTTCACATTGTTTGATCCCGGTTCTACACATTCCTATCTTTGTTCATCACTTGCTCTTCCTGAAAATATGAAATCTGTGAGACTTGATTTTAATGTGTTGGTTGAAAGTCCTTTGGGTTGTTAGGTTGTGTGTAATCGAGTTTATCAAGATTGTCCCTTCATGATTCAAAATTTAGTCTTCCCTGCTGACTAGATTGAAATGCTCTTCAAGGATTTTGATGTTATTATCGGGATGGATTGGCTTTATAAATATCATGCAGTTGTAGATTGTAGGTCTAAGCAAGTGACTTTTAAAGATCCTACATTTTCACATATCATTGTTCAAGGAGAAAGATCATTGACAGCTAGTATTATCTCGGCGGCCTTGGCAAGAAAATTGATGCATCAAGGTTGTGAGGCATACCTTGCTCACATAGTTGATTCACGGGTAGAGAGTCCTGGTATCAAGGACATCCCTGCTGTGTGTGATTTTCCAGAAGTCTTTCCAGAAAATCTTCTGGGATTGCCCCCGGAAAGAGAGGTTGAATTTCCTATCAAGCTTATTCCTGGATCTGCCCCTATTTCTATTACTCCTTATAGAATGGCTCCGGCAGAATTAAGAGAATTGAAATCTCAATTACAAGAACTTCTTGAGAAGGGTTTTATTCGACCTAGTGTTTCTCCTTGGGGAGCCCCGGTGTTATTTGTAAAGAAGAAAGATGGCACTCTCAGGCTTTGTATTGACTACAGACAATTGAACAGAATCACAATTAAAAATAAATATCCACTACCAAGGATCGATGATTTATTTGACCAACTGAAGGGTGCTAAAGTATTCTCGAAGATTGATTTAAGATCTGGATATCACCAACTACGTGTTAGAGAGAAGGATATTCCTAAAACTGCTTTTAGAACTCGGTATGGTCATTATGAATTTTTGGTGATGCCATTCGGGTTGACAAATGCTCCTGCGGTATTCATGGATCTAATGAATCGAGTATTCAAGCCTTATCTTGATCAGTTTGTGGTTGTTTTTATAGATGATATTTTAATATTTTTCAAAAGTAGAGAAGATCATGATAAACACCTCCGGATTGTTTTGCAAATTTTGAAAGAGAAAGAACTTTATGCTAAACTTTCCAAGTGTGAATTTTGGCTTGAGGAAGTGAAGTTTTTGGGCCATGTTGTATCGGTCGAAGGCGTTAAGGTGGATCCTAGTAAGATACAAGCAATGGTTGAGTGGAGACCTCCCAAAAGTCAAACCGAAGTAAGAAGTTTCTTGGGCTTAGCAGGCTATTACAGAAGATTTGTGAAAGGCTTTTCTATTATCGCCTCTCCATTGACTAAGATGTTTCAGAAGGAAGTGAAGTTTACTTGGAATGACAAATGCCAAGAAAGCTTTGAAACTCTCAAATCCTTGTTGACTCAGGCACCTATACTTACTTTACCTACTAAAGGGAAGGAGTATGTAGTATATAGCGATGCTTCTCACAATGGTCTCGGATGTGTTTTGATGCAAGACGGGAAGGTTATTTCTTATGCTTCTCGGAAACTAAAACCGCATGAATTGAATTATCCTACTCATGATCTTGAACTTGGCGCGATAGTGTTTGCTTTAAAAATATGGCGGCATTATTTGTATGGAGAGAAATGTTATATATTCACTGATCACAAGAGCTTAAAGTACTTGAGTACTCAGAAGGAGCTGAACCTCCGACAGCGTAGATGGCTTGAACTCATTAAGGATTATGACTGCACAATTGATTATCATCCAGGTAAAGCTAATGTGGTTGCAGATGCCTTAAGTAGAAAATCCTTCGCAAGTATTTCTCTCAAGCCTTTGCCCTTGCTTCTTGAGCTAAGAGCCATGAATATTTGTTTGACACTTGATTCAAAGGGTTTAGTTGTCGCTAATTTGCAAGTAAAGCCAATATTACTTGAACAGGTGAAAGAAGCACAAAAGTTGGATGAGAAACTTGTCAAAGTGACCCGAGAAGTTCAAAACGGGGAAAAACTTGATTTTACATTATTAGAGGATGGTGTCTTATTTTATCAAGATAGACTTTGTGTCCCTAATGATGACAATTTGAAGAAAGAGATACTGAATGAAGCACATACCTCATCCTATGCAATGCATCCTGGGGGTACAAAGATGTACCAAACCATCAAAGCAAATTATTGGTGGAATGGTATGAAGAAAGACATTTCGGAGTTCGTTTCTAAATATTTGATTTGTCAACAAGTAAAGGCAGAACATCAGGTTCCAGTTGGGTTGCTACAGCCCTTGTCAATACCAGAATGGAAATGGGAGAGAATAACTATGGACTTTGTTTCTGGACTTCCTCGCACCCAAAGAAATCATGATGCAATATGGGTGATTGTGGATAGGCTGACCAAGAGTGCGCACTTCTTAGCAATCAGGATGGATTACTCACTTGAGCGATTAGCTTAATTGTACATTAATGAGATTGTAAGACTACATGGGATCCCTATGTCTATTATATCTGACCGAGATCCAAGATTTACATCTAGATTTTGGGGGAAGCTTGCAGGAAGCGCTGGGTACTAAGCTGAAATTTAGCACTTCATTTCATCCTCAGACAGACGGTCAGTCGGAAAGGGTGATACAAGTTTTGGAGGATATGCTTCGAGCTTGCATTATAGAGTTTGAGGGTAGTTGGGACAAACATTTGGCTTTGATCGAATTTGCTTATAATAACAGTTACCAATCGAGTATTGAAATGCCTCCCTATGAAGCTTTGTATGGAAGAAAATGTCGGACCCCTCTTTGTTGGAGTGAAGTTGGTGACAGGAAACTCATTGGTCCTGAAATTGTGCAACAAACAGAGGACAAAGTAAAAATTATCAAGGATCGTCTAAAGATTGCTTCGGATAGACAAAAGTCGTATGCTGATCTTAAAAGACGTGACATTGAATATCAAGTGGGAGATAAAGTATTTTTAAAGGTGTCTCCATGGAAAAAGATTATGAGATTTGGCAGAAAAGGGAAGCTTAGTCCTCGATTTATTGGGCCGTATGAGATACTTGAAAGGGTTGGACCGGTTGCATATAAATTGGCTTTGCCACCTGAGTTAGACAAGATACATAATGTCTTCCATGTTTCTATGCTTAGAAGATACCGTTCTAATCCATCTCATGTTCTCCCAGTTGAATCTATTGAGGTTAATCCTGATTTGACGTATAATGAATAACCTATTTTGATTCAAGCTCGGGAAGTGAAGCAACTTAGAAACAAGAAAATCCCCTTAGTAAAGGTACTTTGGAGGAACCATTCAGGAAAAGAAGCTACCTGGGAGAGAGAAGAAGACATGAGGACCCAATATCCGCACTTGTTTCGGGACTAAGGTAAGATAAATTTCGAGACGAAATTTCTTTAAGGGGTAGAGAGTTGTAACACCCCTAAATGCTTACAAGAGTCTCATGGTGATTTACCGTTGCTTAAATTCTACAATATGTTTTATTCACATTTTGGGGATCTTGAAATTTGGTGATAGTTGCAAACTTGCTTAGCATAAATTGTTATCGTAAGTTAAGGGATTGTATTGGGGTATCTAGAAAATATTCTATTCTAATTATGTATAACTAATTGGTGATGAGGCATATATATATTAATATGTAAATATGCATTTTTGGGCAGCACACAAGGTGTTGGGCAGCACCTTTACCTGCCAGCTGTCCAAGTGATAAACATCACTTGGATTGGATGTGTTTATATATATATATATATATATATATATATATATATATATATATATATATATATAAGTCTCTTTAAAGCCACAAAATTTTAGAACTTAAATTAACCTTTTCTTCATCAGAATCACAAGAAAAACCTTGGTCTTTTGGCTGAAATTCAAGATACAAATCACCTTGTTTGGTAAGTGCTGAAAATCTGTTTCTGAACTAGGCAGTGTTTGGTAAATTGTGTATATCTTGTGATCTGGAAATCTGTTTTGGGTGAATAAATATGTTTTAGAAAGCTGGTTCACATATCTACAACTCTTATGTTTATTTGAAAGTCTGATTTAGCTGTTATGGATATGAAAACTGGAACGCAACACAGGACAAGTTCTGTCCAGATTTCTCTGTTGTTGTAGCTGAGTAGGTTGTGTTACGTTTAGAATATATCAGTATCTAGAACTCTGTTTTGGGTGCATAAATATGATTTGGAAATCTGGTTCATATATCTACAACTCTTATGTTTATTGGAAAGTCTGATTTAGCTGTTATAGATGTGAAAAATTGGACGCAACACAGGACAAGTGTTGTCCAGATTTTGGGTTTAGAATTCCGGTAGGAACCACTGTTAGCGTATTGATGATATCTTTTAGTACAAAATATATTTTTTAGTGATTCTTATTGCGTTGAAATCCTAAGAGATGTATCTACAACTTTAATGAAGGTTACAAAATCTATTTTGGCTGATTTCCTATTCAAATTTAAGTTGCAACATGGGGTACTAAACTGGCCAGAATCACTGTTTTGAGAAAAGAATTTTGTCTGTGTGGGCTGAGCTTACTAATGATGATAATCCTATTTTATTTTGATATTATTGAGATAATAGGACTTAAAGAAGTTATTTAATTGCATTTTTAAGGTTGTATAGACTTGTGAACAAGTTGAGGAACTTGACACGTTGGTTAGTCTCCGGTTTGAGCTTGCGAAATTTATTGGACTATTGCTACGCTAAAGTATTGAGGTTTGTGTATAAACTTGTACTTGAACTCTTGTGATGGCTGGTATAAATGAAATTTGATCTTGATACCTCAGCTACCTCTTGTTACTTTGCATTGTCATGTTGGTATGATGCTTGTGTAACTCGCCCACTTGTACGGATTGTTTGATCACTTGGCACTCTTGTTGGGACTATGTCCTTCTTGTGGCTGCGGCTTTGTCACTATTGGTAGGCCTCTTGATTCAGATCATTTGCCATCTTGACTCTGGATTTGTAGTTCGTCTTAGGAATGGAAGTTATCCATTTTAAGTACGAACTAGAAAGCCATTTTTAATATGGTTCTTGGTCTTCTTGATAGAGGGCTTCGGTCCTTCTTGATATAGGGCTTCGGTCCTTCTTGATACAGGGCATCGGTCCTTCTTGATACAGGGCAGCGACCCTTCTTGATACTTGCTTGTGCAGGGTGTGACGACATGAAGTATATATGGGGCGAGCCTTGCTATTGAAATTCTTGGAAAAGGGTGCTATGAGCTTCTTGATATTTGTATCTTTGAATATCGAATTTGATACTTGTTATCTATTGTTACTTGATTTATTTATTATATTTCAAGTATGATGCTTATTGACTGGGAAAAGGTGGCTTGATGAATTTTGAGGTTTTCGACCCTATAGTTTTTACACCACTAAGCTTTATGCTTAGCGATAGTTGTTTCTATCGTAGGGGCTGATCGAGGGGAGTGATGAAGATGGCCATGGGAGATGGAAATTTTGAGAACTTAAAAGAAGATCACATTTGCATATAGGCATATATATTTTGTATACATTTTGGTACTTATATACGATCTATATGATGTATATATTTGCATTCGATTTTGAAGCCTTACCGTATCATGTTCAGGAGTTGTAATCTAAGTATGGCTATGTGTTTGGTTTATTTGGGGTGTGTAAGCCCAAGTTTTGTAATATGTTACATGTCCTACTTGTTGGTAATGATTGTATAAAGCATGAACCCAACTAGTTTGGGTACTCGGAAGTGGATAATTTTTATTATCATGAATTACTTGCATGGGGAAAAAAAAGAAAAAAAAATATATATATATTTTTACATCTTGTAATTTATGTGCATACGGTAAATGGAAAAGGGGTTGCTACATTACAGACCTCATCAATGAATTATTAAGGATCTTCCTCAACCATAGAACCATGAAACTCTACAAGATTCATTCTAGTGAAGTGTCTCACTCTAGTTACTATCATAGTCACATTTGGGTTCACGGGGACCACAACCACCCTATTGGCTTGTGCCATCATGGCTTGACCAGACACTTCAAAAGTTGCCCTAAGCTTTGCATTACTCCATTGTTACGCCAAAGGGTAGAATGGATCTTAAGGAGGAGCTTTCCATTCCATGTTTGTTCTAGTATATGCCCTATGAGTGGTCATATCCTGTGAAGCATTGAATAAGGATTAAGAGAGAGACATTATAGACTTAAACTTTATCGCATGATTTTAGAGTAATGAAAAAAGTGGAGTTTTCTAAACATCTTATAGCCTCTCATTCATAAATGTGAAGTGTTTCACACTTATGAACAAGACACTACTTGACGTGGCTTATGAGATTTACTAGGACCTTTCTAAACCTTGTGCTGTGAATACCAAGTTTGTCACGACCCAAAGTATACCCTTGCTATAACATGGCATATAGGACCTAGAGAGGCCCTACCCAATCCACTTAGAATACATCATACAAGATAATAGAAATTCAAGAGAGTTCAAAAGAAAATTTTAAATCAGATAAGATTAAATAAAGTGTAGCGGAAGTTTAACATAGTCTTAAAGCCATATAATATATCAAAAGTGATCGGGATGTAACACGCACATCACATACAACATTGAAAAGAATTAAAGACAAAAAGCAATAAATCGAGGTCCTTGAAATATGAGGACTTACCAATCTTTAATCTACTCAAGTGATCCCTAGCCGCTGTGGTGGGACAGTCGTGACTTAAGTCCGCGAAAAACCCCATTTTTGTTATTTTCTACAAACCTTTGTTCTTCAGAGCTAAAGGATAACCCAAGGCGATTTCTTGGTAGTTTTCCACAACTTCTAGTCCTTAATGTAAGGATTTTTTCCCCTAATTCATATTTCGAATCCTAAAACTTAGAATCTTGGGTAATTATCATTGGGAGAGGGTTTTGGCCTGAAGTTGATGGTGGGAAAAAGGCCAAGCTGGACATTAGGATCATGGGCCTGGTCTAAGATTGTTATAATCCAGGTAAATTAGATCTTTTTTATTGATCCTTGCATTATATTACATGGTATATAGACCAAGAACAAGCTGAAAGACTTCGGATGGTGAAGGCTGAAGTGTCTTAGGAGTATTCAGGCTTGATTTTGAGGTAGGTGATGGTTGATTTCTTGTTATGTGATATATGTTAGATAATTGCTTCATTATATGCGTGCATGTATGTGAATAGGGAAATGTGAATCAAATATAATGAAATGATTATGTGTGAACAATACATGCCATGAACCTGTTACTTGATTGTATGACCATGACAACTGTTCATTATGGGTGTGATTGTGACTCAGGTTGTGCTAACTTTATAGGGTGTCACATTCTGACAAATATATTTGATCGAGTTTCCTGTTTCGGCATACATAATAGGCTCGATGTTACGTTTCGACACATGTATATTGAATCATGTATCATGTTCCGATACACTAACAGTTTGGGTATGAATTCCATGAGAGAACCACTTATGATTATTAATTTCATGTTTACCGGTCATTGATATTGGAAAATTTTATGTTGTTTCTAGAATGATAATTGAACTATGCATTTCGTATATATGTGCTTAGTGCGTTGTATTTGTTGTATATATTGTGCTTATTGAGTAGCCGTGTGATCCTACCAGTACAATGTAGTTTCATGTACTGATACTACACTTTCTCTTTTTTTGTTGAGTAAAGGGCATCTTTAGGTGTCTACTGGCTGACCTCAGTTAGGAGATTATTGATCGCAATTAGAATCAAGGGTGAGTTAGTTCTTTCAGGCTACCATGGATCCTTCTTTGTTTACTCTAGTCTTTGCAAACTCAGTCTATCTGTTTAGGCTACTATGTTTAGCTTTCGGCGTTGAACCCCTTTTTCTTAAACTTTTCGGTTAAACAGAGTTTTGGTACAAATGAATTTCAATTCTAGGGGTTGAATTTCCACATTAGTTGTTTGTTAGACCATCGGAGTTTATGGGAAATTTATATTTTTTTAGTCATTTAATCCTGCTTCTATGTCGTTACATGCTTAGTTTTTGTTAAATTGCTTAGTTGCATTGTAGTAATGGTTTTCCCACTGAAGGATTAGTGTGGGTGTCAATCACGGTGGTCTGGATCATGAAAAAGTTGGTATCAAGCCCAAGGTTTATCGATCTCATTGTACCAAAATGAGTCTAGTAGAGTCTTTTGGAATAATATGGAGCTGTACTTTTCTTCGAAAGGCTACAACACTTTAGGAAATCTCTATGTCTTCTTCTCCTTTATTTCTATGACTTGATTCTAATTGGTATCTGGTGATCCTAATTGGTATATGATATCTTTCAGTTTTTTGTCTGCATATATTTAACACAGGATTCAATGACGTCAGGCACATAGCCCTCACTAGTGATCCAGCAGAGGAGTTCGCAGCCAGAGGTAGGGGTAGGGGAAAAGTAAGGGGCAAGGGCAGGGGCAGAGGAAGAGTGGCACCCGCCAAGGGTGGAGCCTCAGCTGATAATATTCTTAGGGAAGAGGCCCCTCATGCACATCAAGAAGAGGTAAAAGAGAATGGGAAGATTGAGGATGAGGAAGATGTTGAACTGGAAGAGGATGCACCAACTGGAAGTATTGACGTTCCTCCCTTAGAGCTAGTGCTAGCTCAGAAGATCATGACTTTTATAAAGGGGTTGGTCTGTCCTGTTGTCCTTCCCACACTGCAAGCTGCTCAACCTCCGATCAGCCGCCCAGTTACTACTGCTATTCCTAGAGTGGATGGATTATTAGGCATTGATGCCTTATTCTATCCCCTATTGGGCTTTGTGATGACTAGTATTGAGCATGTGATGTTGACTAAGTTTCTAAAGTTGAAGTCGCCTGTGCTCAATGGTTCTAACAGTGAGGGTGCCTATGAGTTCATTCTAGATTGTTATGAGAGGCTTTACAAGTTAGGCATCTACACCAGCATGGAGTACAATTCGTGACCTTTTAGCTTCAAGGTAAGGCTATGTACTGGCAGAGGACGTCAGGGCAAAATACGTCGATTGGTCAATATTTGCAAAATCAAGGGGAAGTTTGAGTACCTCGAAGTCATTGGTGGTATAGGTCTAGGCTTAATTTCATATTATAGGTTCGTATTTTGATCATCATGGGATTTGGGTTGGAAAGGTCTAGGTCAAAAACTGGCACAAAGGACCTTTTGACGAGCTTAATTGAGCTTGCCAGATGGCTCGATGGTTCGCCAAGAGACTCTTGGGTCACCCTTTTATTTTCCAAGTTTGATTAATTGTTTCTGTAACATTTGGAGATATGTTTGAGCTCACCGAGTTCACTCAGCGACTCGCAGGATGTCTATTAGATTGCCTTTTCTAAGCCCCAGATTTTAGAAAATGTTTTTAAGCATTTGGCGAGCTACTTGTAGTTCGCCAAAGGATGTCAGTAAGCTTCCAAATTGCCCTATATGTCCCTGAATCATTGTGATATTTGAGTAATTTTATTTTGGAATTTTCGGCGAGGTCGATTTGGTTAGCTGAAGGGGTTCAACGACTCGCCAAAATACTTGGTAAGTTTTCCTGCCTTTTTTGTTTAACTTTGATATTTTGTTTGAACTGCTGCTAACATATTTGTTTGTTCTCTGATTGTTTTATATATATGGCAAGACCTAAGGTGCCAGGCAGGAATCAACAAACCCAAAAGCGAGCACGAGGAATAGTAATATATAAGGGTGTTGCACCCACACAAGTTACACAAGCCAAATTTCCTCTAACAGGGGGAAAGGAATAGGCAAATACAAGGGGCTTGTTGAGCCAATTCTAGTAGAGACGAGCTTCGATAGCACGGGTATCTATGTCACCCACCTCACCGCATCAGAGTCTGACAATGAGGGTAACTCAGGGGCTAGATTGCCAATCTCCGTATCCGAGCCAAAGGATGGCCAAGCCCTATAGAGGAGGAGAGTAGAGTTGCTCTCTAAAGCACTACATGACCTAGATAAGATACTAGTACCTCGTCCACCTCCAGCATAGACAGTTAAGTAGGTACCTCCAGTGCCACAAGTATAGGCATCCTTTCCTTGGTTATTGAACAGATTAAAGGTTGTCAGGCTGAGGACGATACTCGAGGAGAAGCAACTGTCTACGAATGGGGTGGTAGACCAGTACCCATATGTGTGGAAAACCATCAAGTTCCACAAATTTGAGATCTTCACCCCACCCCAAGGCTCCTACATTCTATCTTGGGTTTAAGAATTCTATACTAAGTATAAGAAATTAGTACTGAAGGGGAAGAAGAAGGCAAGTCCATTTGCACTAGTGGACCATGTAGTGGTATGGGGTATAAGAGTTAAATGCGGTAGCACTGACATTAATGAGGTGCTAAGGTGTACAATGAATGTCATCCATGTGTTGGTAAATAAGATACAACAGAAGACCCTACATTACTTGAAGGGGTGGTTGGCTCCTCTTATCTCCGACATCACACTGACATGGATCGAGATGGGAGTTTAGATAGAGAAGAAGGATTTGAATCTAGGTGTCCAGTTTTGATTCAGATTTATCAGTAGCACCCTGATGCCTCCATAAAACAAGTCTATACTGCAGCATTCGAAGGTTAATATGTGTTGTATCATGGACCGGGATGGGCTAAATCTCGGCCTGATTATCAAGCAGGAGATGACCATGAGGTCAAAGCAGAGTTAGAGTTCACTCATGTTCCCCGTGTTGATCACGGAGTTGTGTCGGTGTGCTCGAGTGCCTTTGGTAGAGAAGGCGGATGTCAAAGTGACTCTCAGTTTCTGTACTAACATTATGAGGATCGAGGTTGAGTACACTAGGGATGAGGCTAAGAGGAGGAAAGTTGCACCATTTGACACTTCCTTGGTGCTTAGCGTGAAGATGCTACAGCAAGACACAACCTCTCCTACCAAGCCGATGAGCCTTCAACTACCATGGCATTTCTATTTCTGTCCCTTCTGGTTCTGCTGTTGTCTCTCCTTCTTTTCCTACTGCCTCCTTTTCTACTGCTGCAACTCCTGCTTCTGAACGCCTATTGACCCAAGCAATGTTTTCAAAATGGGCCATTTGGCCTAGTCTGCTGAAGTACGTCCATTTGGGGAAGAAACATTTGTTCATGGGATGATTGAGAGAGCCATTGGTGCTACCTTAGCTCTTATCCAGGCTGAGTTGAGAGAGAATTGACAGTTGATCGCTGCCCATGGCTTCATATTAAATTCCCTTTTGGTGAGAGTGAAGTCATGTGAGCAGGGTAGGAGTCAAACTAATGATGTGGCGACCTTGAGAGATGATAATTCCATCCTAAGAAATGACATGGATGAGATTAAATCCATATATATGTCTATACTTTTCAGCACGGTGGACCTTCTCGAGGTCCCGAGTACACAGTTTCCACCCATTTTTGAAATCCCTCCGGCTATTTTGACCAGATATGCTGCTATGGCTAATGATGATGCTGAGTCTAATGATGCTCCCGAGATTGATGAGGAGGAGCTTAGTACACTTGCTGTAGCAATGTATAATGACCTGGAGGACTTAGAGGGTGCGATGGTGCAGACTGCTGTGGAGGTGCCTCTTCGGGATACACCTATGGTGGGATCTAGTGAAGCAAAGGATGGAGCTGAGCCGGGCACTGACACCCAAATTGAGGGATGCACAGATATGCAAAGTTAACCTCATGTGTGCCTGACAGGGGGATCTTGACTCTCTTTCAGCTTTATTTTTTAGACTTTCCATTGTTTGACATTGAGGAAAATTGTTAGTTTAAGTTGGGGGTGAGTGAGGTATCTTCATACCTGCCTCATTTGGGTTGTTTTTGTAGATAATCGATTTTCAATAGCTCATTGTGAATGCTTAATTTTGTTGTGACTATTGTATTTAGATCCATTGTTGTTTTAATGTGATTGTCTGTTTTGACCTAAATTTTTTAAAAAAATTCACCTCTTGATGTTTGTAAATGTGGTTGTTGTCTTGCATATTTTAGTGTCAGTTGGTATCGATATTGATGACTTGTGTAGTGCTCTTGATTGAACAATATGTTTGTGCGATTCCAATGAGGCAAATTTGAGTTGCATAAGTCATGTGTGAACTCTTAGCATCTCACTCTAGCAGACCAATTATTGAAATGAATCTTATGATGATCATTGCACGCAAGTTAAAAATGTAGAATCTGGTTTGATGATTGTACTGAATGCCATTTGTGGTGAGTTTTTCTTGAAATGTGTGCTTGACAAAACCTAGAACTTGCCATGTTGGTCTAATTGACTAATGTAGGCAAATGATAAAGAGGATCTTAGGAATAAATTTATGGAGAGTGAACCAAATTTCTATTATACCTCTTTGTGACCACCTTCTAAGAGTGTGAATCAAGCTTAGCACCATTTGAGCCTAACCTTTTCTTTTGGTGAAACATGAGCTCATTTGGCCTCTTTTTACCATTACCTAAAACCTTCATGAAACATCGGTCCTTTTGAATAGACAACTTAGGCCAAAATCCTAAGTTGGGAGTGTGATGAAAAATGAGGAAAGTCAAGAAGTTTGAGAAATTCGCCCTTGAAGGATCGTGTTGAAAAAGCCCCTCCATATAAAAAAGGAGAGGAGAAAAAGAGAAAGAAGAGAAAGATTGAAAAAGAAAGAGAATGTTGCAATACAGTTTGTGCACTGGATAAAAGAAAAGGGGTATCCAATAATTCATGCTTTAAAGAACATAGGGTGGATTATGAGAATAAAAAGGGTGGATTATAAGAATAAAAAATAATGGAAGAAAAGGATAAAAAGTGAAATGCAGGCCATGCTTCATGAAGGTAGAAGTCACTAAACCAAAATGATCATACCTTTACCGTCAGCCCTGTTACAAGTCTTGAAAGACCTTTGTGATCTTGATTGAGCTTATTGTCACGTTGATTGGAAAATCGGGCAAGTCTATGGGTAGAATCATAGATGTGTTTATCTTTGAAAGTGAGAGAGTTGCTTGTGATTCCTAAATTCTTAAATTGGGATGAGCATAGTGTGAGCATGGAATCATTCTCGATGTGAGGGCATTCAAATACCCTTGTTGAGCTTGAATTTACATTTGGAACAAGCATTGTGAGTTTGAGTTCTATTTGACGAAGGCTAGTCATAGTTTGAAATTTGTACTTCACAATTAAGCATTGCATGGGTAAATTGAACCTCATGTGCATTCATGTTGAGTCTTGAGTAGCACTACTTGTAGACATCTCTGTTGAACTTATTGATCATATGTTTTACTTGAGGATAGACAAAAGTTTAAGTTGGGGGTATTGATGAGTCGAAAATTTTGACTCATTTAGGGCTTAATTTAAAGATTTTAAGTTTCTTCAATGACTATTTTATGCTCTAAACTGATGTTAACGTGCTAATTTGTACCAATGAAGGCAAAAGAGCAAGGCAAGGACATTACTTAGTAAAAAGGAGAGAAAAAGTTGAAGATAGAATAGGCTGATGATCAGCAAGACCACTCAATGAGTGACTCTTTAGCTCTCCAAATGTTACAATAGGCCAGCACAGGAAAAAGCCAACTTGCCGATGGAAAGTGGCATTTTGGCAAAGCGCCGACTAGATCAGCAATGGAGATTCTGATCACCTAAAGTAACATAAGGTAAATGGTGAAGAGTCAAGCTAAGATGGTGATCGAAAGGAGCATTTTGCACATCCCCGACCCGGTCAACGACACTCAACTAATTCAGCCGAATGGTCCCAAAGAAAAATATATGTGAACGTATAAATGCAATTTTCAAAACATTATTTTTGAGAGTTCCCACACAATCTAATCTTGAGTTTTATATCTGAAACACTCTAAGCATTGTTTTTTGTCTTTTTGAGTAGGAATTTAGAGTTGGGTGTTAGTTTTGAACTGATTTTAAGCATTGTGAAGATTTGCAATTTGTTACCCAAGCTAATGGAGAATATAGTTAGTAATATTTTATTACTTTTTATGATGTTGAGCTAAAACCCCCATTCTTAGGGGTGTGATTATGTGATTAAATGTTTCAGTTAGCTTCTGGGTCTTAGTATTTACTAATTTAATTGTTGATTTGAGGTGGGTTGAATTGATAGTTGAGTTTTAATTGATGAATTATAGTTGCAAATGTAGTTCTAGTTTAGCATTCTAGGCTTGCTTGGGAAAGAGGTTGTAGAATTAAAACTATCGATTGATGATTGTAGTGATTGGATTATTGAGGATTCAACTTGATAATGTGGGTCGAAATTTAACTCTACCAATCTAGATCGAAAAAGTATATTATTGAAGTCGTGGGCTATTTATAATTGTTGGGCTTTTCAAGGTTTGAGAGTACTCGCTTGATATATAACAGTTGATTGAGATATGGTTGTTACATTGAAAGCCTAGACTACCCAGTGAGATTCAACAACTTTTAGTAAACAATATTCACCCATACAGTGAAGTTGACGTTAAATCGATCACATCCTGAAGGATCCCTCTGTAATTGATTACTCCCCTTTTTTCGTATTTAATAATTGCTCACCCCAATTGACAGTAGTTGTCAAACCCCTAGAATTTACTTTAATTGTTTCAAAAAAATTTAATTCTACAACCAACTAGAGCACTCCTTTCACTTCATAAACTAACTCTCTATCGTATCACTCCCTGTGGGATCGATCGGAACTTTTCAACAGGTTTATACTTGATTGTGACAGCCTACACTTAGAATTGGATGAAGTGTCGTTGAGCATTCTCAAAATTATTTTGCTCGATAATGTCCCTGCCTTGCTCTATTGCCTTCATTACTGATTATTAGCACTTTCACTTGAGGACAAGTAAAAGTGTAAGTTGGGGGTGTCGATGCCTCGGGAACTTCGACTCATTTAGGCTTAATATAAAGTGTTTTAGTGTCCTCAATGCCTATTTTATGCTATAAACTAATGCTAAAGTGCTAATTTACAACAATGAAGGCAAAAGTGCAAGACAAGGAGATTATCGGGTAAAAAAAGCTGAAAAAGTTGAAGATAGAATTGGTTGATGATCGCCAAGACCACTCATTAAGTGCCAAGTCTCTCTTCAGCTCGCCAAATGTTACAGCGGTCCAACCCAGGGAAAAAGCCAACTCGGGGATGGAAAGTAGCATTTCGGAGGAGCGCCTACCGGATTGGGGATGGAGATCCTGATCGCCTAAAGTCATATAAGGTTAATGGTGAAGAGTTAAGCCAAGAAGGTGATATAAAGGAGCATTTGGCACATAACTGACCTAGTCGGCGACGCTTGAATAATTCTGCTAAATGGTCCCAAAGCTTAAAATCAGGGAACATATAAATGCAATTTTCAAAAGAACAAAAAGGAGTTCTAGAGTTTTTGAGAGATCCCACAATATCTAATCTTAGGTTTTTGATCTGAAACACTCTGAACATTGTTTTTAGTCTTTATGAGTAGAAATTTAGTGTTGGGTTTTGAATTTGAACTAATTTTAAGCATTGTAAAGACTTGTAATTTGTTACCCAAGCTGATAGAGAATATATTTGGTAACATTTTCTTTCTCTTTAGGATGTTTGGCTAAAACCTTCATTCTTGGGGGTGTGATTATGTGATTAAATGTTTAAATTAGCATATGGGCGTTAGTATTTACTAATTTTATTGGTTATTTGAAGTAGTTTCATTTGATCATTGAGTTTTAATTGATGAATTGTAGTTGCAAATGCAATTTTAGTTTAGCATTCTAGGATTTCTTGAGAAAGAGGTTTTAGAATTAAAACTATCAGTTAATGATTATAGTGATTGTGTTATTAAGGATTCAACTTGAGAAAGTGTGTCTAAATTCAATCTTACCAATCTAACTCGAAAAAGTAGATTAATTGAGGTTTTGAGTTGTTCATAATTGTTAGGCTTGTCGAGGTTTGATAGAACTGGCTTGATTCGTAATAGTTGATTGAGAAATGAGTGTTATGCTTAAAGCCTAGCCTACCCACTAAGATTTAACAACTTTTAGTAAGCAATAATCACCCATACAGCAACATTGGCATTCAATCCATCACATCACTAAGGATCCCTCTCTAATTTATTACTCCCCTATTGTTGTAGTTGATAATTTCTCACACTAACCCCCTAATTGACAATAGTTGTCAGACCCCTGCTATTTACTTTAATTGTTTTGATAAAATGTTTACCACTACAACTAAATTGAGGACTCCTTTTACTTTGTAATTGAATTGTCTACCCTATCACTTCCTGTGGAATAGACCCCAACTCTTCGTTGAGCTAATCAATTAGAATTGGATGAAGTGTAGTTGAGCTTTATCAAGCTCAAAATCATGTGCTATATTACTAACCCTCTTGGATATTTGGTAAGGGCCAGTGTATCGAGGACTACGCTTTCCTTTAATACCAAACCACATAACACCCTTTATGAGTGAAACATTCAATTATACCCAATTATCAACCTCAAACTCCCAATCTCTTCTTGTAACATAAGTATAGTATTTCTAACAACTCCACGATGTTTTCAACCTCTCCTGAATTGCTTTCACCTTCTCCATGGCTTGATTAACCAAATCAGGTCCTATCAACTCAGCTTCTCCAACCTAAAACCAACTAATAGGAGATCTACACTTTGACCCATATAGAGCCTCATACGGAACCATTTAAATGTTGAAATGGTAACTATTATTGTATGCAACCTCAATAAAAGGTAAGTCATCATCCCAATTACCTTCGAAATCCAAAACACAAGCTCTCAACATATCCTCTAAGGTTTGAATTTTTTGCTTTGCTATGCCATTGATTTGAGGAGAAAAAGCAGTACTAAAGTTCACCTTTGAACCCATACCTTCCAAAAACGACTTCCAAAACTGTGCGGTAAACTGAGCATCTATATATGAAATTATGGACAAGGGAACTCTATGCTGTCGATTTATCTCCCTAATGTACAGAATTGCATACTTTTATGTTGTACTAGTAGTGTTTATTGATAAGAAGTAGGGAATCACGTAGTTCGATTCTGGATGCATCGCAATAAACAACAAAACACTCTATAACCTATGGTAGAGTCAACACTAGAGTAGTAGTTAACCGAGATTTCAATTCCTTAAAGTGTTTTTGACAAGCATCAAACCATTGATACTTAACTATTTTTTGAGTCATCAGGGACGAAATAGATGAAAACCTCTCGATGACCCATCTATAGTAACACGCCAATACCAAGAAACTCTTTATATTAGTTAGAAAGGTAGGTCTAGGCCAATTCAACCTTGCTTCAATCTTCTAATGAAGGAAAATGTTTTCCTAGAAAACCAGTAGATTTTTGAATTATTTTCTCATTTTGGTTGGTGAGTAGAAAATATTTTCCGCAAAATATTTTTAGTGTTTGATTTATGAATGAATAAAGTTTTTGAGAAATATCTTTTATTTTTACCAGAGTAGAAAATAATTTTTGAAATTGAAAATAGTTTTTAAAAACAAACTTAGATTTTTTGGGAGTGGGGTGTCAGACCCAGGGGTACCCCTTAGATGTAATACGGTGTACTCAACCCCGAAGGGGTTTCATACAATCCCTTAGCATATCATAAACATAAAGCCAGATAAATGATATGGAATTAAAACTTTTTACAATCGAAGTCTTTTCATAAAATCAACTAGAAGTCTAGACATTATTTCAAAAACACATCTAACACAATCGAGTATCAACAGGGTCCAAGCCCTTTACAACATAGTCTCAAAGGAAAAGTAGAAGAAACTAGAAATGAACAACTTTCGACCTCGAATCATAAGGAATCACCAAATGTGTGTAGAATAGTCAATCCAAACTTCGATCAAGAAGGAATCATACCTCAACAACCGGGACCTACACTTATAGAAAAATGTAGAAAAATATGGAAAGTACAAAATTGCACCAAGTATAGTTTCCATGCATAAAATCCTTGCAAACATGCTAAAAAGGGACATTTAGTTGAAACCATGCATTTTATCAAGTTTAAGAGTCATCATGCACATTTGTGTAGAAACATTAGTTAAACCATTCCATAAGCAACCCTAAGTTATACTTGTGCAATGAATAGATAAGATCCCATAATGCTATCTAATACTAAGTACCACCTTTAGGTCACCAACATCATACATATCATGCTTTGGCCTCATCATAGTCAATACTCATAGGCAAGGAGACATTCATATTCATTAACTTGCAACAAGGATAGCCACTAATAGCAACAATCCATTTAAACATGCATAATTCATAAGTCATCATAGCATAAAGGAACCACACCACAACCTCTCTCAAAGTCCACTTGTTCCATGCATGAATAAAGTCACATACCACCATTCACACTTAGTAGAGCTTCTTGAGAAGTCATAAGTCATAGTTCATGTTCATGTTCTTGTAATAGTTCATATTCTTTTCATGTAGGGAAATAAAGCCTTAACCGACATAAACCATATGAGCTACGTTGAATCCAGTGTCATGCCCCCACACCAAATATAGGTATCCTACTTTCCTAAGGTAGAATTCATGTTTGATAGCCTAGGTGGATCCACTAGCTAAAGACCTATGAGGGCACATAGTTACGAGATAAGGAGATTGCTACTAGAAATCGGGATTAATTGTTGTAAAAGTTTTCCATCTCATGAGAGAACTATTTTGGGAACCCGGACTAACTAGCGTAAAAGGAACCCATTGGAAAGTCGGATCATCTAACGTAAAAGATTCCATCTCATTTTCATATCCACTCGGGTCTAAGCATAATTCCTTTAAATTCATGTTAAGTTTTTACTTAAGTTCATGGCCATGGAAGAATGCCCTAGCACTCAAACCAACATGGTATCATGATAGCTCATAGATTCAATAGGTGAGAATAGTCTTTCAACCTTAGAATCATTACTATGTGAGTAAACCTTTCACTTCATGTTCATAGTTTGTTCATGAGAATAACCTTCTATCAACACAACCAGATCATCACAGTCATAAGTAATTCATGCATAATAATGTGTAAGGGTATAGGGAAGAATGACCTTTCAATTAATACCATAATTACACCAGAATCATAGAATCTTTATTCTCAAAATAAATCTTGAAGCACATGTATAATTCTCATAACTTACCTTCAAGAAACATGAATCACATTCAACCCAATATCTAGAATTTCTACATTAGATATGGATAATAACATAATTCAATCAATCTAAAAAAAACCCCATTTACATGCTTCTAAAATAAATCAACCCATATTAAGCTCACAATTTAGCAATAGAGGGAATTCATGGGTTCTTGGGGGAATTTTACCATAATCAACCTTAAATCATCAATTCAATCACAACCCAACATAATTCAACTATTGAAAATGTTTTTAAAGAGAACCATGTTATTCGAATAAAACCCTAACTTTTTGGGGAAATTATAAGATTTGAAATCTAGTTTTTGAAGGAGCTCCATGGGTGAAATCTACCCATGGATGAAAACTACCATTCCTTCATGATGAATCTTCAAAGAATTTCATGGAAAACCCTTTATTTCTTCAAGCCCAAGCTTCAATTTTACTCTTCTTCTTCTTGGGTTTTTTAGAGAGAGAAATATTGTGAGGAAGATGAAGTTTTGATTTTGATTTGGGTCTTTGTGAAAATGATTTAGTTTTGGGTGAATAATGACTTAAAATACGTTTTATACTTATTTCAAAAAAAATATAAAATATACCCATTTTAATTGGACAAAAAAAATTTATGAAATTGGCCCTCACCCAAGTGGACTAGCCAAACATCTAAGGCAAAGCCCACGAGGGGCTTCACGGGTACAGGACTGCTCCACGTGTTGTGGTTCCTTATGTGGACTTGTGCCCTTGGCCTATGTGGCTAAGGCATGGCCCACGAGGGCTTTCATGAGCCGTGGTCCCTCACTTAGACTTTCCCCTTGCCCATGTGGCTAAGGTAATGTTCACGAGAGGCCTTCCAAGGGCAGTGGAGCTTTCCACTCTCCGGGAACCCTCCCTTGAACTTAAATCCTTGCGAACACAGCTAAGGCATTGGTTCATGAGGGTTTCCATGGGCAGTGAAGTCTTTCACCTGTGTGAAGCCTCGCGTGGATAGTGTACTTAGCCAAATTTTGGGGGCTAATTTAATGTCCTCCTTAAGGACCCTTGGTTGGTCCTTAGGGGGTTGTACCTTGACGTTGAGCCTAGAAAATATTCATTCTAAGTACAGGGAGCTATTTTACAACTCTAAACCACGTATCAAATTCTAAAACTCCTACGTAAGTCTTTAGTTTTACCTACTAATTTTTTGGGGTTACATTATCTCTCCCTTGGGAACATTCGTAGTCGAATGACGATCTAGACACCTTACAAAATTTAAGACTCAAGACTAGCAGCCCAACATGCATGAAATATCAAAATAATGCACCACTTAAAGGAGAAAACTTCAACTCCATCTCAACATGATCAATGCAACAAAATGGAAGTAGGAAATATATCTATCAACCCAATATGCATGGAATTCAAAAATTCTCATGTTCATAGAAGGAACTACCTTCTCTAACAAAAGCATGATCAACACAACAATATGAAACCAATATGCCGCCTTATAATACATAATAAAACATGTTCATCAATTCACCTCATGAAGTCAAATATGCAACATCATACTCAAATGCACAACAACATGAGGAACACATAAATCATGTAAATTCATTTCATTACCAAACATGATTTTTTCTCAAGAACATGCATAATCACAAGGAAATCACAGAAAACACATATATCTCACATGGCTCCCAAAACTAGGAACTCAAGAGGAACTACTTACCCTAAGCTTAAATAAGAGTAGAAGGAAAAAGATGAGGATAGAGGGATTTCATATTAGCCTCAGCCTCCATGTAGCACCCTAAACTAGATTATTCCTCCATAAAACCTTTACGGAAGCTATTTCCTTGTTTCTCAACCTTTTAACTTATTAGTTCAAGATTTCTAATGGAACATCCTCATAGGATAGACTCTCATCAACCCCCAATCCTTATAAAGGGATAATGGATACAAGATCTCCAATGCACTTCTTAAGCATATAAACATGAAGCATCGGGTTAGCCAACTCATTTAGTAAGTCTAACTCATATGCAACTTTCCAACATGTTTCAATATTTGATATGGGCCCACATTTCGGGGACTAAGCTTCCCTTTTTTCAAAACCTCATCATACCTTTCATAGGTGAGATTTTCAAGTAGACCTAATCATTAACTTCAAATTCTAGATCCCTCCTTCTAACATCAGCATAAGACTTTTCCTAACTTCGGGCAGTTTTCAACCTTTCTCTCATGAGTCGGAATTTTTCAATGGCCTCATACACTAGTTCGGGACCAATTAGAGCAATTTCACTTACTTCAAACCAACCAAATGAAGATCTACATCTCCTCCCATACAAAGCTTCAAAAGGAGCCATGATAATACTTGAGTGGTAACTACTGTTGTAGGCAAACTCTATTAATGGTAGATGGTCATCCCAAATACCCTTGAAGTCAATAACACATGCCCTCAACATATCCTCTAAGGTTTGGATGGTATGTTTTGCTTTCCCATAGGTTTGGGGATGAAAAGTTGTGCTAAGCTTAACCCTAGTACCAAGCCCCTTTTTGGAATGACTTCAAAAAGTGTGAAGTAAATTGAGTACCTCGATCAAAAATAATTCACTATCTCCTTAATATACAATTTGGCATAGTCTTCCGCCAAAAAGGAAACCTTGACGGGAATAAAGTGGGCTGATTTTGTCATCTGGTCTATAATGACACAAATGGAATCATGTTGCCTTCAAGTACGAGGAAAACCCACAACAAAATCCTTATTCACATCCTCCCACTTCTAAGTGGGGATATATATATCTTGGGACAAGCCACCAGATTTTCGATGCTCGGCTTTAACTTGTTGACAATTTGAACACTTGGCCACAAAACCCGCTCTATCCTTCTTCATACCATTCCACCAATAGACTTCCTGTAGGTCACGGTACATCTTGGTGGCTCCCAGATGAATTGAATACCTAGAACCATGAGCCTCTTCTATAATTTGCTCTCTCAAGCCATCAACATCCGAAACACATTATCAACTTTGGTACCTAAGAACCTTATCTCCCCCTTGGGAGAAAGCCATAATGAACTTCTTAAGTACTGATTCTCTTAACTCAACTAATATGGGATCATGGTCTTTTTTGGACTTCACATCTACCACAATGGTTGATTTTAAGCCATTATGAACCGTGATATCACCCTTCGGGGAATCTACTAGTTGGAAACCTAACTGGGCCAACCTATGTACATAACAAATTAAATCTTTCTTCCTATCTTCAATGTGAGCCACACTCCCCATGGATAATCGACTAAGGGCATCTACTACCACATTAGCTTTGTCGGGGTGATAGAGGATGCTCATGTCATAGTCCTTTAAAAGTTCTAACCACCTTTTTTGTCGAAGATTTAAGTCCCTTTGGCCAAATAGATATTGGAGACTCTTGTGATTGGTGAAAACATCAACATGGACCCCATACAAGTAATGTCTTCATATTTTCAAAGAAAATACTACCACTGCTAATTCAAGATCATATGTCGAGTAATTCTTTTCATGTACCTTGAGTTGCCTTAAGGCATAGGCAATTATTTTCCAGTGTTGCATCAGGACACATCCCAAACCTACTCTAGAGGCGTCACAATATACAACAAAACCATCGGTACCCTCTGATAAGGTTATCATCGAAGCTGAGGTAAGCCTATCTTTTAATTCTTGGAAGCTTTTCTCACAAGCTTCCGACCACACAAACGTAGCCTTTTTTTGAGTCAAGGCCGTCAAAGGAGAAGCAATAGAGGAAAACCCCTCAACAAACCTCCTATTGTAACCAGCTGAACCCGAAAAGCTTCTAATATCGATTGGTGATAGAGGTCTAGGGCAACTCTTGACCGAGTCCGTCTTCTTCGGACCTACCTCTATACCCTTGCTTGATACAATGTGACCTAGGAATGCAACGGATCTTATCCAAAACTCACATTTGCTAAACGTTGCAAATAATTGATGATCCTTGAGGACTTGAAACACAATTCTCAAATGGTTTATATGGTCACTCTCACTCCTAGAATAGATCAAAATGTCGTCGAAAAACACGATGAAGATCATTTCAAGATATTGTCGGAAAACCCCATTCATGAGGTCCATAAATGCCGCCAGGGAATTAGTTAGGCCAAATGACATCACAAGAAATTCATAGTGTTCATACCTATTTCAGAAATCCATCTTGGGTATGTCAAGCCATCTCACCATTAGTTGGTGATATCCCGAATGAAGGTCAATTTTCGAGAAGTAACTAGTGCCTTGGAGTTGATCAAACAAGACATATATTCTTGAAAGGGGATACTTATTCTTTATGGTTACTTTGTTTAGTTGTTGATAGTCGATTCACATTCTAAGAGACCCATCCTTCTTTTTAAAAATTAATACCAGAGCACCCCATTGAGAGATAATAGGTTGAATAAAACCCTTGTCTAGCAAATCCTTTAGTTGCTCTTTCAACTTTTTCAACTCAGCCAGAGCTATTCTATAAGGAGGAATGGATATAGGTTGCGTATTCGGTAAGAGATCAATGCCAAAGTCTATTTCCCGCTCGAGAGGAATACCGGGAAAATCATTGGGAAAAGCTTTTGGAAACTCATTCACTACTGGAACTGACTCTAAAGAAGGAGTTTCAGACTCAACATTCATAACCCTAACAAGATGGTAAATACACTCTTTGGAGATCATTTTCCTAGATTTGAGGAATGAGACAATTCGACCTCTAGGGATAGAATTTTCCCCCTTCCATTCTATAATAGACTCATTTAGAAATTGAAACTTTACTACCAAAGTCCTAAAATCAATAAAGGCATCGCATGCATGCAACCAATCTATACCCAAAATAACATCAAAATCTATCATGCCTAACTCGACCAAATCCACCAAGGTAACTATATAGGACAAAGAAATAGGACAACTCCTATAAAAATATTTTTGCCACCAGCAAGTCACCAACCGAGGTAAAAACCGAAAAAGGCTTTACAACACTTCGGGGAGTATTTCAAATTTCATGGCCACAAAAGGTGTCACAAAGGACAAAGTGGCACCGAGATATAACAATGCATATACATCAATAGAAAACACTTGTAACATACCGGTCTCCACATCTGGGGAGATCTCTTGGTCACCTCTGGATTGAAGATCATAGAAGTGATTTTTTTTTGGGAGCATTGAAACTGGAACTGATTGGAGGAACTTTCTTGCCCTCTCTTCCTTGAGCCTTAAGCATGGGACAATCCCTCATCATATGACCACTCTTCCCATAGCTATAGCAACCATCTATGCCAACAAGGCTCTTACCATCATGTTTCTTACCTTAGTTAGAACAAGTAGACCTCACTATAGAAGATTCAACACTATTGCCTCCTTGAGGCTTAGGGTTAGACACACTATCTTTGTTGACCCTTGGAGCACTAGAAGAGCCTTGGTTGGAGATCCTTCACTTGAACCTTGGTCTACCTTGACCCTCAGACTTACCCTTAAGAAAATTCCCATCATCGGTTCTAGCCCTTTTTACTTCCCTATTAACTTGCTCGAGCCTTTTTTCCTCAATTTATTCGACATGAACCATGAGACATGAAATATTCATATTTGGGATGAGCATTATTGAATGAAATTCATTGACTACCAAGTTGGATACCCCCATAACAAATTTGTTCATCTTGGTCTTAAAATCCGCCACCAAAGTTAAAGCATACTTTGACAATTGAGTGAGCTTAAGGTCATACTATTTCACACTCATACCTCCTTGATGAAGGTTGATGAATTCTTGCATTTTTCATTCCCTCAACTCTAGGGGAAAAAGCCTTTCAAGAAAGACCGACTTGAACAATTCCCAATCTACCGGACCCGCTCCTATAGGCCTTTTACTCTTCAATTGATCATACCAAGTTTGTGCCACACATTTCAATTGGTGGGTGGCTAATTTTGCCTTCTCTTATGGAGACACTCCCATAGCATCAAGCACCTTATAAACCTGATCAATAAACCCTTGTGGGTCCTCCTCCACTTTAGAGTCATGGAATTTAGGAGGATTCATCCTAGAAAAGTCCCTTATCCTTGAAGCGGTCATATTCACATTGGGATTCACATGAGTCCTAGTATCTCTGTTGGCTTGAGTCGTCATAGCTTGAGTTAATATTTGGAGAGCTGACCTTATTTCCATATTTGTCATAGCCCCCGCATCAATAGGAGCTTGAGGAACTTGAGTTTCCTGGGGATCTTTGGGAGGAAATCTTTCATTCAAATTCTCCTCTTCCATCTTTCTTGCGTTCACCCTTCTTGTATTCATATCGTAAAGAAATAAGAGAAAGGTTAGGAAAAGGACTTGATTAAGTTAAAACTCTAAGGCATGACTAAAGAGTAATGAAAAAAGTGAGATTTCCTAAACATCTTATAGCCTCTCGTTCATAAATGTGGCACGCTTCATACTCATAAACAAGACTCTACTAGACGTGGCTTATGAGACATCATCCTAGAATCATTCAAAACATTGTGCTCTAATACCAAGTTTGTCATGACCCAAGGGTAGCCCCTAGATGTAACATGGCTACTAAACCCCGAAGGGGTTTCACACAAGACCTTAGCTTATCATAAACATAAAGCCATAGAAATGATATGAAATTAAAACTTTTTACAATCAAAGTCTTTTCATAAAACCAACTAGAAGTCTAGACATTATCTCAAAAATCCATCTAATACAATCGAGTATCAGTAGGGTCCAAGTCCGTTACAACATAATCTCAAAGGAAAAATAGAAGAAACTAGAACTGAAAAACTTTCGTCCTCGAATCATGAGGACTCACCAAAAGTGTGGAGAATAGTCAACCCAAGCTTTTATCAAGAAGGAAGCACACATCAACAACCGGGACCTACACTTATAGAAAAATGTAGAATAATATGGGTTAGTACATAATTGCACTAAGTATGGTAGCCATGCATAAAATCCTTGAAAACATGCTAAAAAGGGACATTAAGTTGTAACCATGCATTTTATCAAGTTTAAGAGTCATCATGCACATTTGTGTAGAAACATAAGTTAAACCCATCCTTAAGAAATCCTAAGCTATACTTGTGCAATGCATAGATAAGATCCCATAATCCTATCTAATACTAAGTACCACCTTTAGGTCACCAACATCATACATATCATGCTTTGGCCTCATCGTAGACAATAATCATAGATAAGGAGACATTCATATTTATTAATTTGTAACAAGGATAGCCACTCATAGCAACAATCCATTTAAACATGCATAATTCATAAGTCATCATAGCATAAAGGAACCACACCACAAACCCTCTCAAAGTCCAGTTGTATCATGTATGAATAAAGTCCCATACCCCAATTCACACTCCGTAGAGCTTCTTGAGAAATCATAAGTCATAGTTCATGTTCATGTTCTTCTCATAGTTCATTTTCTTGTCATGTAGGGAAATATTGACTTAACCGACATAGACCATGTGAGCTACATAGAATCTGGTGTCATACCCACACCGAAAAGAGGTGTTCTACTTGCCTAAGGTAGAACTCATGTTTGATAACCTAGGTGTATCCACTAGCTAAAGACCTATGTGGGCACATAGTTATGGGATAAGGAGATTGCTACTAGAAACTTGGACTAACTGACGTAAAAGGTTTCTATCTCATAAGAGAACTGTTTGGGAACCCTTACTAACTGGCGCAAGAGGAACCCATTGGATAGCCGGACCTTTTCATATCCACTCAATGCTAAGCATAATTCCCTTTAAATTCATGTTAAGTCTTTACTTAAGTTCATGGTCATGGAAGAATTCCCTAGCACTCAATCAACATGGTATCATCATAGCTCATAGATTCAATAGGTGATAATAGCCTTTAAACCTTAAAATCATTACTAATTGAGTAAGCCTTTAACATCAAGTTCATAGTGTGTTCATGAGAATAGGCTTCTATCAACACAAAAATATCATCATAGTCATAAATAATTCATGAATAATAATGTGTAATGTTATTGGGAAGAATGACCTTTCAATCAATACCACAATTCCACCCCAGTCATAGAATCTCCATTCTCAAAATAAATCTAGAAGCACATTGATGTTTCTGTAATCAAGACACAACTTCCAATTCGAGTATCTATGATCGTACAACAGTAAAGTAACCCAACCAAGGGTTGGGGTCGAGTCCTAAGGTAGTGGTTATGAGAATTAATAGAAAAATAAAATTTAGTTCTAATTAATCATAGCTATAGACATTATCGAATATAAACATACTAAATCTAAAGGGGGTGATGCAAGCATCAATTATCAATGGGGGGTTTTGTATAAATTAACAACTACAAACAATGAAAATATATGAAAACTAGATAGAGAGGGGATTCATGGGATGTGATAGGAATACAAGATAAACTAAACTGTCTGGTACATGCTTTTGATGGTAAATTTTTGAGTATTTGTGACTAGGTTAGACTATAGTGGGGGTAAATTCTCTCTCGAGCTACTTACCCCAAATCGACTCGGTTTCTCTCGAACACTGAGTTGCTGCTTTAAGCACAGCCTTCACCTTAGCCCATTCACTCTCTCGAGCTGAATTTGTGGAAGAAGGACTAGGATTCACTCTCTCGAGCTGAGCCCATGTTGATCTAATACCACCGGCTATCAATTTAGTAGTCTTAGTTTTACAACCTCTCTCTTGAGAAAGAAAAAAATACTAAGATAAAATCTTATTTGCAACTACAAGTCCGTTAAGTTCATACACAACTAACAAACAAAATCACATTTAAACATCAAATAAACCATCCACAAGCAAGACTCAACATATAATATAACTCATATTCACAAAATCACACCCCAAGAATTGGGGTTTTAGCTAGACATGTAAAAGAGATAAAGTTTTATACCAATATCAATTTCCATCAACTGGGTCTGAAGATTTAAGTCTTAAAACACGTCAAGAGTGAAGAATCTTCAAGACCCAAGTCCAATTTCTTAGAGTTGAAACCCTTTGAATCTTCAAGGTCGAAGAACAAAGTCTCCAAAACCCTCTAAAACCTAGACTCTCTAAAAAACTGTAAAAAAAAAATTCTAAAAATAATAGTAATATGATACTAAGCTAGAAATTTAAACAAGTATTTATAGTGTTTGAAAATGTGTTGTGAAGGACCCTTCGACCAAGTTAGTCGGGATCGCTGATACATTTGGCAATTCACTGTTTGGTCGATTTCATCGCCTTCCTGCTTTAGCCTTTTGCCACTTCATATTTTGAGTCATTCGACAATATGGTACTGCTTCGCAGAACTGTTTGGCGACACGCCGACTGCTCCATTTCATATCAAACTTCACCGTTTCCTTCAGGGCTCACGCACTGGAACAAAAAGCAATCTCCAGGTCGATCAGTGACTCGCTAACTGGGCTCGGCGATCTTCGGGCCTTCATTTCTTCGTTCTTTTCTGCTGCCTTGTTCCTTCTTGTCAAGTAGTGTCCATACTTTGCCTCAAACTCCAAATATCTAAAACTTAAGGATTTTCATCGGATATTGAGACAAAATATGCATTTGAGGACACTAGTTTTATCAAAATATAGCCCTAAATGAGACTAAATTGTGGACTCATCACACATGCATCATTCTCATATTCATGTATAATTCACATAACTTACCCTTCAAGAAACATGAATCACATTCAACTCAACATCTAGAATTTCTACATTTTGTATGGGTAATAACATTATTCAATCAATCCAAACAAAACCCATTTACATGCTTCAAAAATCAATCAACCTATATTAAGATCACAATTTAGCAATATAGGGAATCCATGGGTTCTTGGGGGAATTTCACTATAAATCAACCTTAAATCATCGATTCAATCATAACTCAACATAATTCAACCAACGTTTTTAAAGAGAACCCATGTTATTCGAATTATACCTGGGGAAATTGTGAGATTTGAAATCTAATTTTGAGAGGGCTCCATGGGTGAAATCTATCCATGGATTAAAACTACCATACCTTGATGATGAATCTTCAAAGAATTTGATGGAAAACCCTTGATTTCTTCAAGCCCGGGCTTAATTTTTACTCTTCTTCTTCTTGGGTTTTTAGAGAGGGAAATATTGTGAGGAAGATGAACTTTTGATTTTGATTTGGGTCTTTGTGAAAATGAATTAGTTTTGGGTGAATAATGACTTAAAATACCTTATATACTTATTTAAAAATAATATAAAATATACCCATTTTAATTGGACAAAAAAAAATTAAAATTATGAAATTGGCCCTAACCCAAGTGGATTGCCCACACCCCTAAGGCACAGTCTACGAGGGGCTTCACAGGCAGTGGACTACTCCACGTGTCGTGTTCCTTCACGTGGACTTGTGCCATTGGCCCATGTGGCTAAGGCATGGTCCACGAGGGCTTTCACGAGCTATGGAAGCTTCTACGGGTGGTGGTCCCTCACGTGGACTTGCCCCTAGCCCATGTGGCTAAAGCAAAGTTCACGAGAGGCCTTCAATGGCAGTGAAGCTTTCCACGCTTCGTGAACCCTTCATTGAAATTGTTTCCTTGCATACACGGCTAAGGCATTGGTTAACGAGGGCTTCCACGGGTAGTGAAGGCTTTCACCTGCCGTGAAACCTCGTGTGGACAGTGTACTTAGCCAAATTTTGGGGGCTAATTTAGCGTCCTCCTCAAGGACCGTTGGTTGGGCCCTGGGTGGGGGGGGGGGGGTGGTCGTACCTTGATGTTTAGCCCCTAAAATCTTCATTCTAAGTACAGGGAGTTATTTTACAACTCTAAACCACATATGAAATTCTAACACTCTTACGTAAGGCTTTAGTTTTACCTACTAATTTTTTGGGTGTTACATGGGGGTTAGGGGTGGGTAGGGGAGTTTGGTAGGGTGGCAGACGGGGCAGGGGTTGTCGAGGGTAGGGTGAAAAATTAAAATTTTGTAGTTGAAAATAATTTTTAAAAACAAACTTAAAATTTATTTGAGGGGCAGGGGGTGGATGAGTGGGGAAGGTCGAGGATAGGAGTGAAAAATGAAATTTTGAAGTTGAAAATATTTTTTTAAAACAAATTTAAAATTTTTAATTGGAGGGTGGGAGGGGGGGGGTTGGTAGGGGATGTGGGTGCGTTGGGATGGAGGGGTCAAGGGTAGGGGTGGAAAAAAAACATTGAAGTTGAAATTATTTTTTAAATACAAACTTAAAATTTTTTTGGGGGATGGGGGATCTGGTAGGGGGTAGGTGGGGGAAGGGGTGTCGACGGTAGGGGTGAAAATATAAAATTTTGAATTTGAAAATATTTTTTTAAAACAAACTTAAATTTTTTTTTGTGTGTGTGTGTGGGGGGGGGGGGGGTGGTGGATCGAAGGTAGGGGTGAAAATATGAAATTTTGAAGTTGAAAATATTTTGTAAAAACAAACTTGAAATTTATTTGGGGGAGGGGGGGGGGGGGGGACGGTCGAAGGTAAGGGGGGAAATGAAATTTTGAAGTTGAAAATATTTTTTAAAAACAAACTTAAAATTTATTTTGGGGGTGGGGAGGTCGAGGGTAGCGGTGAAAAAATGAAATTTTGATGTTGAAAATATTTTTTTTAAACAAATTTAAAATTTTTATTTGGGGGGTGGGGGGCTGGTAAGGGGTGTTGGTGGGTGGTGATGGGGGGTCGAGGGTAGGGGTGAAAAAACAAACTTTGAAGTTGAAAATATTTTTTAAATACAAACTTAAAATTTTTGTGGGGGGTGGAGGCTCTAGTAGGGGGTAGGCGGGGGAGGGGGTGTCGAGGGTATGGGTGAAAAATTAATATTTTGAAGTTGAAAATATTTTTTTAAAACAAACTTAAAATTTATATATTTATTTGAGGGGGGGGGGGGGGGGGGCTTTGAGGGTAGGGGTGAAAAAATGAAATTTTGAAGTTGAAAATATTTTTTAAAAACAAACTTGAAATTTATTTGGGGGAGGGGGGGGGGGGGGTAGAGGGGAAAATGAAATTTTGAAGTTGAAAATATTTTTTAAAAACAAACTTAAAATTTATTTTGGGGGTGTAGGGGTTAGTAGGGGGTGGGTGGGGGGATCGATGGTAGGGGTGAAAAAATGAAATTTTGAAGTTCAAAATTTTTTTTAAACACAAACTTAAAATTTTTTTGGGGGTTGGTGGGTTGGGGGATCGAGGGTAGCGGTGAAATAATGAAATTTTAAAGTTGATTTTTTTTTTCTTAAAAAGAAACTCAAATTTTTTTTTTAGGGTAGGGGGATGGTAATGAAGTGGCCAAGGGAGCTGGGTGGGAGGTCGATTATTGAGGTGAAAAATTAAATTTTGAAATTGAAAATATTTTTTATATTTTTTTATTTTGCGGGGGGGGGGGGGGGGGGGGGGGGGGGGCTAGAAAATATCTTTTTGAAACAAACTTAATTTTTTTTTTTGAAGGGCGTGGGGGCTAATGAGGGGTAGGGGGCAAGCATAGAGGGTGTGGTGGAGGGTTAAAAAATTAAAATTACAAATATCTTTTAAGAAAACTTTTAATATTTTTCGGGGGTGGGGTGGGTGGTGGTAGGGGGCTGGGATAGGGGTGAGGGTTGGCTAAAAAATTGAAGTTAAAAACATTTTTTAAAAACTATCTTTTAATTATTATTTTTTTTTTTGGGTTGGGGAGTGGGGGGTTAGGGGCTGGTTTGAGGGTAGGGACAAAATAAATTGACTTTTTCAAAAAAAAAAATTTGTAATTTTAAATTGGAAAATAGTTTTTTTTTTCGTAAGTTTTTCAAGGGAAGTCATTTTCCTTAAATTTGAGAAAAATGAGTTTGTTTAGAAAACATTTTCAAAACATTTAACCCAACCAAACATAAGAAAATTAAAAAAAAATTTCTGAAAAATGTTTTCCTTCATACCAAACACACCCTAAGTGTCAACTCAAATTCCATTTCCAAAGACTATATGCCCTAAAAATTCCATTGATTCTAACCATAACTCAGACATAGAAAACATGGCATATAACTCTTGATCTTTAAGAATTTGGAGGACTATTATTAGATTAATAGCATGGTCCTCCTCATTCCTCGAATAAATCAATATTCCATCAATAATTACAAAAAGAAACATGTCGAGTCATAGCTTAAATGCTCTATTCATAAGATCCATGAATGTTGTAGCAGCATTAGTCAAACCAAAGGTCATAACATGGAGCTCATAATGACCATAAAGGATCTTCAATGCTATCTTGGAGATGTCAGTTTCTCTCACTTTCAACTGATGATAGCCATATTTAAGGTCTATCTTAATGAAATAAGTGGCACCCTGAAGTTGGTTGAAATGTCATTAACTCTCGAAAGTGGATACTTATTTTTTATGGTGACCTTGTTAAACTAGCGATAATCAATACACATCTTACTAATAAGACTAGAGTTCCCTAAGAAGCGACACTTGGTTGGATGAAACCCTTATCAAAAAGAGATCTTAACTGCTTTTTTAACTCTTTTAACTCACTTGGAGCCATTCTATATGATTGACTATATGTATGTTAAGTATCAGGAAAAATGTATTTACCCACTAAGCATCTGTGGATAGTAGCTTCTCCTCTAGATTTGTCCTCAACTCGTTGGCTTTTAATCTGTTAGGTAGCCGGGGAGGAGGAAACACTGGTGGCACTCAGATCACAGGTGGTGCCAAAGTTGGCACTGTGTCTGCTGCAGGAGAAATGGTTGTTAGGGCTCTAGATGAGTCTAAGTGAGACGTAACACAAATCTCCGCTCATCGGGACTATAGAAGCTGGTCATCCTCTAGCTCAAATAATACAGCTTGGGAGTCAAAAGGCTCTCCCTCTCTGGCAAAGTTGTGCTCCGTAACCTCAGTTGCTGGCTTCTTGCCTTTGCTCTTAGCTCCCTTCGGAGGTTCTATCCTTCCCTTCTTAGGAGACTTGGTTGTTCTTTCATTTATACCTATCCCCCATGCTCTTTTATGGGGAGGCATGTCGAGGTTGGTTCTAGCCATATCTAAAAAAACATCAAAAAGAGTTAGAAATAGTTAGAACAAAGTTGTAGAAAAATAGATGCAGACAAACTCGCCGAAATGGTCGGCGAGTCGCCGAATCACTTTGGTGAGCCAGATTGGGCTCGCTGAAAGGATTGAATCAAAATTTCCCAGAAAAATTGGCATTTTCTGTGATGGAAAAAGCCTTTCGGCATATCGCCGTCAGCATTTGGTGAGCAAGGACTAGCTTGCCGAAAGTTGCAGTGCATTTAAGAGGTTAGGGGCGTAGAAAGGGCAATCAAAGAAGACTTTCAGCGAGTTGTCGAGTGCACTCGGCAAATTTAGGCTTCTTACCAAAAGCTACAAAATCCAAACTCAAATTTAGAATGAAAGAAAAAGCAATCTAAGGGGATTCGACGAACCGCCGAGGGGTTAGGTGAGTTCAACCAAGCTAGCCAAACTGTCCACCATGCCTACTTTCTACCCCAACTTCCAAATTCAACCCCGTAGCCCCCAAAAACAAAATCAAACCATGCACTCATTCAATTAGACTTAGAACCATCACATCCATGCCCCAGAGATACTCAGACTTCTCCCGTTTTGGTAAAATTTGGCCATTTGACGACTTTTGCCCTTAAGAATGACGTCAATCGCTCCATCATTAGGCAAAGTACGTGATTTGGCACAAATGCAAGTTACTCAAACTTTACCCGACTAGACCCAACAACATTTTTAGAACAACCCAACAATTAAGACCAATTTTAAGCACGAAATCAACAATATAGCATTTTAGGCAAGATATTCAAGTGAAAATAGGCACACATGTACACAAGCACAAAAGAAATGAAATTATAGAGACCCAACACACATCACTAAGGTTAGATCAAATTCAAATGAGTAAATCGCTAATCATGAGTTTGGGGGTTCGAAAAACCAACCTATTATGCCGAATAAATAAGTTGAAATGCTAGGCGACAACGATATCCGACTCCAAACACAAGATTGACAACTAGGAATCGGTAAACACACAAAAATAATAGGAAAATATAGTGCGGGTGTTAATTTGGAAAGTTGAAAAGTGATGGAATGTGAAAGAGTTTGAACTTTTGAACCTTTGGCCTTTAAAACAATCAAGTTCCAACCCTTTCGACGACATTAATTTTGCTCACCGACTCACTCACTAATACGCCGAGTGGGCACTTACCTCTCCGAGTTTTACAGGACCCCTAGTTAATGTAGGGGTCGAAATAGTTGATTAAATCACGATCGCCGACTTGTTCGGTGACACACATATTTGCTCTTGGGCTTGCTAAGTTTTACAGAGTCCAATTTCAAAAATTCGTTAGTTCAACGGCTCACCGACCTCTTTGGCGAGTCATCAAATGGACATTTTTCTTGCCAATATGCACATTTCAAACACATTCCACACTTTAACCTGCACAATCAACACACCATTATTTCAACAACAAAAAGAAAGCAAATAAAACTTGGGTTTCCTCCCAAGCAGCGCATTAGTTAACGTCATGGAACGACACAAGTCCTCACTCAAACTTCATTGTTTGGGTTGACCGTAGTATCACTAGGCAATACCTCTTATTGTCTTGGGTTTAAAAGAGACGAAATATGACCCAGCTGGGTCTCCAACAGTTTGATAGAGATTGAATGAGAGGTAATCATCTGGATATAGGTCGACACATCTTCTTTCATCTCTTTCAAAATCATGTATGACACCTCAACCTTGTTGAGAATACGAGACAACATATCCTCATACCGACCACCCTTGAAATCCTTTAGCTTTTGGTGCTCATGGGGAGGAACATATATATCCTTCTGCTCATCTCTCTCTTTCCAAGTGGGGTTATGATCCCTCCAATCTCTATAAACGATCTTTCCAACCTTCATCCGTGTTCCAATATTTGTTACCACCCTACCTCAAGTAGTTTGAACAATAACCACCTTCTCGGTTGGCAAGGAAGTTCACCTCTTCGTTGTACAAAGCCTCAAACATGGCCTTGTCGGGATTAGCACACCCGACACCAACAACATTGAAACTTCGAGCACCAGTTCCCATGACATTGGACAAAATGTCAAGTTGTATCATGATCATTGCCATGTTCTGGTCCCTCTCCTAATCTTTCTTAAGCTGCTCCTTGGTCAGTTTAAACGTGAGAAGGGAGACCTGATCTTCACGGGTGTACTAAGCCCGATTAATTTTTTTCATACCATCCAAAAGATGGGATTCTATAATGTAAAGTTGTTGCATCAAACCTCCTGGAGAAAGTTGGTCAGCTACACCCTTGTTTACCGAATCAAGGCTTCGGTAATAATTTTACTGCAAAACGTTGTCGGGCAAACCATGAGTTGAGCATTACAACTCCAACTTGTTGAATCATAGCCAAAACTCATGAATTGTCACACCCTCCAAATGCTTGAAGCTTTGGATGTTGTCCTAAAGTGTCATCATCTTTGAAGGAGGGAAAAATCGTACTTGAAATGCTGTGACAAGCTCTTCCCACAAAGTGATTGATTCTTTTGGAAATTTAGCCAACCATTTACATGGTTCTTCTATTAAAGATAATGGGAACAACCTCAACGGGACCGACTCTTGGGATATTTTCTTGATGGAGAACTACCTGCAAACATCAACAAAGTTTCTTATGTGCTCATGGGGATCCTCATGAGCCAGCCTACCAAATAATCCTTTCAATTGCAAGAGCTGCAACATGGTACTTGTAATATAGAACTCTGCGTTCCCTTTAGCCGTAGGCAAGCGAATGACACCAATTCCACCCATTAGATGAGGGTCATTGACATTAGTCTCATTGACATTGTTGAGGTTTTCGATGTCATCTTAGGGCCCCTTGGCTACCATTGCTTCCGTTCACACTCATTTCTTCTGTTCAAAAAGGCAAAACACAAACCAAAACTGAAAGTAAGTAGATTCAACTATGACTAATAAGAACAAAATTCATCTTAACCAAAGAATCTAAACCAACACAACTCCCTGGCAACGGCGCCATTTTGATTAATGTTTCAAGGACACTTAATCCAGTTCTAAGCATCAACAATCGTTAGTTAGTATAAAACCCAGCTAAATGAAATGGGGCCGAATTTCAGTGGTAGTGATATGTGTTTAAGATTCAAGAGTAAAGTGTGAATCTGTTCAAATCAGCCAAAGGAATAAACATTAACGAATAAAAATATAATTCAAATCAGGGGTGACAAGAATGTCAAATAAGGGGGTTTTGGTTTGAAATTATCAACTACAACAATAACAAGTAACACAAAAATAACAATAATGAGACGAGTTCTTGGTATCCAGTTCTATTATAGGGTAATGTAGACAAATGGGTAATTCTAACTGTTAGAAAATAGTTGTAAATTAGTGAATAAGCTAGACTATAGAGGAGGTAAACTCTCACTCAAACAATTTACCCTGAATCAAGTTGATTTCTCTCGAGCATCAACAAGGATGCAAAATAAAAACAGCCTACACTTTAGTGCATTCACTCTCTCTAGCTAAATGTGTGGAAAAGGGTTTATGATTCACTCTCTTGAGATGAACCCATAACAACCCAATACCCACAGACTATCAATTCAATAATCTTGGTTTTAAAACCTCTCTCTCTAGCAAGCCAAAAACATGAAGGTAGACTTGCATTTGCAACTACAATTCTTTAAATTGAACCACAATTATTGATTGAAATTACTTCTAAATAGAATTTAAACTAATAATTAGCAATATCCATAAACAAAATTAGCCCATAATCACATAATCAAACACCGAGAATTGGGGTTTTAGCTAGACATCATAAAAAGATAAAAATCGTTACCAAATTGAGTTTCCGTAAACTGGGTAAGATTGACTTCGTCTTTACACAGGTCCAAATTGATGAATCTCAAAGATCCATTTCCAATTTCTCAAAAATGGAAAACTTCAATTCTTCAAATCTAAGGAAAACTTGTCTGAATACTGAGAGTTCAAAACTGAAAACTAATTCAAAAGATATAATAATGAATGATATATACTAAACTAAATGTTCAAAAACGTATTTATAATCGCCAAAAATATGTCGCGAAGAGCCATTCGTGGCAGAAAGTCGGGCTCACCGATCAACTCGAAGATCTGCCCTTTGGTCAGTTCCATCACCTTTTTTTCTTGGCCTTCAGCATCCTTCAGGTCTGTAACTTTGGGTGATCTAACTATGCAATGCAGAATCACTCGGCGATTTGCCAACTGCTTCTTTCTCTCGCCAACTTGATTTTCTCCTTCAGGGCTTAGCACAGTGGAACTTTAGGTGGTCAAATGGCCACTCGACGACTCGCTAAATGGACTTGGCGATCACCAGGCTCTCTTTTCTTCCTTCTTTTAACTTGCTTCGTTCCTTTTTGCAATTAGTATCCTTGCTTTGTTCCTCAATCCAAATAGCTAGAAAGCAAGGATTTAACATCAGTTATTGGCACATAATAAGTATTTGAGGACACTAAATCTATCCAAATAAAGTCGTAAATGAGTCCAAATCTTGGACTCATCATTGGTGAATTCGGTGTTCCATGTCTTAATATTGAAGAAGTGCATTAGAGATCTGACATCCATAATTCCCCTAGAATGGTTGGAAGTGAAAAAGAACCTTTCTTATGAAGAAGTCCCAGTTGAGATCTTTGATCGGCAAGTAAAGAGATTGAGGAATAAAGAGGATGCCTTCGTGAAAGTGTGATGGATAAACCGTGTAGTTAGGGTTCTACTTGGGAGGCAGAAGCAGATATGATGTCCAGTATCCCCATCTTTTTCCTCCTATTCTAGCTTGAGGTAATGAGTTCCTCTTAATATGCTTTTGTTTGAAGTCAGTTGTGTTTTATGTGTTTCCATGATTTCATTAAATTTGCATGTTCATGAAAAAGGTTAATTTTTGAAAGAAATGTCTTTTGTTTTGTATTTTCCTTATGTTCTTGAGTATTGACTATGAATTTCTTATAGACTTCATGAGATAAGTTATTGAACATGCTTGACCTTGGAGAGGAGATTTCCCCTATGGATATCTGCTTTGTGTACAAATTGCATTTAGTCTCCATAAGATTGTGTTGAGCATTACTTTTGAGTTTGGAGAAGGTAGTTCCACCATAAGTGTAAAAAATCTTAAAATTTCATGCATATTAGGTTGTTAGATGTAGTTCCTACTACCTTATGGTGCAAAAAGTCTATAAGCTCAACCACGGTTAACAAGGACAGACCACAGGTCCATCCACCGTCTGTCAGACGTGATCTCGTGGTTGGTAGCTGGATGGTTATTATAGGGATGTAAGACTATTTTCTAGTTTTAATTAAATTGAAGTGGTGTCGTTATGCCTAAGTATAAAACACCTATATAAGTATTTTTTAACCCCCAAAATTCCCATTCAATTCATTCTCTCAAAACCCAAAAGAAAACCCAAAACTCCTCTCAAATATTCTTTCTCTAGAAGGTGGAAGAAGAGAAAGGCTATTGAAGCTAGGACAAGGTCAAGTCTCCTAATCTTCAAGATTTTATAGGTATTGTAACTAAGGTATGAGGGCTTTCAATCCATGGGATGCTTCCTCCCATGAAGTCCCTCATTTTCCCCAATTGTGAAGTCTAAATCCCCAATTTTAGTTAGAGTTTCTTCTAATATTGTGGTTTGTGATGAATTTTGATTCAAATAGTTAGATTTTGATTGTTTATGATAGAATTGATAGAATTGCATGTATTTAGGATGAAATTACATGTGCCCATGCTTATCCTATGATTTTAGGGCTAAACTGATATGTTTGGTTGATGCCACAAGAGGGAAACTCTATGGGTTAACTATCTCCATACATGATTGATAATTTATGACTAGAATTGCTTATATTGAAGCATATATGATGAATATGATGTTAACTTCTTCAGAGTAAAGCATAGATCATGATCATGAGATGTAGTGCTTTGAGAGTAAATCCTAGACTACAAATTGTTGAATGCTAATAATTTGATGTGGAAGGGATAGTTTTCATAATGAATTGCTAAGCATGATTGAATGAATGTGAAAGGTTTACACACATAAATGATTCTAGGTTGAAAGGATTTCTCACCTAAATTGAACCTAGACTAAAATGCTTAATGAATGATGAGGCTAGAGGTGACTACCATTGACCTCCATGTTGAAGGATATGTAATGATTTCCCATACTTCTTAGAATTGAACAAGAGGTGATTCCCCACATTCATATTATGATGAATGGACATGGAGGCGAATACCCATGATCCTTCTAAAATGATATGGAGGCGAGTACCCATGTCATATGATGTGATTGTAGAGGCGAGTACCCATAATCTTAAGGTAAGCAAGGCAAGAGGTGAATACCCATTAGCCTTTATAAGCTAGACATAGAAGCGAATTCCCATGTCTTTAAAAGTAAGTATGATTGATGTGATTACATTATGAAATTAATTTTCTTAGAGTGTTGCTAGATATGCCTTTCATGATACAAGAAGGACTAGAGGTGGATGACCTAAGTCTTGGCTAAGGTTAAATGAGGTTACTTAAGGGAGTATTCCTCTTTCATTATGATATTTATAATGACTTGATTATGCTTACACCTTATTTCTTATGGTGACTAATGCTTATGTTTATGTTGTTTATGCAAGCTATCATATTTAGTATAGTCTTGTACTAATGCATACTCTTGCCTACATTATTATCAAATGTAGGGTCCGGCGCTCCCTATTCACACACTTGTGGTTAGGTTCTTAGTTGATCAAGAAGTGAAGCTTTGGTGATTCCTCATTGTATTCGAGGATTGGATCACTCTTTATCTCTTTTAAATCTTTCTTTTCATATTGGAATATTGTATGGGTTGCGTCCCAAGATTGACTTCTTGTGTTAGATGGTTTGAGAGAATGTTGTTAGACTTCCGCTCGTTTTATAAAAAGTCTTTGATTGTATTGAAATTTTTTTAAATTTCTACACCCTTTTCTATTACTTTATGTTATGGTATTCTAAGTGGCTTGTATGAGGCCTTTCGAGGTCTTATACGTCTTTATATTTCAGCATGAAACTTATGAATTGAGTATTTTGAGATAAGTAGTTTTGTTGAGTTCTTGAGTTCTGAGTATTAAGTTTTCTATATTGTTATTGAGATCCTAGAGTTGATTCGTTCATGTCTATTTTTCATCATGAACCCTATTCTTGAGTATTCATTGACTTTTTATTGAGAATCTTATAAACAAAACATTATTATTTAAACTGTGTTTTAAAGAAGTAGGAGAAGTTTGAGAAAAGGTATAAGAGTACTAAGTATTTCCCAAATGTTCTTTTTTTACTTGAAGAACAAAAGTAGACTTTTTTTGAGAAAAGTTAAACGAGTTTTCAAAAAGATTAATTACAAAGCAATTTCATCTTAAAGAGGCCCTTTTCTGAGTAATTATCTCAACCCAGCATATATTTTTAGATCGAGCAAAGAGAAACCTTATTTTCTAAATGAATAATGAGTTTGAGAGGTATTTCAGAGTAGTTACCTCTTTTAAGAGGATAGTTTAACCAATTAGTTCAAACTATAAAAAGAGTGTGTTCTTATACATTTGAGCAAAAGTATATATTATTGGGAGTAATATTGAGAACTGATATAGGGGAATGTTCAGATATCTCACAACCCTCTTAAACCATATTTTGCCAACACAGATACATAATCATACTTTTAAAATAACTCCTTAGTACCTTTGGGAAAAGAATAGTGGAGAAGCCTAGTTGACGTGTCGTATATCCCAACACGGTATAGAACAATTCTTATAGCATGGAGAAGATGTTGTATCATCACGTAGCACATAGTGATATTTGTAGGTTACAAAATCTCCCACCAGAGTTAAAGTGTATTTTTATATTTCACTTATTATGTTAAAGTTAATAGATGCGGATGTATCTTGTAAAGTTCAATGATTTAATTTCTTCAATTCTTTACATTTAGATGAGTTTATGCTATATCTTATCCAGTCCTTTCATTTAGTTATTTTCTTCCCTATATTACATACTCATGCATTCAATGTACAAATTTCATTTGACCTGCATCTTTTGTAATGCAGATACAGGCGTTCAGGATCATCAACAAGCACTTCGTTGAGATCATTTGGAACTCTAGTTAGCTTTTAGTCAGCTTCCTGGCACTCTAGATGACTCCCTTTTTCCTTTTAGTTTAGTCATTTTAGAGTTGATGAGTCTCTCAGATATCTTGAAAACTATTACGTATACTTTATTAAGTATTTCTAGATATTTATTTGAGTTAGTTTAATTGAGACTATTAAATTTAAATATGCATTTAAAGTTTCCTATTTAGTTGAATAAGTCCTACGCTCTGTAGTAAGACAAGCCAAGGGTTTGTTAGGGACCAGTAATGGTTCTCGAGTGCCGGCCACATCTAGGTTGTACGCTCATGTATGACAAGTCTCGTCCATTTATAGATTTCCATGGAGATGGTGGTTTGATTGATTTTAGTGAGGCTCAATATTCTTTTGCTGAGAAGATTCATGAGAGTTAGTTTGATGACTTGAAACTATGTCTCATTTGATACAAGGTGATGAGAGGGGAAGCCAAAAAGGCTGTCCTTGATTCTGATGGTGTCTTACAGATAAGAGGTAGGATTTGTGTGCCTAAGACGGGTGAGTTGATAAAGCCATTGTTACCGATATTCCATCCATCAGGGTGTGGCAAAGATGTATCATGACCTGAACTACCATTGCTAATTTTTTATTGAGGTCTTTTAATTCTCAACACATCAAGTGTGAGCACTAGAAGCTTGGAGGAATATCTGAGAGGAGTCCTATTCCTACCTAGAAATGGAAGTGGATCAGCATGGACTTTGTTGTGGGATTACCCACCACCATGGGTGGTTATGACTCATTTTAGGTTGTTATTTATAGATTGACCAAGTCCATCCATTTCATCCCACTTCAGGTGAAGTATATGACAGAGAAGTTGGTCGAGCTTTGAATCAGTCAGATTGTGTGAATGCATGGAGTTGCAGTTTCTATTGTCCCTAATCGAGGTTATTGTTCACTTCTCTCTTTTGTAAGGCATTGTAGCTTGGTGTGGATAATCAATTAGATATGAGTACAACCTTCCACCCTTAGAGGGATGGTTAGTTCGAGTGGATGATTCAGGTGTTCGAGGACATGCTTGGAGGTTGTGTGATTAATTTTGGTGCTAGGTGGGATCAATATTTTACCATAGTATAGTTTTCCTACAACAACACTTATCATTCCAATATTTTGATTGCCCCTTTAGAAAATTTGTATGGTAGGCGGTGTAGATCTTTGATCAGATGCTTTAAATAAGCTAAGATGTATTTGTTAGATACAAACTTTGTTAGAGATTCTATGAAGAAGGTTTGCATAATCTAGGGTAGACTGGATAGCCCATAGTTGACAAAAGGGTCATGTGATATACCGTGAGTTTATAGTATTTTTAATATATTTCACTTAATAGTTTTGTGTGTCTAGGGACATTTTGTATTATAACTAATGTTTATAGTGCTATATTTTCAAGAAATAGACTTCGACGAGGTCGAGAGAGAGACAAATGAAATTCTGCAGAAGTGGCCACCCACGGTAGTGATCTACGGACCGTAGGTCCAATCACGATCTATTGTTGGGCTGGCGTGGAATGATCATCACGGAAATCTGACAAAGTATGGAACTACGAAAGAGAATGATAGACCGTAGGTCCACCCACGGGCTGTCCTACACAACTGATGTTTGCGTAATCAAGGAGACAACTTTCGATGCAAATGTCTACGATCGTTTAATAGTATAATAACCCAACCAATGGTTGGGATCGTTCCCAAGGGAGTGGTTTTGAGAATTAATAGGAAAATAAAATTAAGTTCTAACTAGTCGTAGCTAAAGACATTAACGATTAGAAACATTGTAAATTAAAGGACGACATAAGAATGTCAATTAACAATGGGGTTTTGTCACAAGTAAGTAAAAACAACAAAATAAACAAGGGTTTCTAAGTAATGAGAAGGGATCCTTGGGATGTCACGGGAATATGGGTTAAGCTAGATTATTGGGTACATGCTTTTGATAGAAGATTTATAGAATAATTGTGACTAGGATAGACTTTAAGGAGGATAAGCTCTCTCTCTAGTAACTTACCTCGTTTAAAATGAGTTTCTCTTGGACACCCACTTGCCGCATGAAGACCAGCCTACGCCTTAACCCACTCATTCTCTCAAGCTGAGTGTGTGGACATGGGACTAGGGTTCACTCTCTCGAGTTGAACCTCATATGGACCTACTCACGCTGACCATCAATCTAGTGGTCTTAGTTTTACAATCTCTCTCTCGAGCAAGCAGAAAACACATAAAGGCGATTTGCTTTTTGGTGTAGTTCATCGCAGTCTTGCACCATCCTTCAGTATCGTTGTGCTCTAGGTCATTGGGCGACATGGTACTGCTTCATAGAACTTCTCGGGGATACGCTCACTGCTCCTTTTTTCTGCCGACTTGATCCTTTGATTCAGGGCTCAGCACACTGGAACAAAAGGTGAAGTAAGACTTTTTTGCGACTCGCCAAGTGGACTCGGCGATCCTCAGGCCTTTATTTCTTCATTCTTTTCAGTTTTTTCATTCGTTTTTGTGACGTAATGTCCATGCTTTCATTCTAACTTCAATTACCTGAAACTTAAGGGTATTCATCAGATATTGAGATAAAATAAGCATTTGAGGACACAATTTCTATTAAAATATAGCCCTAAATGAGTCCAATTTGTGGACTCATCCACTCCCCCAACTTAAACTTTTGTTTGTCCTCAAGCAAACTCAAGTTCAGCAATTCAAAAAGGTGTCTCAAACAGTGCTACAGAAGACTCAATCATGATTGCACAAAACAAGAATCAATTTACTTATGCAAAGATCAATTGTGTACTCAAAGATTCAAGTTGTGACACACCATTACCAAATATTCTCAAGCTAACAATACTTGCTTCAAATGCAAGTTCAAGCTCAACAAAAGCCTTTGAATGCCCTCACATAAATGTTGATTCCATTTTCACATGCTGAGGTATAATCAATTTAAAGTTCAGGAATCAAATACAATGCTCACACTCACAAAGATGAACAAAATGCTTGCTTTCACCCATAGGTTTTCCCGTATTTTTTAATCAACACTTGTTTTGACTTTCTCAAAATCACAAAGGTCTTAACGTGGCATGTAACGGGGCTGAGTGTAAAGGTATGGTCATTTAGGCTTAGTGACTTTTATCCTTATGAAATGTGGGGTTCTCAACATTTCCTTTGTTTGTCCTTCTTCATTTTCATTAGTGCATCGTAGGTCATCCAATTATTCACTTCCTATCGAAAGAGATGGGAACCCCATCTCTTTTATACTTTATTCCACAACTTTCTTCTTCATTCTTCTTCTTTTTAGTTCTCTTTTTCTCTCATTCTTTTTTTCTTTTTTTTATATGGAGAGGTTCCATATTTCTTAAAACCATGGGTAAGAGGATACTTTCTTTGCAATTCTTGACTTGCCCTTATCTTTTTACCACACCCCCAACTTAGGCTTTTGGCCTAAGTTGGCTATTCAACTAACCACAATTTAAGAGGATTATAGGTAATGGATTAAGAAAGGTCTGGTTTTCATCAAGTTTCTTCCAAATAAGGATAAGGCTCAAAGGGTGTTCAAGAGAGAATCACACACTCACAAGATAGGTCACAAAACAGGTATATGTCAAATTGGTTCACACTCTTCGAAGTTGCTTAAGATCATATCAAGAGAAGGTCTTACTTAGTTAATGGGACAAACATGACAAATTCTAAGTGTTGCCATGCATGGTTCCAGGTAAGGTTATTACCTAAGGCATCGACACTTAAGTCAAATATGATTCCACACTTTCACTAGTTTGCAATGGTCATAACAAGAGAATCGATTTGATAAATGGATAATTACAACGAGATGCAAAGAGTTCACATATTGTCTATGCAACTTCATTTGGCCTCATCATAGCTATACATTTATGTTCGTTCGATTGTAACCACTATTCAACTCATCGATATTGATCAAAATCGAGATTTAAATTTGCCAAGGAACAACCACATTCAACACACGAGAGGTGGCAGAAATTTTTGTACGGGTCAAAATCATTTTGCAATTTAAAATAAAAGGAGCCACAAGCTCAAACATACATAGGAAGCAGTATTTAACATAATTTAAGCACAAAGCCCAAGTATACATAACACAAACATCAATAGCACACAAAGTGGGCCTCACCCCACCACAAATAAAAACATGTGTCGTCAAATACGAATAAAAATATCCAAAAATAAAAATAGGCAATACAAAGAGGGAGGTAAAGAAGTGATCCTGGCTATGCAGTTGCTCCATTTGTCAGGGTGGCATGGTTCTTCCTGTGACTTTGGGTATAGTTATATCTGCTACTTCAGGTTGTAGACCTTCCACAATTTTAGCATTAAAAAGAAGGTGAGGTGGGGACATTAAGCGAGCCGTTGAGTAGTTCAGCGAGCTCTATACAACATCGCTAAGCAACCTAACACGCATATTTTCAACACACTTTATCGAATGCTTCACAGCCACCTTGCTTCAACTATATTCAAATGTTGTCCAGTTCCTGCACACTCGAGTCATTTGACATGTCACCGAGCAATCACTTATTTCGCCAAGTTTTATAGAACCTTCCAGTAAGCTTGGGAGTTCAAACGGTGGTCTTCATCAATATTGTCAATAGAGTCGGTGATGCACCAATAATTTCACAAGTTCGCTGAGTTTTACAGGCTTAAATTTTGGAGATGTTTGGAGTAAAACAGCGCATAAGGTGAGGTTTGCCGACCTCTTCGGTGACTCGCCAATTAGATCTGTTGCTTGTCACCCAGCATTTGTTGAGCACTTCTCACACTTCAACTTGTACCAACAACACACCATTATTTTATCAATATGAAAATATAAAAATAATAAGGGGTTTTGGGTTGCATCCCAAACAATGCCTTAGTTAACGTCACGGCACGACGTAAGTCAACAACTATTCTTCATCCTCGGAGTCAACCATGGTGTAGTTAGGCGAGTCCTTGACGAACGATGGGTAGTGACCTGTCATCAAGTAGGTTATTTGAGCATCCTCTAGTTGAATAGTCATGTAGTGTAAGGTAGACGTTTCATTTAATATTTCAATGTTATTCTTTATCTCATTCAACTTCTTGTCTTGTTTTTCAAGTTGTTGTTGAATAAGTGAAAGGGCTTCATCATTTTGCACGCCCCTATGTTTCTTCCCGTGTTTGCATTCGTGAAGGAGGAATTGTTTTTCCTTTTCCGTGGCTTGTACTTCAAACTCTATGACTTGTTTGGATAGAACATCCATCGAAGAAACTATTGCATCCCACTCTTGCTTCCTTTTGGCTTCCCTGTGGGTTTTAGCCATACCATCAAGGATTTTTGTGACTACTTTGTAGGGCTGGTGTAGCATACCCCCTGCGTAAAGTTGATCCTCTATACTTCTATTTTCGAGTCCAGGGCCATTATAGAAACACTCCAGTAGCTCCTTGTCAATGATCCCATGAGATGGGCACGGTTGTAGCACTGTTTGGAACTTCAACCACATTTCTTGAATTGTCTCTTCCCCTATTTGTTTGATTGTCAGGAGGTTGTCCCTGAGGTTTAGTAGTTTCAGGAGGGGGTGATCCGTGTGGTACCCATAATGATCATTCATTCTTATTTCCCTGCTTTGATATTCCAAACAAGAAAAAACAAAACTACAATTTACATTAGTAAAGCTAAAACTACGAAGAATCAAAAAAATTTTACTTCACTAAGAATTCCGAAATAACACCACTCCCCGGTAACGACGCCATTTTGATATTTGCGTAATCAAGGACATAACTTACGATGCAAGTGTCTACGATCGTGCAATAGTATAATAACCCAACCAAAGGTTGCGATCATTCCCAAGGGAGTGGCTTTAAGAATTAATATAAAAATAAAATTAAGTTCTAACTAGTTGTAGCTAAAGAGATGAACGATTAAAAACATTGTAAATTAAAGGAGTGGATCCTTGGGATGTGACGGGAATACGGGTTAAGCTAGATTATTGGGTACATGCTTTCAATAAATGATTTGTAGAATAATTGTAACTAGGCTAGACTTTAAGGAGGATAAGCTTTCTCTCAAGCAACTTACCTCATTTCAAATACGTTCCTCTCGGACACCCACTTGACGCATGAAGACCAACCTACGCCTTAACCCACTCACTCTCTTGAGTTAGGTGTGTGGACACGGCTTTAGGGTTCACTCTCTCTAGTTGAATCTCATGTCGACCCACTCACACTGGCCATCAATCTAGTGGTCTTAGTTTTACGACCTCTCTCTCGAGCATGCCAAAAACACATAAATAAAGTTGTATTTGCAACAATAAATTCATTAAATTCATCCACAACCACTAAATGAAATCACATTTAAACTATGAATAGACTATCAGCAAGCAAGACCCAACAATTATCTTAACCCATATTCGCTAAATCATACCCCAAGAATTGAGGGATTTTTAGACACACAACAAGAGATAGAAATTTGTACCTAAATGAGCGTGCATTCAAATATGTATGAAGATTTAAGTCTTGTTACAGGCTAAGAATGAAGAATCCAAGAGACCCAAGTCCAAATCCTTGGATATGAAGCACTTTTGTGCTTCAAGTTCTCAAAACCCTCTCAAACTTGGAGCAAAAGTATCAAAGAGTACTATTCTATATGAACACTATAATAATTGTTAGACACTTAAAACTACAACTCTAACTAGTATTTATAATTTTCAGTAATTTGTACTCAGCGGATCATTCGGTGTCACTAGTCGAAATCACCGATCAACTTGGTGATTCGCCTTTTGGTGTAGTTCATCGCCGTCTGGCACCATCGTTCAGCATCGTTGTGCTATGGGTCATTAGGCGACATGGTACTATTTTGAGGAACTTCTCAGTGATACGCTGACTGCTCCCTTTTTTTGCGGACTTGATCCTTTACTTCAGGGCATAGCACAATGGAACAAAAGGCAAAGTAAGACTCTTTCGCAACTCGCCAAATGGACTCAGTGATCCTCACGCATTTATTTCTTCATTCTTCTCAGCTTTTTCGTTCCTTTTTGTAGCATAGTGTCCATGCTTTCCTTCTAACTTCAAATACCTAAAAATTAAGGGTATGCATCATATATTGAGATAAAATAAGCATTTGAGGACACAATTTTTATTAAAACAGAGCCCTAAATGAGTCCAATTTGTGGACTCATCAACAACCGTCGATTGATTAAGAGATTTAAAATTCTAGTACCTAAGGAAAAGTTCTAAGTATAGAGCCACGAAAGGGGACCCACTGACCGTAAGTCGACCTATGGTCCGTCCTATAGGTCCGTCACTTGTATATGGAAGATTGAAGGTTCATGCTTCTGAGAAAATGTCTAAGTCTTAAGCCACGGAAGGGACCTATGAACTGTAGGTTAGTCTCATTGATCGAAGTCGCATCTAGAAAAGTTTATTTTCTTATTTTGTTTCCTTTTTGTTTAGGACAAGTTTTTCTATAAATAGGTTATACAAAACTCAATTTTGGGGGTTAGAAATTATTGTTAACTTTTAGTTCTTGATATTTTCTTGAGAATTAACTTGCAGACTTTAGCAATTTGATTTTTGGATTTCAGTTTATAAAGATTTTGGCTTTGAATTTCAAATAGAGATTGCAGGTTTCTTCTACTCATTACGTAAGTTCATGAATTCTTCTTCTAAAAATATTAATTGTGTTCTTCCAAGTATTAGTAACTAATCCACATCAAGGGTTGTGGGAACCATGAGCGATTAACAAAATATAAATAATAACTAAGTAATTCTTGAATAGTGTTGATGCATGTATTTGTAATTCTTTCATTTAGAAGTCTTTCTAACGAGTGCGCGCATTAGAACTCGCCTTGTTACTACTTGTCGGACCAATGAGGTAGTTAATAAGAAAATAATTATCAACAGAGATTTAGTGTGATATTATCTAATAGTCTAATGTCAATTAGTGTGAGGGTGAAACTACATTATTGAGGGTGCAAAATACACTAGAACCATGGGTGAAAAATCCGCCAAAACCAAGGCTACAAGATAGCTATAGGGTCGAGTTTAATACTGTTGAATCTGTAGGACCCATTGTTCTCCCTCCACTACCTCTGAGGCATACATTTATGGTGACTAGAAGATTTATGCAGATGCTTATAGTGAAAGGTTTGTTTTCTTGTATAGCTTCAGAAGATCCTCATGGGCACATGGCCAAGTTGAGGAGACTGGAGTTAGATATGAATGTCATAGGGTTGACATTCTTCCCTCTATCATTAATCGGTGATTCTGCTGTATGGTTTTCTGAGCTTCTGTGCAAATCTATTCATACATGGGATCAATTGCACAAGGGTTTATGGCCAAGTACTTTTCATTGTCAAAGAAGTTGAACCACAAATATAAACTCAACAACTTCATGGCACTATCTGGAGAGTCTGTCAGTAATTCGTGGGACGGGTTCACTGCATTCATTAGAAGTACTCCAAACCACTGCATTGATGATGAGTCACTAAAGAAGTATTTCTATATAGGTCCAAGATGACAATGGCAAGGTTGTGCCTGATACTATCTCTCGAGGATCATATGACAAGTGCACTTTTTAGGAAATTGATGAAAAACTGGAGAAGAGATCTAAAATAATAAAGTATGGAGCACTCAAAAGTCTGACATAGGAAGAAGCACATTTACAGTTCAAGTTGCACCTAGTCAATCTGATGATGACATTCATGAGGAGATGGCATAGATAAGGATAGAACATGGGTTGGTATTGAAGCATGTAAGAGTAGGTGCAGAAAAGGTGAATGCAGTGAAGTACTTGACTAGGACTCCACAACCAGAAGAGGAGGAATGTTACTATGAGGAGGATGTTTACTTGGTTAATGATCATATGAGGTTTCCGAGCCAATGCCCAAGGTTCTAATTCGGATAATTGGTGCCAAGGTCAAGGAAACCAAGGTTGGAACTATGGTAACTACAATTGAAAGGGTCAATATATCTGAGATGGGAACTACAATCGCGACAACAACTATAATAGGAATAACTATGGGAACATTAATGAGATAGTTGGGCCTTATGATCCCCTACAAAATTGGGAATCTAGCAATAAGGAAGTTGGTGTTAGTATTTCACGGATTGAGCATATGATGCTGGAGATGATGAAGAGGTTTGACTCGACCGATGAGAATATGAAGGAGATGTAGAACAACTTATCTGGATTCAGTCAAAATTTTAATGCCCATGCAATTTCGATCAAACAACTTGAGCAACAGATGAATTAGTTGCCCACTACAGTCAAACCACGTCAGTTTGGCACACATCCTAGCAACACCATCTAGAATCTACAAAATGATGGGCATTGTATGACTGTCACTACTCAAGGGGGTATGTATACCATTGATCCAACTATGCCTTCTGAGGTTGAAATCATAGTTGAGAAAGATAATGATGAGATTTAGGTTACCGAAGAGTCTAAGAATGCAATAGACAAGGAAGGGAAGATAACCCAAAAAGTTTTTCCCATGCCTAGACCTCCACCTCCATTCCCACAGAGGTTGGTGACGAAGAACGAAGAAGGAAAGTACCACATGTTTATCACTATGTTGAAACAACTTTCCATCAATGTTCTATTGATAAAAGCTTTAGAGCAAATGCCTAGGTATGCTTAATTCTTGAAAGATTTGGTGGGTAAGAAGAGCGCCGTAAGTCTTGAAGATGATGATAGGTTGCAACATTCTAGTACTATTGCTACTCGGTCACTTATGCAGAAGAAAAAGGATCCTGGTGCTTTCACTATTCCTTGTACCATTAGGTTATTGGATTTTGCGAAGACGTTGTGTGATTTGGGTGCTAGTATTAATCTGATGCCATTGACTATTTACAAGAAGTTGGGTTTAGGGGCTCCAAAATCGACTGCAATGCGATTACTCATGGTCAATAGAACTGCGAAGAGGCCTATTGGTGTTCTCCAAGATGTGCTTCTGAAAGTAGAGTCATTTATTTTTCTGACAGATTTTGTGATACTTGACTATGAGGTTGATTTTGAGGTTCCCATTATTCTAGAGAGACCATTCCTTGCTACTGGGAGTGCCTTAGTAGATATGGAGAAAGGGCAGATGTTGTTCTGATTGAATAGCGAAGAGGTAACTTTTAACATCTATAGGTCCATGAAGCAGGAAAGTGATCTCAAGTCAGTGTCCATGGTAAATCATATTGTGGGTCAAGGTTCTGATGTGTCTATTGAAAAGCAGTTAGGTGTTGATGCACTTGCATCGGTAATGATGAATTTTGAGGGTGATGGTATTGAAGACTATGATGAGTTAGTTGCCGCACTTGATAGGTTTGAATTTCATTCCAAATCCAAGAAATTGGAGTCAGATATAAAGAATCGTGACTCTCCACCCACAAAACCGTCAGTTGAAGCAGCTCCAAAATTAGAGCTTAAGGATCTACCATCACATTTGATGTATGTATTCTTGGGGAGAGATGGTACTTTACAAGTCATCATTGCGGTTGATTTGTATGTGGAACAAGTTGAGGCTTTGGTTTCTGTGTTGAAGAGGTTCAACGCGCTATTGGGTGGACTATTGCAAACATTACTGGGATTCCTCTTGACATTTGTTCTCATAAAATCCAACACATGCCAGATCAAAAGCCTAGTAATGAGCACCAAAGGAGACTAAATTCGCCTATGCAAGTGGTAGTGAAAAAGTAAATCATCAAGTGGTTGGATGCTGGAGTTATTTATCCTATTGCAGATAGTAGTTGGGTTTGTCTTGTCCAGTGTGTGCCTAAGAAAGGTGGTATTACTGTGGCACCTAATGCGAGAAATGAACTTGTTTCATGCGGCCCATGACTAGATGAAGAGTATGCATGGACTACTAAAAATTGAATGCTTGGAAAGAAAAGGACCACTTCTCTATGTTGTTTATGGATTAGATGTTAGACCACCTTGCTAGTAAGGGTTGGGATTTCTTCCTGATGGTCATTTGGGCTACAATCACATCTCCATAGCTCTGGAAGACCAAGAGAAGACCACATTCACTTGCCCTTATGGGACTTTCACCTTCAAACAGACGCTATTTGGGTTGTGTAATGCTCCAGTGACCTTCCAGTGTGGAGTGATATTGATATTTTCTAATATGGTGGACACTATTGAGGTATTTATGGATGATTTCTCTATAGTAGGTGACTCATTTGATAGTTGTTTGGATCATTTGGTAGAGGTACTTAAACGGTATGAAGAGTGCAATCTTATGCTCAATTAGGAAAAATGCCACTTCATGGTGAAAGAGGAGATCGTTCTAAGTCATCGAATTTTTGATAATGGTATAGAGGTTGATAGAGCGAAAGTCGAGGTAATAGAAAAGGCTTAACCACCTATCGCTATTAAAGGTGTTACAAGTTTTCTTAGGCGTGCTAGCTTTTATAGAAGGTTTATCAAGGATTTCTCCAAAACTGCACACCCATTGTGCAAATTTCTCAAAAAAGAGTGTAAGTTTGATTTTGATAATGCTTGTCTGAGAGCATTTAAAGAGTTGAAAGAAAGCTAGTTTCCGCACCTATCATTATTTCACCGGATTGGGGAAAACCATTTGAAGTGATATGTGATGAGAGTGGAGTGGCGCTTGGTGTGGTATTGGGATAAAGGCGGGAGAAGATTATTTATCCTATTTACTATACCATCAAAGCTCTAATGTGGCGTAAAAGAACTATAAAGTGACTGAACAAGAACTCCTTGTTGTGGTTTTTGCATTTGAGAAATTTTGATCCTACTTGCTTGGTAATAACGTCATAGTGCATACTGACCATTCTGCATTGAGGTATTTGATGGCTAAGAAGGATTCAAAACCGAGGTTGATTAGATAGGTATTATTGCTGCAGGAGTTCAATTTTTAGGTGAAAGACATAAAAGGGATAGAAAATCAAGTTGCCGATCATTTGTCCAAATTAGAGGAGGAAGCAATGCTCAAGTTAGGAGATGGAGATGAAATTAATGATGCGTTTCAAGATGAATAGGTATTCACTGCTTCTTATGATCTTATTCCTTGGTTCCCAGACTTTGCTAACTACTTTTCAAGTGATCTTGTTCCTTCGGATTTGTCTTTACACCAACGGAAAAAGTTTATGCATGATAAGATGAAGTTCTTTTGGGATGACCTTATTTGTTCAGTATTTGTACTGAGGTTGAGATGATGAGTATATTAGAGGTGTGTCACTCTTCGCCTGTTGGTGGGCATCATAGTGGTATTTGGACTGCACATAAAATTTTGCAATATGGGTATTACTGGCCTACCATCCACCAAGATGCTCATGATTTTGTCAAGTCTTGTGATTGTTGCCAAAGAGAAGGAGGAATTTCAAAGAGGCCAAGAGCTACCTATGAATCCAATTTTGGTGATTGAGTTGTTTGATGTATAGGTCATTGATTTTATGTGTCCATTTGTGAGTTCACATGGGATGAAGTATATTCTTGTTGCGATTCATTATGTGTCAAAATGGGTGGCAGCAATTGAGCTTTCAAACAATGAAGGTAAAAGTGTCACCGCATTTCTGAAAAAGAATATCTTCTCTATATTTGGTACACCTATGGTGATTATCAGCGTTGGAGGTTCTCACTTTTGTAATAAGTTGTTCAAGGCATTTCTAGAGAAATATGGAGTCCGCCACAATGTAGCCACTCATTACCATCCGCAGTCTAGTAGGCAAGTTGAAGTGTCCAACAGAAAAATAAAGCAAATCCTTGCTAAGAGTGTGAATGCAAATAGAACTGATTGGTCAAGGAGGCTTGATGATGCTTTATAGGCCTATCGCACTACATTCAAGACTCCCATAGGCATGTCCCCCTTACAACTTATATATGGGAAGTCTTACCATTTGCTGATAGAGCTAGATCATAAGGCTATGTGGGTACTAAAGAAGTTGAATTTGGATTGGGGTGTCGCATCGAGTCAAAGATTGAATGAAATGAATGAGCTTGACGAATTTCACCTAAAAGCTTATGAAAGTTCGGCCTTGTACAAGTAAAATATCAAGAAGTATCATGATTAAAAGATTGAAAAGCACAAATTTGTTACGGCTGATCTGGTTCTTCTATTCAACTGAAGGTTGTGCTTCTTTCCATGCAAGCTCAAGTCCAAGTGGACCGGGCCATTCATAGTCATTTAAGTGTTCCCACATGGAGTGGTCGAGCTCAAGAACAAGGAGGGAACAAGGTTCAAGGTGAATGGGAAAAGGATCAAGGTCCACATTGGGGAAGAAGAGAGTGTTTAAGAAGTGGTGGAAGCCTACTACCTTGATGAAGTCTGATTAATCAAGCGGCATGCTTCGTGACGTGATGTTAAATGAAATGCTTCTTGAGAGGCAACCCAAGATGTACAATCAAGCTAGCGATAGGTTTTCTTTTTTATTTAGGAGTTTTCTTCATTTATTTGTATTTCTATAATCCTTTAGATAGGTGTTTTATCTTTGTATTAGTGTTGGCTAGATATAGCATAGGGTCCATGTCTAAAAAGTGTCTAGAAAATGTAAAAAGAAAGGCTTAATAGTTGCTACATGTGGAAGGATGAAGAACTAAATCTGCAGAAAATAGGTTGTGTAGAGGTCTACGAATCCCATCGACGGTCCGTAGGTCCATCCACGAACCATGAATGGTGTCCGTAGACCCGAGGTAAGCTCTCAAAACTTCAAAGTATACGACTGACCTACGGTTCATAGGTCAACCCACAGCCCGTAGACGGGGTTTCGTGGGTCCAGATTAGGGTCTCTCGAGACCCATCCTGGAGCCCCCTTAATAAAAAACTCTTAATTTTAAATTCATTCCTCAGAACCCATAATCCCTCCTAACCGTTTCTAACCCCTCCAAATCCCAAAACTCCCTAATCCCCCAAATCACTCCCCTCTCCTATACATATCACTCATCTTCCATAATTCTCCTCCCATCTCCTAAAATTACCCTTTTCTCCCCTCACAAAAGAGTTCAAGGTCTAGGTTCGATGTAAAAAGCTTGTCAAAGGGTCTAAGGAGTCTATTGCATCGTGCAATCACCCACTTCAATTACTTGTAAGGTAAAGGACTTCACCTTAGCACTGAATTTCATTGTTTATGTAGTCTCCCAACCCTTCAGCATGTTCCTTTGTTGGAACTAATGTTAATACAGTCCTGTTCCACACTTTGAGCATTTTGTTCTTCCTGAAGAATTCAAGTACTGCTGTATTAAGATTATCCTTAACTATATCTCTAGAGTCTTTGAAGAATTGGCTACCATACCTATCTGTTCCTGGGCTTTTATCCCTAGAAATTGCATGTTAAGCTTATTTTATCTCCTGCGTTGTTACTTCTCTTTCCAGTGTCCTTCTTTGCTCAACGTTGAGAAGAGCACCCTGTTGAACCACCCTACTACATACCACATCCCTGTTACTTTTAAAGGATCCTAGAAGGTCCGTATAAAAGTTAAAAAAAACAAAACTTGAGCAATACCATCCATGTCTGTGTGCATACATCCTTTAGAGTCCTTAATAGTTAATATTCTATTGGAAACCCATCTAGCCTTGATCATCTAGTGAAAGAAGTTCATGTTGGAGTCCCCATATCTTAACAACTTGCATTTACATCTTTGTTAGAGATACTTAATCCTGTCCATATTCCATCTATGGTAATCCTTACTGTATTTGATCTCTTTCTCGATTAGTACACCATTTAGAGGGTCCCTTTGCAGTCTAATTTGGCATTCCATGAGTAGTTCCTGGGCCTTCTCCGTACTTCTTTCAACATCATTGAATCTTTCTCTAATAAGAGCTCTTAGAGTTGTCTTCAACCTATTTAATTTCCCCATCAACTAACCTACAATAAGTATTCTCCAACTATTTTCTACTCTGCTTTTAAAATCTGGAGTGAGGTTCCACATGTTGAAATAACTGAACCTTGGATTAATCTTTGGTGCCCCGATCCATTTATTGATAGTCGGGGAGTGATCATATTGGCCCTGAGTTCCAAAGTGAACATCTGAGTCAGACAATGTGCAATCCGCTCCTCATTCATCAGTACCCTGTCAATCCTGCTATATATACTTAAGGTGTCTTAGTTTACATAGACCAATACATTGTCAAAAGTCTTTAATCTCTTCCAATATAAATGGGTTCCCTATTCTTTCATCTCTGTTTGCTACACAATTCTAATCCCCCATCACATCCCATGCCCCTCATATTTTGGAGTGTATTTCTGCCAGTTCCTTCAATAAGTCTCTCTGTATGCCTTGGTCATTGAAATCATATATTATGGTTGCATCAAATCTTTTCTTAGTACCTTTATGTGTCACCTTACAATGCATACCTTAGTGATATTCACCTCATACATTTGTGGCTTCCAGAGAATCCATATCCTTCCTTCAGGATGTTGTGACAAGTTCGTGCTAAATACCTAGCCCTTACATAGATTAAGAGAAGTTGCTTGAGCTTTCCCTCTCTTAAGCTTAGTCTCCAAGAGTCCAAACAGTCCAGTATTGTTATTATGTAAGAATAAATTCTTCTCTTTCTGCTTCCCTAGTCTGTTTAGACCCCTAGTGTTCCAAAAACTGATATTATCCATTTGGATGGGGGTTCCACCAACCCCGTCAATGTATTGGCACAACTCAAACTTTTCTATCTTCTTTCCTGCATTGTTATCCTTTTCTGCCTACTTTTGTGAAGTTCCCGCTTGTATGTCTCGACGCTCATAATCTTTTAGTGTCGTAAATATGTTGTTTGTTGTCGTGGCTTGTAATATGATTTTAAGTATCAGGACACTACTTCTTGTTCAAGTGCCAACGATCATGAGTAGTAATATAACCCAACTCGTGAGTTGGGGTCCAGTCCCCAAGGAGTGGTTCATACTCAAGAATTAATGGAAAAGTATACATATGCTCTAGTCAATTATAGCTAAAAACATTTTACGAAGAAAGACATGATAAATTAAAGGTTGACACAAGTGTCAATTATCAAAAAGGGGGTTTGTAGTCAACTAGCAACTAAACACAACAAATAATATGAAAGTACAAATATGGAGACAAGATTCTTAGGATGTGATAGGATTATGGGCTAAGGTAAAGAACTGGGTAATTGCAATTAATAGTAAACCATTGCAAATGAGTATTAAGCTAGACTTTAGTGGGGGTAAACTTTCTCTCGAACAATTTACCTCGAATCGAATTGGTTTCTCTCGAACACCTATAAGCAGCAATGGAGCACAACCTTCATCATTAGTTCATTCACTCTCTTGAGCTGAATGTGTCGAAAAAGGTTTAGGGTTCACTATCTCAAGCTGAACCTATGACAACCCAATATCCACATATCATCGATTCAGCAATTTTTGTTTTAAAACCTCTCTCTCGAGCAAGCCAACAACACGAAGTTAGGATTGTATTTGCAACTACAACCCATTAAATTCGACCACAATTACTGAATGAAATTATTTTTAAACAACAAATAGACTATCCATTAGCAATACCCAACATTTATTCAGCCCATAATCACATAATTACACCCCAAGAATGGGGTTTTAGCTAGACATAGTAAAAATATAGAAATCGATACCAAAATGAGTTTCCATCAACTGGGTGTGATTAATATTGTCTTTACAAACGTCTAAGATGAAGTATCTTCAATACCCACTTCCAATTTCTTAGAAATGGAAATCTTCAAATCTTCAAAGTTAAAGAAAAATGTCTCTCTAACTCAATTCTAAGTTCTAATATTCAAAAAATGAATAATAATATGATTCCCTACAAAATTTGATACTATGCTAAAAAATTAAACAAGTATTTATAGTTGTCAAAAAATATGTTGCGAAGGTTCAGTCGGCGCAGTTAGTCGAGATCGCCGATCCACTAAGAGATCCGCCCTTTGGTCAATTGTATTGCCTTTTTGCTTTTGCCTTCATCATCCTTGAGGTCTGTATCTTTGGGCGATAAGGCACTGTATCGCGAAACTATTTGGTGAGTCGCCGACTGCTTTCTTTTTATCGCCAACTTGATTTTCTCCTTTAGGGCTTGGCACATTGGAACATTATTCGAGACCAAGGTCATTTGGCTACTTGCCTAATGGTTTAAGCAATCCTCAGTCCTTCTTTTCTTTGTTCTTTAAGCTGTCTTGTTCCTTTTTGCTCAATAGTGTCCATGCTATGTCCCTAATTTCAAATACCTGAAATTCAAGGATTTATATCACTTATCAAGACAAAATATGCATTCGAGGACACCAAATCTATTAAAATTAAGCCCTAAATGAGTCCAAATTGTGGACTCATCAATACCCCCAACTTAAACTTTTGTTTACCCTCAAATAAAACTCAAATTCAGCAGTTCAAAAAGAAACTCTCAAACAGTGCTACATAAGACTCAATCATGAATGCAAACAAAAAGACTCAACTTACTCATGCAAGGATCAAATGTGCACTCAAAGTTTAAAGTTGTAACTCACCATTATCAAAGAATATCAAGCTCACAATACTTGCTTCAAATGGAAGTTCAAGCACAACAAAGGATATCAAATGCTCTCACACAAAGAATGATTCCATATTCACACACAATGGTCTAAGAATTTAAAGTTTTGGAATCAAATGCAATGCTCACACTCACAAAGATGAACACATTGTATGATTTCACCTATAGGTTTGCCCGTATTTTCCAACCAATATTTGTTTCAGCTCACTCAAGACCAAAAAAGTCTTTTCAAGGCTTGTAATGGGGCTAAGTTCAATTGTATAGTCATTTAGGCTCAATGGCTATAGTCCTCATGAAATGTGGTGTGAACAACACTTTCTTTCCTTTTCTTCATCATTTTTCATTCATCCTTACAAGTCATCCCATTATTCACTTTCCATGGACTGTTGGAAACCCCATTTCTTTTTGTATTTTCACAATTTTATTCCAAAAAATTTTCATTCTTTTTCATTTTCATTCTTTTCTTCTCTTTTTTTTTTTTTTGTATGGAGGTGTTCAATTTTCCTCAAAACATGGGTAAAAGGGGACTTTCTTGCACGTCTTGATTTGCCTTCTGTTTTCACACACCCCCAACTTAGGCTTTTGGCCTAAGTTGGTTATTTAAACAAACGACAAATCATGAGGATTATGGGTAATGGATCAATCAAAGATCACAATGTATCAAGTTACTTCCAAGAAAATGTCGAGGTTCAAAGGGTGCTCAAAAGGGGTTCACAGACTCACAAGGTAGGCCACAAAAAGAGGTATAATGTCAAATTGTTTCACACTCTTTAAAGTTACCTAAGATCATATCAAGAGTTCACATCACTTCGTTAGCTGGACCAACGGGGAAAATTCTAGGTGCCATTACACATTGTTCACGGTAAGCTCATCACACAAAGAATTGACACCAAAGTCAAACAAGACTCCACACTTTCGCTAGTGTGCAATGTTCATCGCAAGAGACTCACTTCGATACTTGGCTAGTCACAACAAGATGCAAAGAGTTCACATATTGACTATGCAACTTCACTTGGCCTCATCATAGCCTTACATTAATTTTATTCGATTATGAGAACTATTCAAATCATCGGTATTGATCAAAATCGATACTCAAATTTGTACAAGAACAACCATATTCAATACAAACAAGAGGTGGAAATTTTTTTTGGAAGGGTCAAAAATTATTTATAATTAAAAACACAGATCCACAAGCTCAAACCTTCCACAAAAAGCAGTGTACAACACAATTTTAGCTCAAAACAAAAATATATAACCAAAACCAATCAGGTCACAATAAGTCACACGAATGGTGGGCCTCACCCCACCACAAATAAAAGCATTTGTCCTCAAATGCAAATAAACAATATCAAAAAGTAAAAATAAAATTAAGACAGAGAGGAAGGTAAAGATAGGATCCTATCTATGCAATCGCTCCATCTGTCTGGGCATCAGTGCCTGGTGCATCAGTCTGGTGTCGGGCCTCAGTACCTAGAGTCACCTCAGAAGGAACAATAGTAACAGACCCACTAGAAGGTGCCATAATAGTCTCGGTCAGTGATGTCTGGATCACCGCCTGCATGCTCACCTTCTCAAGATCCGACAAGTCTCTATATATGCTCTCCTCCCGAATCTCTATCTGCTCCTCGTTGGTCTCAACATCCGACTTATCAACTTCTGCATCATCCCTGTGTACATCCCTAGTGGAAGCTAAAGGAATCTCTGAAGTCTTAGGAGCGTCCCTATCATCTGTTGCCTCTAACAATGAAGTAAAGTCAGTAGACTTTAGATAGTCTACGTCCTTCCTCTAGTTAATTACCTTGACTTTCAAAACCGTAAACTCGGAGGTCTCCCCCTGCCTACTCTTACAAGTTGTGACTCTAGTAGCCAGATCATCAATAGAAGCCTAGATGGGGGTTAGTGCAGCTAGAATAGCAGCCTCAATCATCAAGGGGACATATTTCTCTAACCGAGTCACCCTCACGTCAACTGAATGGGCCAGATGCCCCATCTTCAGGATCATCGCCTGAGTAATCTTGGTCTGCTGGGAGAAAGTAGAGGTACTTGGAGCCTGTGAAGATGAGGAAGGAGGGACAGAAGTACCTGAAGGCTCGGAGGCTGGAGTAGGTACAGAGGTCTCTGTAGGTATGCAATCAACATCAACATCCAGAGAAGTGTCTGTCAGAGTTGCTCTCCTCCTATCTGCCTCCTCACGAAAGTACTCAGCCTCAATATGTCGGATGTCTGTAGAGGAATATGGGGTAACTTAAAAATCTCTATCATCATCTCTGGGTACCCCATCACGTCGACATAACTCAGTGATCAGGATCAGGAATGGAAGGAGGTCTGCCTCTGCTTGGGACTCATTGCCATCTCTTGCTCACTAAGAAGTCCCAAGTCGATGCTCCTCCGACATTTGATAGCTCCAAGGCATGCCACCTTAGGATGGCGGAGGACAGACTTATTCTGGGATGGCATGATAGTGCTGCTGACAAAGCTAAACCATAACCGGGTAGCAACACTCAAGTCCCTCTTCTCAATAGGTGCTTCCACCTCAATCCACCTCGGGGTAGTATCAGAAATCAAAGGTACCAGCCAACCCTTCAAATCATCTATGAACTGAGCAACTGGAAAAAAGGGTTGACAGGTGCAGATAAAGGATGATCAAGCAGACTATCGACGACTTCATTGACCTTAGGCTTCTCACTGAAAATTACAGAACCCAACATCAATTAAAGCATGAAATTAAGGGCTAGATGAGGACTTCTGGCGAAATGTCGATTTGTTTGGCGAGCTCGACCTAGCTCGCCAATCGACCCAATTTGCCTACTTTCAGCCCATCATCTTGAATTCAACCTCGCAACCCCCTAAAACCAAATCAAAACATGTACTACTCAAATTAAAGCAAGACCCATAACACCCATTACACCAAGATATTTAGACTTATCCAAGTTTTACCAAATTTGGCCAATTGACGACTTTACCCTTAAGAATGATGTCATCCAATCTATTATTGGGCAAATTACGTTGTTTGGCACAAATACGGGCTACTCAGACTTCACCCAACCAAACTAAACAACATGCAAGCACAACCCCACACGAATTAACTCATTTTAAAGCTCAAAAATATGGGATTTCAACATTCAAAACAATACGGGTAAGATTATCAGCTTAAAATAGGCATTCAAACATACTAATCCTATTTGAGAGGCCTAACACACATCAACAACATAATATTGCTTGCATAAGAGTACAAATTACTAAAAATAAATGTGGGATTTGGAAAACCAACCTTAGTTGTCGATTAATAAAGATTGAAAAGCTAGGCTGCAATGTAATCTACTCCGAACAGAATTTCGATGACTAAAATACTCTTACAAATGTAAAAATATAAAGGATACTAAGAAGGTGTGAGTTTGGAATATGAAAAGTGAGGGAAATTGAAGAGTTTCAAAGTTTAATCCTTCTGTCTTTTATTGAACCGTCCAGTTCTTGCCCAGTCAGCGACGTTAGTCGTAGTCGTCAATCATCGAGGGGATACTTACCTCACTGAGTTTTATAGAACCTCCAGTTAAACTGGAGGTCCAAACGACAGTCTAGGTCGAGGTCTCGGACCTCTTCGGCGATGCTTCGACTGGCCTTTCTGCTCGCCAACCTGTACTTTTCAACAACTTTCCCACTTTGTTCTATACAAACAACACGCCATTATTTCTTAAAGAAAAACTAAAGTGATAAAAAAGGTCTTAGGTTGCCTCCCAAGCAACGCCTTAGTTAACGTCGCGGCAAGATGCAAGTCAAGACCTAAACCTCATTTTTAGGGTTGGCCATGGAGTCGCTAGGCAACTCCTCTGTCTATTTGGGTAGAGATGAGGAAATGCATGACCCATAAGGTTTTCAATTAGCTTGATAGATATAAAGTGAGAGCCAATCATCTGATTTAGTACTTTAACATTTTCCCTCATCTCCTCTAGCACTCAATCTTACTGATTGAGCTTTTGGACAATCATTAATAGTGTATCCTCGATACGTCTCCTCTAATTGTACGTAGACTTTTTCTGCTCATGAGGGGGTATGTATCTGCTCTTCTTTTTGGACAACACCTCCAGTTCCTCAACTTTTTGGGCCAAGGTATCCATCTGACCCAGAAAAATGACCAAGTGCTGGTCCTTTTCAGTCTCCTTGTTGGTGTTGGCCAAAAGATCAAGGAGTTTGGTTGCAGTCTTATAGGAGTGTCTCATAAGACCACCCGGGACAAGTTGATCGATTAATCCTTTGCTCCCAGAATTAAGAGTCCTATAGAAGCATTCCAGTAGAACAAAATTTGGAATTTCATCAGTTGGGCAATGTATCAACAGTGCTTTAAACCTCAGCCACAACTCATGGAAAAGCTCCCCTTCTAGCTACTTGAAGGTCAGGATGTTATCCCTGAACCTCATCACTTCTACCGGAAGGTGATCCATTTGTTCACAATCATCAATTACATTTATTCTTCCTGTTTTCAACACTCAAACAAGAAAAACAAAACTAAACATTAAGTAAGGAGAACTTTAACTAACAAGAACAAAATTTAACTTAACTAAAAATTCTCAAGTAATAGCACTCCCCGGCAGCAACACCATTTTGATTTCACGTATCAGGACACTACTTCCAGTTCAATTGCCAATAATCATAAGTAGTAATATAACCTAACTAGTGAGTTGGGGTCGAGTCCCAATAGAGTGGTTCGTACACAAGAATAAATAGAAAAGAATAAATATGCTCAAGTCAATTATAGCTAAAAATATTTTACGAAGAAAGACTTGATAAATTAAAGATTGACACAAGTGTCAATTATCAAAAAGAGGGTTTGTAGTCAAATAGCAACTAAACATAACAAATAATATGAAAATAAAAATATGGAGACAGGATTCTTAGGATGTGATAGGATTATGAGCTAAGGTAAAAAATCGGGTAATTGCAATTAATAGTAAAAACCACTGCAAATGAGTATTAAGCTAGTCTTTAGTGGGGGTAAACTTTCTCTCGAATAATTTACCCGAATCGAATTTGTTTCTCTCAAACACCAATAAGCAGCAATGCAACACAACCTTCAATATTAGTCCATTCGCTCCCTCGAGCTGAATGTGTGGAAAAGGGTTTAGGGTTCACTTTCTTGAGTTAAACCCATGACAACCCAATACCCACAGACCATCAATTCAGTAATTTTGGTTTTGAAACCTCTCTCTCGAGCAAGCCAAAAACATAAAGTTAGGATTATATTTGCAACTACATCCCATTTAATTTAACCACAATTACTGAACAAAATCACTTTTAAACAACAAATAGACTATCAAATAACACTACCCAACAGTTAATTTAATCACATAATCACACCCCAAGAATTGGATTTTTAGCTAGACATATTAAAAAGATAGAAATTGATATCAAAATATGTTTCCATCAACTAGGTACGATTAATATTGTCTTTACAAATGTCTATGATGAAAAATCTTCAACACCCACTTCTGATTTCTTAGAAATGGAAATCTTCAAAGCTAAGGAAAAATGTCTCTCTAACTCAGTTCTAAGTTCTAAACTTCAAAAACTGAACAATAATATGATTCCCTACAAAATCGGATAGTACACTAAAAATTTAAATAAGTATTTATAGTTGTAAGAAAGTGTTCTCCGAAGGTTCAGTCGACGCAGTTAGTCGGGATCGCCGATCCACTCAGCGATATGCCCTTTGGTCATTTGTATCGGCTTTTTGCATTTGCCTTCAGCATTCTTCAGGTCCTCTAACTTTGGGCGATAAGGCACTGCATTACGGAACTGTTCGACGACTCGTTGACTGCTCCTTTCTATCGCCGATTTGATTTTCTCCTCCAGGGCTTGGCACAATGGAACATTAGGCGAGACCAAGGTCATTCAGTGACTCACCCAATAGTTTAGATGTTCCTCAGGCCTTCTTTTCTTCGTTCTTTCAGCTGCCTTGTTCCTTTTTGCTTAATAGTGTCCATGCTTTGTCCCTAAGTTCAAATACCTGAAATTCAAGGTTTTATATCAGTTATTGAGACAAAATATGCATTTGAGGACACTAAATCTATTAAAATTAAGCTCTAAATGATTCAAAATCGTGGACTCATCATAATACTAGCCCTTGTTTGCTCTTTTTGGGTTGCACTTCTTCCTTCGCTTTATCCCGTTCTATGACGTGATGCTCTTCTACCATTATTTGTTGCTTTTCCTTCTTGAGTTCCTCTTCCTTGGCAAGATTCCTACAGTAATGTTGTTCATATCCATAGTTCCTGCAATGCGTACACACCACTGGTTTCCATTCATATTCCACTTCTTGCTCCATAATGCATCCGATTTCATTCTCATACAAAATGGATTGGGGAAACTATTGTTTCATGGATACTTCTAACATTTTACGATTAAACATTAACTTTTCCTTGGCTGTCGTGGCACTATCATCTTTGATTTGTTTTCCCACAAGGCCTACAATTCTTGTAAGTGTTGTCTTGCCTCAATACTTGAGGTCTATGGTTGGTAACCTAATCCAATTTGGGATCGTATCAACTATTATCTTACTCATTATGATCATAGTTTTCCACGGCTTAATCACCAATGTCTTTCGATCAAACATTTGAATTCCTTCCTCGCCACCTTTTCTCTATTTTGAATTATGTGAAAGTGATTAATGAATATACCTCTACTTGTTTGTGCAATTTTATCTATTCCTTTGAATTCCCATATTCGTTTAAAGAATCCCTATATTACCGTCAATGGTGGGTTGGATCCCAGAATAAAACATACTACAACTGAGTTCCAATAATCCACTTCATTTTTTATATCCTCCATTGTAATTTTCACATTAGCATTTTGTTCATCTTTGTCACTTAGATCCACTATTATCGGTGTTCCCACTATAGATCTCCATGGTGTTCCGTTCATTGTAGGGTTTTGTATCTTCCTTATTGACTTTGTTGTTTTCTTTTCTGATTCAACTAGATCTTCAAATGAAGTTGGACTTGATCCACTCCAAATCTTTTCTTCTAACAACAATATAGTTTTTCTGACAACTTTGCACTATTTTAAACCTCTTCTGATTTGTCTCACCTTCTCCATGGTTTGATGAACCTAATCTTGTCCTATCATCTCAGCTTTACTGTCACGACCCAAGCCTACACCCTTTATGTGGGTGGCACTCGAGAACCAATGCTGGTCCCCAAGAGAACCGTCATCCTGGCTGACTACAAGTGGAAGACGAACTCAAGCACACAAAGCTTAAAACAGAATAAAAGTCAATGAAACTCAATTACAAAAGTTTTACTCAAATGATTAACTCTAAATAAAATAGTATATTCAACTCGCCAGAAATAGGCAACTCAAGTCTTTAAAACATTTAACAAAATAAATGAAACGGACTTCTCAAACTCTACTGTCTATCTATGAAACCTCTAAATGACAAATATGGAGGTCGGGACAAGACCCACGACCTCCTAATAACTAATATAACTGAAAGTAAATGTGGAACCCTCTGAAAGCAAGAAGGCTCACCATAGCTAACTCAAAATCCATATGGTATCAACGATGCTATTGATGACCCTGAATACCTGTATTTGCATCATGAAAGGACGCAGGCCAAATGGTTTAGTACGTGGAATGTACGAGGATGTAAGGGGAATTCTAAAGCATAACATAAGCTTGAACTTGATAAAAAGGAAACATACTTACCTCTTTAGAAACTCACACAACTCAAAGATTAGATACTCAACTCAAGGATTAGATTCTCAACCTCAAAGATATGATACTCAACTGTGGGTACTCAACTCAATATGAAGCAACAATACACATGCAATTTATGGAGATATTTTGAAATAATATAAAACAACTTAGTGTATTGAAGAGTACAATAATAACTTAATTAATATGTAATAAAATATAATATAACTCTGTGGGAGTTTCTCCAACCGACAACTACCACTGTGAGCCTAAGTAGTGATACAACGTCTTGCCTATGCTTCCATAACTGTCTTATACTTTTCCATCATATAGGATGCCTTAACTACGTAGATCCACTATTCTATGCTAAAAAAAACTAAGGAATCATCTAAAATTATGATCCTTTCTACCCATGATGGCTACATGGTTTATGGAGACGTGAGTTATCTGAACTCAAACTCGTCCCCATATCGGTGCTCAATACTAGTCCCAAAATACTCAGCTCATATGTTTAAAAACATAGCTTTTTCTTTGTTTAAGATATTTACTCAAAAATCATTTTCTTAAAAAAGAATGTACTCAAACTTCTCAAAACTCTTTTGGAAATATCAGTTTCCTCACATCTTAAATATGAAAACACTTACTCTTGTGAATATGTAGTTCCCATACATCATTTTAAAGAATATGAACTTTACTCTCACTCTTTACTCATCTAGAATCTTAAGTCTTAATACAAAGTTAAAACATTTGCAAAAGACTTTTTAAAATATTGTTCATGCCAAATTATAGACGTGAACGACTCAATGCAAGGGTTTCAGTAACCATAGATATAACTCAATACTTGGAACTCAAGAACTTCAATGATACTACTAATTTGAAGAATGCTCAACTCAGAAGGTTCATGCGGAATTATGAGCATGAACTACTCAACTCAAGGACTCAAAGATACTTCTCATCTCATGATTGTTCGACTTATAGGGTTCATGCTAAATTATGGGCATGAAAAACTCAATTCATGGACTTCATGGGTAATAGGTAATAGTCACATGATTAGAATAATAATCTTGGAAGGGTTAGGAACTCGATACTCAAGACTTCGAACTTGAAATACTACTCTTAAAGATACGCAACTAATGGAGTTCATACAGAAGTGATGGGCATGAACGACTTGACTCAAGGGTTAAAATATCAGCAAGGAACTCATGTATATGACTCTTCTCATTCTCATACTCACTTACTCAAAACTTTACTCAAATCGATGGTATATCTCAAAGGATTCACAATTGAACTCAAAGTCTTTCTTGAACTCTACTCTTAACTCTCTCTTGATTGTGAATTATGAATTCAAGAGTTATGGTTCATGATATGAAAGATCTTGTTATGATAAAGTAGACTCATGAATATATTCTCCTCATTATCATACTCACTTGTTCGAGTCTTGAAACAATTTACTAGTTGTTGTAGAATACTTCTCAAAAAGGCACAAAGGGGCATTCTCAAAATGTTCGAAAGAACTCTCAAGACTTGACTCTCAACTCTACCTTGAATTTGATTTATGAATTCAAGGTTGTGATTTGTGATAGGAAAGATCTCTTGATGTTTAAGAGTGTTTGTAGATAGTTAAACATGAAAAACGATCAAGAAATTACTGGCAGGAAGCAAGTTCGCGACGCGGAGAGAATTTTGTCAATCCTGAGGTACAGGTCCGCGACGCAGGCCTGGTGTCCTGATTTGCCCGACTTGTTCCTTCTTCATTCTTCTAACCCTAATTCACCTAAATTCAATTCTTTTTCTCAATTTCATCTTTAGATTTAGATACCCAGCATATGTACAGAAGAATCTAACTCAAAACAATTCTAACAATCGACCTTAAGATTTCTAGAACTCCTCAATCTCATCCCAAATTTGAGAACGAAAGAAATTCAAGAATACAACTCAAGAGCATCAGAGTCTCAATCTTTTAGGACGAATTTAATGCTAAAATCAATATGTTTGGCGTGTGGGTGAACAAACCCAACACTATGGAAGATTACATACCTCTTAGGGATCAAAACCATGGTGAAAATCAGCAAACAAACTCAAGAACGTCGACGAATGATTTCACGTATCAGGACACTTCTTCCAATTCTTAGTGCCAACAATCATTAGTCAGTAATATAACCCAACTAAGTGAGTTGGGGTCGAATCCCACAGGGAGTGGTACATGCTTAATATTCAAGAGCCACGTGCAAATATGTTCAAGTCAAGCATAGGTAAAGACATTTACGATTTAAAGCATACTTCAAGTTAAGGGGTGACACAAGTGTCAATTAACGGGAGGTTTTGATTGTAACTATCAACTATAACAGTAGGAAACAACACTAATTAACAAACAAAGAGACGGGTTCTTGGGATGTGATTGGATTATAGACTAATGTAGGCAAATGGGTAATTGCAACTTATACTAAATAAGTGTAAATAAGTGAATAAGCTAGACTTTAGTGGGGATAAACTTTTTCTCGAACAGTTTACCCCGAATCAAGTTGTTTTCTCTTGAACACCAACAAAAAGCAATTAAGAACAACCTACGCTTTAGTCTATTCACTCTCTCGAGCTGAATTTATGGAAAAGGGTTTAGGATTCAATCTCTCAAGCTGAATCCATGACAACCCAATAACCATAAACCATCAAATCAGTAATCTTGGTTTTAAAACCTCTCTCTCGAGAAAGCAAAAAGCATGAAGGTAGAATTGCATTGGCAACTACAAAACTTTAAATTAACTCACCATTACTGATTGAAATAACCTTTAAACAGAATTAAAATTATCAATTAACAATACCCATAAGCTAAATCAACCTATAATCACATAATCACACCCCAAGAATTGGGGTTTTAGCTAGACATCATAAAGAGATAGAAATTGTTACCAAATTGTGTTTCCATCAACTGGAAAAGATTAATTTCGTCTTTACAAAGGTTCAAATTGAAGAATCTCAAACACCAACATCCTATTTCTCAAAAATGGAAAAATTCAATTCATTAAAGACTTGGAAAAATATTGTCTCCAAACTCAGAGGTCTAACTTAAAAACAGATAAAAACTCTACATTATCAAAAACTCCTCTAAAATAAATATTCAAAAATGTATTTATAGTCGCAAAAATTATGCTGTGAAGGACCATTCGGCGCCGTAAGTCGGGATCACCGATCCACTCGGAGATTCCCCCTTTGGTCAGTTCCACTGCCTTTTTGCTTTGCCCTTCAACATCCTCAAGTCTTGTAACTTTGGATGATCCAACACTGCAATGCGAAACAGTTAGTGACATAGCGGTTGCTCTATTCCATCGCCGACTTGATTTTCTCTTTCAGGACTTGGCACGCTGGTACTTTAGGTGAGATCATAGACATTTGGCAACTCGCCTAATAGGTTAGGCTATCACCCAAACTTTTTTTTTTCGTTCTTTCAACAACCTTGTTCTTCTTTGCTCATTAGTGTCCATGCTTTGTTCTTCAATCCAAATACCTGAAAATCAAGGTTTTACATCAGCTATTGGTACAAAATAAGCATTTGAGGACACTAAATCTGTTAAAATATTTCCCTAAATGAGTACAAATCATGAATTCATCAACATCCCCAACTTAAAATTTTGCTTGTTCTCAAGTAAAACTCAAGTTCAGTAGTTCAAAAAGGATGTATCAAATAGTGCTACACAAGATTCAATCATGAATGCACATAAAATGACTCAACTTACTCATGCAAGGATCAATTGTGCACTCAAAGATTCAAGTTATGACTCACCATTATCAAAGATTCTCAAGTTCACAATACTTGCTTCAAATACAAGTTCAAGTTCAACAAAGGTACTTGAATACCATCACACAAAGAATGATTTCATATTCACGCACAATGGTTCAATAATTTATAATTTCAGAATCACATTCAATACTCACACTAAAAAAATAGAATAAAAACAATACATGACTTAACCCATAGATTTGCCCTTATTTTCCAATCAATACTTGTTTCCGCTCATTTGAGATTAAAAAGGTCTTTTCAAGGCTTGTAACGGGGCTGAGCGTAAAGGTATGGTCATTTAGGCTAAGTAGTTGCTATCCTCATGAAATGTGGTATGAACAATACTTTCTTTCCTTCAGCATTCTCATTTATGCTTATATGTCACCCCATTATTCACTTTCCATGGACTGTTGGACACTCTATTTCTTTTTGCATTTTCATAACTTTATTCCACAACTTTTTCATTCCTTTCTTTTTCATTCTTTTCTTCTTTTTCTTTTTTTTTTTTGGGGTATGGAGGGGTTCCATCTTTCTCAAAACCATGGGTCAAAGGGGACTTCTTTGCACTTCTTGATTTTCCTTCTCTTTTCACCACACCCCCAACTTAGGCTTTTAGCCTAAGTTGGCTATTCACACAAACCACAAATCATGAGGATTAATGGTAATGGATTAAGAAAGGTCAAAATTTTATCAAGTTTCTTCCAAAAAAGGGTAAGGCACAAAAGGTGTTCAACCGAAATTCACACACTCACAAGGTAGGCCACAAAAAGAAGTATAATGTCAAATTGTTTCACTCTCTTCAAAGTTTGCTAAGATCATCTCAATAACTTGCATCACTTAGTAAACCGGACCAACGAGGCAAATTCTAGGTGTCATCACATATGGTTCACAGTAAGCTCATCACACAAGACATTGACACCAATGTAAAATAAGACTCCACAATTTCGCTACTGTGCAATGTTCATCATAAGATAATCATTCGATAACTGACTAGTCACAACGAGATGCAAAAAGTTCACATATTGTCTATACAACTTCATTTGGCCTCACTGTAGCAGCATATTCATTTTTGTTTTATTATGAGCACTATTCAATTCATTGGTATTGATCAAGGCTGATACTCAAATTTGTAAGAGAACAATCACATTATAACACAAAAAAGAGATGGCACAAATTTTTTCAGAAGGGTCCAAAATCATTTGCAATTAAAGCAAGGAGCCACAAGCTCAAACATCCACAAAAACAGTGTGAAACACAATTTACAGCTCAAAAACCTAAATATATAAATAGAAAAATAATCACAAAAGGTGGGCGTCACCCTACCAAAAGCAAAAGCTATTTGTCCCCAAATGCAAGAAATAAAATATCCAAAAGTCAATAAAAGAAAGATAGAGGGAGGTAAAAAGGGATCCTGTCTAAATAGTCGCTCTATCTGTCGGGGCATCAGCGCTCGGTGTAGTGTTCTAAACCTAGGCATCAGTATCTTTAATCACCTCAAAAATAGTAGCTCCACTAGACCCACCCATGGTAGTCTGTACCCTTCTTAATAGCAACAACTTCAGCTTTCAAAGTCGTAACCTCGGAGGTCTCCTTTGTCTACTCTCACAAGCCTCAACTCTCTCACATAAGTTGAATGGGCTAGGTGCCCCATCTTCAGGATCATAGCTTGAGTTATCCTGGCGAGCTGGGCAGAGGTAGGGGCACTCGGAGCCTGTGAAGAAGAAAAAGTTAGAGCAGATGTACCTGAAGGGTCGGAGGCCAGAGTAGGAAAAGATGCCTCTGCAGGTATCGAGTTAATATCCATCTCCGGAGATGTATCTACCAGGGTTGCTCTCCTCCTGTGGGCCTCCTCTCGAGTTTATTCGGCCTCAATACGTCTAATGTCTGTGGAGGAGGATGGGTTAACTTCAATATCTCTAGAAATATCCCGAGGGAATCCAGCACGCCTGCATAACTCTAGGATCAACACTGTGAATAGGAGTGAGGTCTGCCTCAGCATGGCCCTCATGGCCATCTCTTGCTCAAAAATAATCCTCATGTCGATGCTCTTCTTAGAAATAATCAACCTAAGGCAGGCTACCTTAGAATGACGAAGAACGGACTCATTCTAGGTGCGCATAATAGAGTTACTGATAAATCCAAACCAATAATGTGCAGCTACACTTAAGTCCCTCTTCTCATGGGACTCCTGCCTCTATCTACCTCGGGGTGGTGTTTGAGATGAGGGGCGCCAGCCAGCCTTTGAGCTCATCTAATAATGTTGTAGTGCTAGCTAGGTTGGGGTAGTCAAAGTTTGACCCCCTGTCAAGTACTGTGTTGATGTGATCACGGCTACAATGCATCACTGTCCCCCGTACCATAATCGACCCCACCAGTCTAAACTCACTGTGCCATTCTTCTTGCTTTTACGAACCAGGTCACCATATGCAGAGTAGAACTCCCAAAACCATGTAGGAATGTAGGGGCCATGAGTCTGGTGAACGGCTCAAAACGATGGTACTAGAGTGTCTACCTCAACCTAGAGTATCTGCCCTCTAAAGCTTCTATCGAAAGCAGCTTCTCCTCAATAATTGATCATAACCCATCAACTTTCAGTCTGTTAAGTAGCTGTATAGGAAGAACTACTGGTGGCATGGGAGCCACAAAAGATGTTGCATCTAGCACTGAATCTGCTAGGGTGGAAGCTGAAGGGACTCTAGATTAGTCAGGGAGAGATCTAGCACAGATCTCAGCCTGTCGAGACTGTAAGGGCTGGTCATCATCAGGCTCAGATAATACATCCTGGGAGTTAGCAGACACTCTATCCATGTCGGAGTTGCACTCTGGAACTTCAGATGCCTACCTCTTTCCTTTGCCCTTGCCTCCCGTTGAAGGCTCTGTTCTTCCCTTTTTGGGAGGATTTCCTCCCCCCTCATTTATCATAATACCCCATGCTCTTTTGTGAGGTATCATATCATGGTTAGTCCTAGCCATAACTGGAAACACATACAAAATAATTAGAAACAATTCAATTAGATGCACATAAAAATAGTTGTAGAAAGACTCGCTCAACCAGTCGATGAGTAGCCGAATCTCTTTGGCGAGCTAGATCGGGCTCACCGAAAGGATTGGCTCAAAAACCACATAAAATTTTGGCATGTGGGATATAGGAAGGCATTTCGGCAATTCGCCGACACCATTTGGTATGCAAGGATTAGCCCGCCGAAAGTTACAATGCAATTAGTCTCAGGGGCGTATACAAAGGGCAAACAAGAAGGACTTTCGGCGAGTTTCTGAGTGCATTCGGTGACCTTAGGTATCTCGCTAAAAGTTACCGAACCAAACTTCACATTTAGCATGATATTAAAGAGGATATGGGGAACTTCGGTGAACCGCTGAGTGGTTCAATGAGCTCGACCCAGCTTGTCAAACGACCCAACGTGCCTACTTTCAACCCAACTTCTCAAATTCAACCCCGAAGTCCCCAAAAAAAAAATCAAAAAATGCACTTCCACAATTTAACTAAAACCCATTACTCCCATTCCCCCCGAAATACTCAGACTTCTCCCGATTTGGCTAAATTTAGCAATTTGATGACTTTTGCCTTAAAAATGACTTCAACCGGTGCATCATTGGGAAAATACATCTTTTGGCACAAATGCAGGCTAATTAGACTTCATCTGACTAAACCCAACAACATGCAAGCACAACCCCACAAATTTAATCAATTTTAAATCACGAAAAGCTTGGGAATTCATCAATTTAAGCATTACGGGCATGATATTCAAATTAACACAGGCACGATCAGAGAGGCCTAACACACATCACTAAGATAAAATCATTTCCAAAGAGTACAAATTGTTAAAAATGAATTTGGGGTTTGGAAAACCAACCTTAGATGTCGAATAGAAACTTTGAAATGCTAGGAGGCAAAGTAATCCAACTCCAAAGACAAATCCAATGACTAAAATGCGATAACAATGCACATACATAGAGTACTAAAGTACGGGTGTGGGTTTGGGATGTTCAAAAGTGAGGGAAAGTGAAAGAGTTTGGAAGTTTAAACCTTTGGCCTTTAAAAACCGTCCATTTCTTGCCCATTCGACAATATTAGTCTTGCTCGTCGACAGACTTGGTGACATGCTGAGTGGGCACTTACCTCACTGAGTTTTTTAGGGGCCCCAGTTAATGTGAGGGTCCAAACGGCAGACAAAGTCGTGATCGCTGACCTAGTCGGTGATTCGCCAATTTGCTCCTAGGCTAGTCGAGTTTTACTGACTCCAATTCCAAAATATCATGAGTCCAACAGCGGTCCAAGTCGAGCTTGCTAACCTCTTCGGCGAGTCACTGACTGGATTTTTAGCTCATCAACTTGAACTTTTTAAACACATTCCACACTTTGTCCTGCAAATTCAACACAAATTATTTCTAAAGCAAAAATAAAGCGATAAAACCTTGGGTTGCCTCCCAAGAAGCGCCTTAGTTAATGTCGTGGGACAACTCAAGTCTCTACTTAAATTCCATTTGTGGGGTTTGCCTCATTTTCATAAGGCAACCCTTTTTCTGGCTCTCGGTAGAGACAATACAACACTTGGTCCATTTGCGACTCTAGTAGTTGAATGAACATGGAATGAGAGGTTGTCAACTAATTTAGCATTGAGACATTCTCTTTTATCTCCTCCAACATTCGGTCATGCTCTTTGATTTTGTGTAGGATGAGTGAGAGGACCTCTTCAATTTGCCCACCCTATTGCTTCTTTGTCCTTCGACGCTCATGAGGCAAAATTTACTTGTCCTTCTTTTTGGACACTACCTCCAATTCCATGACTTTCTTGGCCAAGACTTCCAGCTGAGTCAACAATGTGGCCAATTCTTGGTCTTTTTCTTTCTCCTTGTTGATCTTGGCCATCTGATCAAGGAGTTAGGCTGTATTAGCATAGGGTAGATGTATGAGACTACCTGGATAGATTTGGTCAGCCACTATTCTAATTTCGGGGCCAAAACCCAGTTAGAAGCATTCCAGAAGTATCTTATTCGGAATTCCAAGAGTTGGGCACTGATGCAATAGGGTCTTAAACCTTTACTACAACTTATAAATGAACTCACCCTCCAATGGTTTGAAATTAAGGATGTTATCCCTAAGAATCATCAATCTCAAAAGAGGGTGGTCCATTGGGTAATTGTTACTACAAGATATGCTCCAATTTTCTGCTCAAAACAGCAACACACAAACCAATACTAAAATTAGTAGATTCAACTGTAACTAACAAGAACAAAATTCAACGTAACTAAAGAATCATAACCAGCACCACTCCCCGACAGGGCGCCATTTATATTTCACATATAAGGAAACTTCTTCCAATTCTAAGTTCCGAACGATCGTTAGTCAGTAATATAACCCAACTAAGTGAGTTGGGGTCGAATCCCACAGGGAATGGTACATCCTTAAGATTCATGAGTCAAGTGCAAATATGTTCAAGTCAATCATAGGTCAAGACATTTATGAATAAAAGCATACTTCAAGTAAAGGGGTGACACAAGTGTCAAATAACATGGGGGTTTTGATTGTAATTATCCACTATAAGAGTAGCAATCAACACTAATTAACAAGTAAATAGATGGGTTCTTGGGATGTGATTGGATTATAGGCTAAGATAGGCGAATATGTAATTACAACTGATAGTAAATAGCTGTAAATCAGTGAATAAACTAGACTTTAGTGGGGATAAACTTTCTGTAGAACAATTTACCTCGAATTAAGTTGGTTTCTCTCGAACACTAAGAAGCAGCAATTAAGAACAGCTTCTGCTTTAGTCCATTCACTCTCTCAAGCTGAATGTGTGGGAAATGGTTTAGGATTCACTCTCTCAAGTTGAACCCATGACAACCCAATACCCACAACCATAAAATCAGTAGTTTTTGTTTTAAAACCTTTCTCTCTTGAGCAAACCAAAAACACGAAGGTAGAATTGCATTCGCAACTACAACCCTTTAAATTAACCCATAATTACTTATTGAAATCACCTTTAAACAACATTTAAATTATCAATTAACAATACCCATAAGCTAAATCAACCCATAATCACATAATCACACCCCATGAATTGGAGTTTTAGGTAGACATCATAAAGAGATAAAAATCGTTACCAAATTGTGTTTTCATCAACAGGGTAAGATTTCTTTCGTCTTTACAGAGGTCCAATTTGAAGAATCTCAAAGACCCACTTCCAATTTCTGAAAAATTGAAAACTTCAATTCTTCAAAGTTAAGGAAAAATATTGTCTCCAAACTCAGAGTTCTAACTCAAAAACTAATAAAAATACTATATTATGAAAAACTCCTCTAAACTAAATATTCAAAAATATATTTATAGTCGCCAAAATTATGTTGCAAAGAGCCATTGGGAGCACTAAGTTGGAATCACTGATCCACTCAGCGATCCACCCTTTGGTCAGTTCCATTGCCTTTTTGCTTTGGCCTTCAGCATCCTCAAGTACTATAACGTTGGGCGATCCAACAGTTCATCGTGGAACCGTTCGGTAACCCACCGACTACTCTATTCCATCGTCGACTTGATTTTCTCCTTCATGGCTTGGCACACCGGAACTTTAGGATAGATCATATCCATTTAGCGACTCGCCCAATGGGTTTGGCGATCACCAAGCCTTCTTTTCTTCGTTCTTTCAACTGCCTTGTTCCCTTTTGCTCATTAGTGTCCATGCTTTGTTCCTCAATCCAAATACCTGGAAATCAAGGATTTACATCATTTATTAGCAAATAATAAGCATTAGAGGATGCTAAATCTATTAAAATAAAGCCCTAAGTGAGTCCAAATCATGGACTCATCAATGAACGCCTCTTTTCTCCTCTTTTCTCTTCTTGACTCTCAACTAAAACCCTAGGCGTATATTAGGATTATAAAACTAAACCTAATAGGATTAGACCCTTACAATCTTACTAAAAATGAATTAAATCTAATTTGGTAAGGAAAAGATCAAAATACCCCTTATTATTTTCGGGTAACTTTCCTTAACTTAATAGCCTGACTTCCAAAGGGCATATCTTACTTTTCCAACCTGGAAAAGGAGCAAACTCGCTGGCATTGGAAAGATAATTCAAAGATATTTCCTACGATATCTGGTAGCACACCTAAATCATCTTGAGATAGGAGGTATGGTCATTTGAAGTCTATTCAAAACTCTTACTTAAGCACAACTTGCAAAATTTCAGATTTTGCTATTTCCAATTTAGTTATGTTTAGAACTCAAGGTGCTACATCTAGTCACCTGACCTTAATACTTAGGAAAATTTAAATTCCTTGGTGAAAATCTCACTTATTACGAACAACGGTTCAAGTTTTAGTTCAAAAAATTTCTGGGGTGCTAGAATATCTCCCCTTTGGGATCATTCGTCCTCGAATGATGATTGGACTGGGTATGGAATGGGGTTAATCTCACTAAGGTCTGAGTCTAATGGTATAATATTACTATATTCAAGCTTAACCCAAATCCTTAGGTTCGGATTCTATTCCTCTCTATAGGAAATCTCCTCCCAAGACTATTACGCTTTAACACTACATTCAAGCTTAGTACTCTTACAACTCCATGTACTCCTACTAACCAGCTCTTTAAGAAATTCTCAACCCATGACTTGGTTTCTCGTCTTATGATCTCCCCCTTAGGTCTAAAGCTAGCACATTAAATCTATGGACCTATTACGCATTAACAACTCAATTATGCAATCTAGGCACACATGGACAATTATAACTTAATTGGAACCTCATCTGGTAATATACCATCTCGACACACCTCTTAATGCTTTTTTTAATCTTGTGACTTAGCAACAATTCACTGCCCTTATCTAAATATTAGGGTCTCTCAGTTGTACCACTCATATCTATTGCAGCTAATCACCTCAATTCCTCACCTACTATATGTTAAGTCTTCTAGATCAAATCTCAAGACTAACATCATCACTCTCATGTTGCCATTCTTTTGATCATGACACTAATCTCAAATTCAAGCTTAATATTTATGAGTAAACTCGAATATCAATATAATTGCTCACTTACTCTACTAACTTTCAACTACTAGATGCAAAGTTAATAATCATTCTCCCACTAAAATTTCATGCAAAATAGTCAATCCTTACCTCTTAGTATTCATACTTACAATTTACTATCACATTTCCCTTCACAACTTGAGTACTATTCACTCATTCACTATACATCAATGCCTAATTGGTTCTATAACACTTTGAATATTATAGTCTTTCCATTAAAGATCATAAGCCTAGCTTAGAGTTATCACCTCATGAATACTCTTGCTCTTCTATTCACCACTTACACTTGGTCATTACTAACACAATGACACATCATCATAACCCCTTTCTAGTTAAGGTATGCTCAAACTCATCTTGACTTGCACTCTTACTCTACCTCCTATCCTGAACTCTTCACAACTCATCACTTCTTAGTATACCCATAAGGGAAAACTCTTCATTCATAACTTCCTAGGTGCATGACTATACCAACATAGTTTGCCAAAATACCATCTCCTTTACTTAGATAACTAAACATCTATATACTTTCCTCCAACTCTAGCTTTCTTATACTACTACTTATAGAATCATAACTCATATTATCTCTTCGAATGAAAATCTTACCCCAAGCTCTAACCATACCTCCTCATAAGGATCTAAGCTAAAACATTACATAGAGAAAAGACTACAACTCACTTTTTAGCTCAAACGCACGATTCATATGAACATTAGTGCATTCCTCTGAGACACAATACTTAACTCACTCATGGGATCCTCTCAAGCCTATCTTAGGTCTTTTGAATTTCTCAAGACTTTTGTTAAAAGAAACTCATCGACAAAGAACTGACTCTGGTTTTCAACCACCTTTAGTATGAGGGGTAGTTGAATGAATTCTGAGAAATGCACGAGTATGAATAAATCTCTAGGACATAGCTCTATTGCACGATTAAGAGTATGAAAGAAGGGAAAATTTTCTTAAATATATGTAGTCCCTCATTTATAGAAGTGGGGCCCTCAAAACCATAAACAAGATCCTACTACCACGGGATCATAGATACCCTAGGACACTTGAACTCTGTGCTCTACTACCAAGTTTGTCACGAGCCGAGCCTACACTCTAAATGTGGCTGGCACTTGAGAACCATTGCTGGTCTCCAAGAGAACCCTCATCCTGGATGACTACAAGCGGAAGACTAACTCAAGAATACAAACCTTAAAACTAAATAAAATTAAGTGAAACTCAATTACAAAACTTTTACTGAAATGAATTACTCTAAATAAAATAGTATATTCAACTCGCCAGAAATAGGCAACTCAAGTCTTTAAAACATTTAACAAAATAAATGTAACAGACTTCTCAAACTCTACTGTCTATCTATGAAGCCTCTAAATGACAAATATGGAAGTGGGAACAAGACCCACGACCTCCTAACAACTAATATAACTGAAAGTAAAAATGGAACCTTTCGAAAGAAAGGAGCCTTACCATAGCTAACTTGAACTCTATATGGTATCAATAAAGCTCCTGATGACCCTGAATACCTGTATCTACATCATGAAAGGATGCAGGCCAAATTTCTCAGTACATGGAATGCACGAGCATGTAGGGGGAATTCTAAAGCATAACTTAAGCTTGAACTTGATAAAAAGGAGAGATACTTACCTCTTTAGAAACTCACTCAACTCAAAGATTAGATACTCAACTCAAGGATTAGATACTTAACTTCAAAGATATAATACTTGACTTTGGGTACTCAACTCAATATAAAGTAACAATACACATGTAATATATGAAAAGCTTTTAAAACAATAGAAAACAACTCAGTGTATTGAAGAGTACAATAACAACTCAATTAATATGTAATAAATATAATATAACTATATGGGAGTGTTTCTAACCGACTACCACCACTATGAGACTAAGCAATGATACATCATCTTGCCCACGCTGCCAGAACTGTCCTATACTTTGTCGTCATATAGGACGTCTTAACTAAGTAGATCCACTAGTCTATGATAAAAAGCACTAAGGAATCATCTAAAAAGTATGATCCTTTCTACCCATGATGGCTACATGGTTTATGGAGACGTGAGTTATCTGAACTCAAACTCGTCCCCATATCAGTGCTCAATACTACTTCGAAAATACTCAGCTCATACGTTTAAAAATAAAAAGTTTTCTTTTATTTGAGATAATTACTCAAAAATCTCCACTCGGTGCTAAGCATTTATCCCACAGAGTATTTATTAAGTCATAACTTGTTTCATTAGGATTAGCTAATTAGATCATGTGTGAGAATAACCTTTCACCATCCATGTCTACATGTAACATTAGATTCAATTAGGTGAGAAAGCCTTTCAACCTAGAATCTTTATTAGTTTAGAACACCTTTCACATCATGTTCTTTATGTGTTCATGAGAATAGCCTTTCAATCAACACAACAACATTATCGTAATCATTGACTCTTCACTCTCAAAGTGTTCTTAAAGCATATACATAAATCTAATAATCATACGTAATTCTCATACTTTACCCTTCAAGGGTCAAAAGTCATATTAAATCAACACATCTATGATTCACTACATTAGACATGGATAATCACATAATTCAAGTAGTTAAATTACTACAAGCATAATCTAACAATATCCTTCTTTTACTCGCAATTCACATCACAAGATCATAATTTTGGAACAAGGGGGATTTCATGGATTTTTGGGGTTTTCAATATTAAAACCATAATAAAAATCATCAATTCAATCATAATATAAAGTAATTCAAACATTACAATCATTTTTGAAAGGAAACGATGACTTGGAGACAAACCCTAGATTTTAGGGAATTTGTATGATGAAATTGGGGTTTTGAAGGAACTCCATGGATGAAAGATATCCACGGATGAAGGAATACCATACCTTAACAATGAAATCCAATGAAGTTGAGTAGAAAACCTTGCTCCTTCAACCCTAGCTTCACCTTCCTTCTTCTTCTTCCTTAGAGTTCTAGAGAGAATATTTGGGGAAAAGTTTGTTTTGTCTTGGGATTTTGGAATAATGACAAGGAAACTAAATTTAGGGGTCTTAAATCAAGATATAGTTAGTCTAAGTTAGAGTAAAAATACATCAATTAATATTAATTAAAACCGGAAAACCCAAAGTACCCCTACACTTAACTACCAAAAGGCAGTTTCAGGCCTCACCCATGACCCCACGACCATGGTTCATGGATGGACCTACGTGGTGTGCTATCAATCGTGGTTTTGACAGAAAATTTTGACCATCCATGATTCACTAACCTACGTACCGTGGTCCCACCCATAGGGCGTGGGTCTTGGTCTCGTGGGTCACTGCCTGAGGCAGCCTCCATGGTGCCCATCTACGAGCTGACCCGTGTGGTGTGGGTGGACCTACGGGGTATAGGGCCCCTTCGTGGGTCACTGTCCAGAAATTTTTTTGGATTCCTCCTCAAGGACCCATGGTTTGTCCTTGAGGGTCATACCTTCGATGTTCGCACACTAAACCCTTTATTTTTAAGTATGGGGTGTTACGTTTACAACTCTAACTCTTATGTTAAGCTCAAGTTTAGCCTACTAATTTTTGGAGTGATACAATATCTCCCCCTTGGGATCATTCTTCCTCGAATGATGATCTAGAGACCTTAAGGAAGTAAAGACTCAAAACTAGCAGACCATCTTGCATGAAACATCAAAATACTGCACAATTTTAAGGAGGAAACTTCAACTCCATCTCAAACATAATAAATGCAAAATAACGAAGTAAGAACTACATATAACAACCCATTATGCATGAAATTTCAACATTTCTCATATTCATATGAGGAACTTCCTTCTCCAACTAAAGCATGCTCAACACAACATTATGGAGCCAATATGCATTTTACTCTCAAAAGCATACTAAAGCATGCTCATCATTTCATCTCAAGAAGTCAAATAAGCAACTCATACTAAATGAACAACAACATTAGGAACATGTTTCATGAAAACTCAATTTTCTTACTAATTATGAATTTCTCAAGAACATGCATATCATAAGGAAATCATGGAAACACATAAATCACACATGACATCCAAAACAAGAAAACTCTAAAGGAGTTACTTACCTCAAGCTTGAATAGGAGTAGAAGGAAAGAAATGAGGATATCGGGACTTCATATCGGCCTCGGCCTCCCAAGTATAAAACTCAACTAGGTGATTTCTCCAAAAAGCCTTTATGGAGGCTACTTCCTTGTTTCTTAACCTTTTGACTTGCCGGTCTAGAATGTCAACTGGTACCTCTTCATAAGAAAGATTTTCCTTAATCTCTAAACCCTCTAAGGGTACTATGGTTGATGGATCTAAGATATATTTCATCAACATTGAGACATGGAACACCGGATGCACTAATGCTAACTCATTTGGAAAGTCTAACTCATATACAACTTTGCCCACACGCCTCAAAATCTCATAATGACCCATAAATCAAGGACTAAGTTTCCCCTTCTTTACAAACCTTACAAAACCTTTCATGGGAGAGATTTTCAAATAAACCCAATCATGAACATCAAATTCTAGATCTCTCCTTCTAACATCAGCATAGGACTTTTACTGACTTTGGGCCATTCTCAACCTCTCTCTAATGACCCAAATCTTCTAAATGGTCCCGTACAACAATTTCGGGCCTAGGAGAGTAACTTCCCCTACTTCAAACCATCATATAGGAGACCTACATCTCCTACCATAGAGAGCTTCAAAGGGAGCCATGTCGATACTCGAATGACAACTATTATTATAAGCAAACTCGACTAATGGCATATGATCATCCCAATTGCCTTTAAAGTCTATCACACATGCCCTCACCATGTTCTCTAAATGATGAATGGTGTGTTATGCTTGACCATTCTTTTGAGGGTGAAAATTTGTGCTAAGCTTTACCTTGGTACCTAGCCTCTTTTGGAAGGACTTCTAAAATTGTTAATTAAATTGGAGACCTCGATCCGAAATGATAGACAAGGGTACTCCATTTAGCCTTACTATCTCCTTCACATACAACATGGCATACTCTTGCACCAATGAGAATGAAATGATCAGACTTAGTCATCCGGTCTGCTATTACCCATATCTAGTCATGTTGTCGCCTAGAACGTGGCAAGCCTAGTATAATTTCCATGTTCACATATTCCCACTTCTAAGATGGAATAGAAGTATATTGTGACAAGCTTCCCGGCCTTTGGTGCTCAACCTTAACCTGTTGACAATTAGGACATTTAGCCACAAATTCTGCAATGCCCTTTTTCATCCCATTCCACCAATAGACTTCTCTTAGGTCACAATACATCTTGGTGGCTCCGGGTTGAATATAATACTAAGAACTATGGGCTTCTTCTAAATTTTGCTCTCTCAAGCCGTCAACATTCGGAACACATAACCTACTATCATACCTTAATACCCCATCCTTCCCTTGGGAGAAAGCCTCAACGTAATTTTTGAGTACAGCCTCTTTCAACTCAACCAAGATAGAATCAAGGCTTTGTTTAGCATTCACATCTATCACAAAAGACGATTCAGTCCCATTATGAACCATGAAATCACCCTTGGCGGAATCCATTAGTTGAACACCTAGTCGGGCCAACCTATGCACATTACGAAACAACTATTTCTTTTCATCCTCTACATGGGCCAAACTGCCAATCGACAACCTACTAAGAGCATTCGCTACCACATTAGCTTCGCTGGGGTGATAAAGGACACTTATGTCATAATCCTTCAATAATTCTAAACACTATTGTTGATGAAGATTCAAGTCTTTTTGACTAAACACATATTATAGACTCTTGTGATCGGGTGAAAATATCGACATAGACCCCATACAAATAATGCCTTCATATCCTTAAGGCAAAAAAACCGCTACTAATTCAAGATCTTGGGTAGGATAATTTTTCTCATGGACTTTAAGTTACCTTGAAGCATAGGCAATCACCTTACCATTTTTCGTAAGCACACATCCCAACCCAACTCTAGAGGTATCACTATACACCACAAAACCATTTGTACACTCTGGTAAGGTCAACACCTGAGCGGAAGTAAGTCTATCTTTCAATTCTTAGAAACTTTCCTCACAAACTTCCGACCACAAAAACTTAGTTTACTTTTGAGTCAACACCATCAACGAAGAAGCAATGGAGGAAAACCCATCAACAAACCTCCTATAGTAACCGACCAAACCGAAAAAGCTTCTAATGTCAAAAGGAGTTAGAGGTCTTGGCCAACTCTTCACCACATCCATCTTTTTCAGATCTACCTCAATACCCTCACTTGACATAATATGAAGAAGGAGAGATACAGACCTTAACCAAAATTCACACTTACTAAAATTTGCAAAAAGTTGTTGGTCCTTAAGCACTTGCAACACAATTCTCAAACAGTGCACATGTTAATTCTTACTTCTTGAATAGATCAAAATATCATCGATAAATATGATCACAAACATGTCTAGGTATTGCCTAAACACTCAATTCATCAATTCCATAAATGTCATAGGAGCATTAGTCAACCCAAATGAAATAACCACAAATTCATAGTGACCATACCGAGTTCTAAAGGTCGTCTTAGGAATTTCATCCCCTCTCACCCTCAAATGGTGATAACCTGAATGAAGATCAATCTTAGAGAAATAGTAATCCCCTTGAAGTTGGTCAAACAAATCATCAATTCTCGAAAAAGGATACTTATTCTTGATAGTCACTTTATTCAATTAATGATAATCGATGCACATTCTAAGAGACCCATCCTTCTTTCTAACAAACAACACCGGAGCACCCCATGAAGATATACTCGGTCGGATGAAACCCTTATCTAGCAAATTCATTAATTGATCTTTCAACTCGGCCAGAGCCATTCTATAGGGAGGAATAAAGATAGGTTGCATACCCGCTAAAAGGTTATTGCCAAAATCTATTTCCCGCTCGGGAGGAATATCAGACAAATCTTTAGGAAAGACTTCCAGGAACTCATTCACTGTCGAAATCGACTCGAGAGAAGAGGTCTCGGACTCAACATCCATAACCCTAACAATATTTTTAATACATCCTTTGGAGATCTTCTTCGTAGATTTAAGACGAGAGAGAAATTGACCTCTAGGGATTGAATTTCCCCCCTTCAACTCTAAGATAGGCACATTTGGAAATTGGAACCTAACCACCCTTGCAGCCTATCCATACCTAAAATCACATCAAATTCTAAAATGTCTAACTCTACCAAATACATCAAAGTAACTCTATGGGATAAGGAAACAGGACATCCCCTATAGACTCTCTTAGCCACCACCAAGTCACCAACTAGGGTAGAGACCGAAAAAGGTTCTACTAACACCTCCGGGAGTATATCAAACTTTATGGCCATATAGGGTATCACAAAGGACAAAGTAGCACCAGGATCTAACAAGGCATACACATTAATAAGAATGACTTTTAACATGCCGTTCACCACATCCAGGGAGCTCTCTTTGTCCCTTTGGGATTTGAGAGCATAAAAATGGTTTTGCTTTGGGGAATTGGAGTTTGAACCGCTTGGAGGAGTTTACTTGCCTTCTCTCCCCTTGGACGTAAGTCTTGGGAAATTTTTCAATTGATGACAATTCTTACCACACCCATAACAAACATCTATGCCAGCTAGGCACTTAACATCATGTTTCTTCCCACATTTGACACAAGTAGGCTTTGCCATAGAGGATCTATTTACATTACCTCCTTGAGGTTTAGGGTTAGACACCCTATCCTTGTTGACCCTTGGAGAAGCATTTAAGGAACCTTGGTTGGAGAACCTTTGTTCGAAGCTTTGTCGACCTTGCCTATCAGACATAGTATTGGAGAAGTTCCCATCACCGGTACTAGATCTTGCACCTCCCAATTTTTTCCTTGAGTTTATTTTCTTCCATTTGTTGCGCATGCACCACGAGGTGTGAAATATCCATATCCAGGATAAGCATTGTCATACAACATTCTCTGACTACCATGTCAGACACTCCCATTACAGATTTATTCATCTTAGCCCTTGAATCCGCCTCAATAATTGGAGCATACTTGGATAATTGGGTGAAAGCATACTCCTTCACACTCATACCTCCTTGACGAAGGTTAATGTACTCTTGCACCTTTGCTTCTCTCAGCTCTACGTGAAAGAATATATTATGAAATGCTGATTTTAAATATTCCTATTCTACAGGGCACGCTCCTATGGGTCTCTCACCCTCCACTGATCATACAAAACTTGAGCCACATCTTTTAGTTGGTAAGAGGCTGACTTTGCCTTTTCTTTAGAAGATACCCCCATAATAGTAAGTATTTTATAAACCCTATCGATAAACCTTTCGGGATCCTCTTCAACTTTGCAACCATAAAATTTGGGAGGGTTCATTTGAGCAAAATCCCTAACCCTAGAAGCATCCAAATTCACATTAGGATTCACATGAGTTATGACATCTCTATTGGCCTCAGTTGTCATACCTTGATCTTGAGCCGTTAAAGCTTGGACCAACATCTGAAAAACCAACCTAACCTCCACATTTGACATAGCTAACAAATCAATCAGAGATTGATTAGCTTGAGGAGCTTCTTCATTCACATTGTCACCCTCTATTCTTCTAGCATAAGCCCTTCATTTTTTCATGTCCTGAAGACATAAGAGAAGGATTAGGAGAGGGAATTTATAGAGTTAAACTCTAAGGCACGACTTAAGAGTAATGAAAGAAGTGAGATATCCTAAACATCTTATAGCCTCTCATTCATAATTGTGGTGTGCTTTACACTCATGAACAAGACTCTACAGAACGTGGCTTATGAGACAGCATCCTAGAATTATTCTAAACCTTGTTCTTTGATTACCAAGTTTGTCATGACACAGGGATACCCCTTAGATGTAACATGGCACATAGAACCCTGAAGGACTCAATATAAGCCATTTAGCATTCATAACATAAAGCAATAGAACAATAAGAGTAAAAATGCATTACAAGTAAAAGATTTCATAAAGGAAAGAGAGTCTAGACTTGTCTCAATTTAGCCATCTATTACAATAGTCAAAAGGAAAGGGTCATATCCCATACAACATAGTCCATAAAGAAAATACAAGGAAACAAACTGCTAAATGAAAACATCCATCCTCGAATCTTGACGACTCACCAACAAGCTAGGAGAAATGATCAAATCCAAGCTTTAGCCACAATGTTGACCTCCTTGAGAACAAGAACCCTACACTTTGGGGAAAATGTAGAAAAAATATGGGTTGGTAAAAAAATGCAATAAGTATGATAGCCAAGCATGGAGATATTGAAATCATACTAAAAGGGACATTTTAGATGAATGCATGCAATTTACTAAGTAAAATTATCATTTTGAAAATAGTGTAACAACATAAATCATAAGCATAGTTAACATGTAGATCATCATAGCATAAAAGGAACATATCATAAATACCCTCAAGCATACTTGTCAAATGCATGAATAAGACCCCATAAATCTCACCCAATCTATGTAAAGATTGTTGAGTAACCATAGTTTATAATTCATGTTCTTGTTCATATTGTTGTCATAGTGGGAATAAGCCTTAATCGACATAGACCATGTGAGCTTAACATGGAACCCAATATTACCCACATCAAAAGGGGTTGTCCCACTTGCCTATGGTAAAACCATGGTTTGTTAGCTTTAGGTGGATCCACTAGCTAAATATCCTACGGGGGCACGTAGTTTATGGGATAAGGAGATTGTTACTAGAAACCTAACCTTTCTTACCAAGGGAGCTTACATTTCATGAAATTGCTTCTAGAAACCAAGCCTTTCTTAATGAGGGAGCTTTCATATCATATTCAATATCCACTCGGTGCTAAGCATTTATCCCACAGAGTATTTATTAAGTCATAACTTGTTTCATTAGGATTAGCTCACTAGATCATGCATGAGAATAACCTTTCACCATCCATGTGTACATGTAACATTAGATTCAATTAGGTGAGAAAGTCTTTCAACCTAGAATATTCTTTATGTGAGAACAACTTTCAAATCATGTTCATGCTGTGTTCATGAGAATAACCTTTCAATTAACACAAGAACACACTACACCATTTTAGGCCTACGACCACACTAAATCTGGACAACACTTGTAAAGTGTCGCCTAAAATACTTTTGGGGATGCTTTTAAAGCATATCCCAAGTTTTTAACTTTTAGATTCAATAATATACTTCAAAAGTGCACTCTTTAATGGTATAAGCTACACTTTATAAGTGTTGTTATAATTGGCAACAACTATTTATATTAATGGCCACACTTTTAAAGTGTCCTATTTTTATATTTGTAAAACAACACATTACAAATGTGGCCTTAGTGTTTTCACTAAAATATTATATTCCCTCCAACATTTTAACATTTAAACTTGTTCTCCCTCTAATTTTTATTGGAAAAAAAAATAAAACATTAAAGGTTATTTTCAGCTAATGAAAAATTAACTATTTCCCTAAAACTTCAGCTGAAGTTTCCATTTCCCTCAAACTTTAGTGAAGAACACGATTTTCAGCTGAGGAACTGAAGAAATTGGCTTTTCTCTCTAGAAAAACTGAAGAACACGTACGATTTTCCTCACAAATTTCCATTAAACTTCGGTTGAAGAACACGATTTTCAGCTGAAGAATTAAAGATCAATATGCTTTCTCTCAAGAAGAACTGAAGAACACTATTTTTATCTCATATATTCCTTGTTGAAGATTGAAGAGTTGAAGAACACGATTTCCTCACAGATTCCTTGTTGAAGAGATTTTCCATCAGATTTCTTGTTGAAAATTGAACAAAATGCTTCACAGATGAACTTGCCTCACGTCTTAAAGCTTTAGGGTTGTTGGAATAGAGTTTATCATGTAAGAAATTCTATTTTTAAAAGTCTAAATTCTAGCTTTAGGGTTCTGATATTCATGTGTATCTTTGAAATTTTAAATTTTAACTTAGGGTTTTGATATTATTGTGTTGTTGATACGAATTTTGTTGATTTTTAGGGCCCTAGCTTGTAGTTGTATTACATATAAATGGGTTGATTATCTTTGACAATCTATTTTTTTATTCTATTGAATGTTGAATGTACCAGCTGAAGCTAAGTCGTCTTTCTCTGAAGAACTGAGCTGAAGCTAAGTCATTTTCTCTAAAAACTAAAGAGCTTAAGTTGGCGATACCTGTGATTCGCTTATCTCTAATACAGATTTCGTCAAGCGTAAGTAGTTACTCTACTAATAATCTAGTACTAAAAACAGTCTTCTTGTCAATTGACTGAATTTTTATTTTGTGTTTAGAAGAGGAGAATAAGAAGGAATTGATTACTTTGGAGTTGTTGGAATGAAACAAATCAAGATTTACAGCTGAAATTCCAAAGTATAGGAAGAAAGTGCCAAAAATCGTGAACCCTTGGCATATTCAATGTCTGAAATAGAGGGAATTACTACTTAAAAGCATTTGAGTGAGTTATTATCTATTGTTAATAGATTGTTTTAACTTTTAATGTAAACTACTCTAAGCTAATTCCAAAGCACATTGTAGAATTGTAGTATCAACTATGGAATACTTGAACTTCTCTGTTGTGATCTCAATATGTCTCATAGTCTTATTGTGCTCATGTGCGAGCTTGTATGTTCTTTTAGATGTTTCAACATCATTTAATGGGAAGTTGTACAAATGTATCTGCCAAAATTATGATTATTTTGTTCCTTTCTCCACATCTTTCATCACCCCAACAAATGATTCATTCAACACAATCCTATAATCCATTGCACAAAATCTTAGATGTTTAGTTCCTTTTGTTACTAAACCTCAGCTTATTTTCACACTATTGGCAGAATCACATGTCCAGGATGCTGTTATGATGGTTGTTTCTGAAGCCATTTTTCTATGTGTATTTTAGTGTCATTTTCTTTATATTGCTGTTATATAGTACAAACAACTTAAGTAGAGATGAAGTAAAAGGGTGGAAAAAGAATTGGATATATATGAGTTAAATAATTTAAATTTATATTTTTAGGTTGAATTTTTATTTTTTTCTCTTTTTCTATTTTTAGCTTGTTGCTGCTCTTTTATTGCATATTTGGTTTGTGATAGTTGAGGTATTTTGTTTGTTACTTAGGTCTTTTCTCTCTCTTTCTCTCTTTTGGAACCTCTCAACTGTATTTTCCTCAACTTTGTCTAGTTGATCTTCATTCAAATCATCCTTTATTTTGTTTGTTAATGTATTTCCTTTATTGATGTATCAAATTGTGAAGGTGGTTTTCTTGTTCTTCTTGGCTATTGGTTTGATCCTTCACAACAAGATCATTATAGTTATTATGAGTAGCAATAGTAGAGTTAAGTGTCTTACCTGACTATTTCTTCCCAAAGTGTGTTGGTTCTACCTGTATTTCTCCTTCTTTCAAACTTGCTACTGCTTATCTCATATCTCATTTGCCTTCTCCTGATTTGGTTGCTGATTTGTGTGTGTAGTTATGGCTCCAGCCGTCAATAATTTCTTGGTAGTGATAATATGAGTCTCAAGGTAAATAGGAATATCATTTTTAGCTTGATTTTGTCTTTCTCGAGCAGTAAATGATTGGATAATAGTGTAGGAAGCTGGTTCAGGGACTATGTTCTTATTAGCCTTGTGAGTAGACACTTGATTCATTATGTTTCTATCTTTTTGTAAATTTGGAGTAGTTTGATCAATGTGTGCCATCTTCCCCTTTTCCAACCTTGAGAATTGGAGTTCACTAACCTTCAACTTGGTGTGAGCTTGAAATCCTGAGAACGGATGGATGGATCAAACATCAGTTTAGTTGAAAAACTTTGGTACAACTATCAAATGAAAACTTCAGACATGTTATATAGATAGGAACACAAACTGTTTTAGTTCATTAGTCGTCATTATATTTCTTATAAGTTTCCCTTTCTGATATTGGCTTATGAAAGATTTTGAACCTGAGTAGATGAAACAACAGTTTTGTTGATGAACTTTTGTACAGCTATCCAATTAAAACTGAAGGCATGTTCTGTAGAAAAGTGACTATTTTTGTCCTAAACAGTCTCATTTTGTCTTCTTATAAAGATAGAAACTTCCTCAGTTTGTTTATCCTTATCAACTCAATTTATATGCTTAGGAATATTCCTGTTTTTATGTTCCATGCATATCCTATGTGCTCTCAATTAATACATATACTTCACTGAATCTAAAATCTGCTAGAATACATAGTAAAAGGCATTTTTCCACAAATTTATGCAATAATAGCATGCTACAGTTTGTATTTTTCCTTTAAAAAGAAATAAGATGACTTGCTGCCTGTATAAAGCTATTATTGCTGCAAAGTAGATAAGATTGAAACAAAAAACATTTAATGTACTAGAGAAACAGGAAGTGGCAATGTCAGTTACAAAGAGGAAGCAACACATGAATCCATGTAATGTATATCTGGGATAACATATAAATAGAAACTCAAACTTGTCCTGCTGCCTGTATAAAACTTTTATGCATCAGTGAGTATTAGTAATAATGTTTTTTGATGGTATGGTCCATCAAGATGTCTGCATTTGTTCCCATCACCCTTGAGTAAGTTTCAACATGTAATAGTTCCAACCTGAGACATCATTATTGTGAGGGTGCGTATTTGTTGTTATGATGGTGGTTTCTGAAGTCATTTTCTATCTGTATTTTAGTATCATTTTCTTTATATTGTTGGTATACAGTATAAACAACTTGAGTAGAGATGAAGTAAAAGGAGGAAAAAGAATTGGATAAATATGAGTTAAATAATTTTAATTTTTTTAGGTTGAATTTTTATTTTTTTTTTCTCTTTTTCTGTTTTTGGCTTGTTGCTCTTTTAGTGTATATTTGGTTGGTGATAGTGGAGGTTGTTTCTATTAGGAGTTCCTTTGAAAGGATTGTGTGTTTTAATTAATTTGGCTTTTAATTTGGATGTGGATTGCAATTTGTAATCCATTATGTAACTATATTTTTTTTCTATAGTTTTATACTTTTGCATATGCACATTTTGATCAAATTTTTTTTCTAAACCAAGAAATCGTCTCAGCTATTTCAGATTTTACTGAGAGGAAATTAATATTATGCAAACACCAAAATCAAGGTATTTCTAATCTCTTAACAATAAAATGACTATATTTCATCCTTGAAATAATGACATACAATTCTGTATTTATTATTATGTATATATTAGAAACAAGAATGGTAACAAGGTACTTGAATGTCAAAACTTGAAACTCACTATGATTCTGATCATTTCATAACATATGATTTTGATTCTGATGATTCGATGGCTCAAGGTGGCTACTTAAGGTGGTTGCTTAATTAATTATTTTGATCTTCTTCATCCTGAAGTTTGTCATGTCCATTTTTTCCAAGAAATAGCTACCCTTAGTAGTAGAGGGTATTGTTTTTCTGTGTAGTATTGATGAATACTGTCCAGTTTGTGATTCCATTTGGAGAGTTAGTCAGTTGTTTAGTTTGCTTCCCTATAAATATGTTTGCACTGAAAGAATTCAAACTCACAAATGAGTTTCTGGAGTTTTTGTACTAGATGCTGCATTTTCCAAGGAGGTTTACTAGCTTTGTTGAGCCATTTAGTGGGAACCTCAGAATGTACTTCTAAGTTGATCCTCCTATATCCATGCTGAGAGCACCAATGACGGCCCTGGATAGCTGCTTGCAGTTCTGCCTCATTTGACTGCTATAATTTTAACTTCCTACCTACATTTCTCCATGAGTAATATCAGTTACGTCCAGCTATTTGGCCAGTTAAGATATGGAAAGAGTGGTGATAATGCGTTTGATATCTTTGAAAATTAAGAACTTCACCCTCACTATACTGGATTGTTGCCCTCCATATTTAGCTGCGCGTCTATTTTTTCCATAAATTCCAACTAATAAAAATAGGTAGGGAATGAATCATGATCTTTTGACCCTCGTTATTGTGCTTCATAGTCCACTAGTTCATCAAGTGATTTTACTGTGAACTTTTCAAAAAAAGGCAGCAAAGAAGCTCCAAATGTGAAATTTGAAGGGATTGTGTTTTACTTAATTTGATTTCTAATTTGGGTTTCTAATTTGGATGTGGATTTGCAAATCCATTATGTAACTATATTTTTTTTGTAGTTTTATACTTTTGCATATTTGTGAAGTAGTTAATGATTTAAAGATTATTACTGAAAGATTAAATATTAATTTCTTCTTCTAGGAATTCAAATAACCCATCCAAGGATTGGATGAATTTAGCAAGGTATAGCAAAGAGTATATTGATGGTGTTGAATCATTTCTAGATTTTTCTTACTCTTATGGAGATCCTCAAGGAGAGGAAATTCAGTGTCCATATGCAAAATATTGTAATATTTGTTGGACTCGAAGGAATGTAGTGTATGATTATCTAATATGCTATGGATTTGTTAAAGGCTATACTAGATGGATCAATCACGGGGAATGGGATATCAGGTTGAATGTTGACAATGATATGGATTACTCACTTGATGATATTGATGGGTTGTTGAGTGATCAATTTAGAGATGTTGAACAGGCTGAAAGAGTTTATGATGGTCCAAATGAAGATGCAAGAAATTCTATAACTTAGTTGAAGAGGCAAGCCAAGAATTATATCCTGGTTATACAAGATTCTCTAAATTATCATTCACACTTCGTTTATACTTGTTGAAGTGTCTACCTGGATGGAGCAATGAATCATTCACTTTCTTTTAGAGTTATTAAAAGAGGTGATGCCCAAGTTGAACATTCCTCCGTCTTACAATAAACCAAGTCTATGGTGAAGAATCTTGATCTTGATTATGAGAAAATTGATGCATGCCCCAATGATTGCATGTTGTTCAGGAATGATCATAAGGATGATGAATTTTGTCATACTTGTGAAGCTTAACGATATATTAAATCTCCTGAAGTTGATAGTGAGCTTGAGCTTTCAAAAAAACATCTATTTTTAGCAAAGACTTTGAGACATTTTCCATTAATTCCTAGACTCAAAAGGCTATTTATGTGCTCAAAGACTGCAAATTCTTTGAGGTGGCATGACGAGGAGTGTTCTAAAGATGGAAAGTTAAGGCATCCCGCTGATGGTCTATCATGGAAAGATTTTGATAGATTGCATCCAGATTTCGCACTAGATCGTCACAATGTGAGACTTGGCTTATCAAGTGATGGATTCAATCCATTACAAACCATGAGTATGTCATATAGCACATGGCCAGTTATGTTGATGGTGTATAATCTGCCACCTTGGATGTGGATGAAATTTGAATATTCTATACTTCCTTTACTTATACCTGGGTCGCGATCACCTGGAAATGACTTTGATATTTACTTACAACCATTGATAGATGAGTTAAAATTATCATGGAATTCTGGGGTCGAAACATATGATGCTTCAAGAAATCAAAATTTTCAATTGCGGGCAGCTCTTATGTGGACAATCAATGACTTTCCTGCATACGCTATGTTATTTGGTTGGACTACAAAAGGAAAGTTTGCTTGCCCTTGTTGTAACTATGGCACTAATTCTCGCTATCTCAAACATAGTCGGAAAATGTTTTATATGGATCATCGCGGTTTTCTACCCATGGATCATCCACGGAGATCTAACAAAAGATCTTTCAATGGAAAAACTGAATTCAAACCTCCTCCACCTTTGTTAAAGGGATTTGATGTGCTTAATATCTTACATGATTTTCAAAATGTGTTTGGACAGAAGAGAAAGAGATCAATTGATGGCCTATGGAAAAAAAGGTCAATTTTTTTTTTAATTACCATATTGGCAGCACAACTTGTTACGCCATAACCTTGATGTAATGCACGTAGAGAAGAACATAGTTGATAGCATACTTGGAACTCTTTTGGATATTTCTGGCAAAACAAAGGATCATGCAAAAGCATGGTATGATTTGAAAGATATGGGAATCAGAAAGAACCTTCATCCAAAAGATACAGAAGATAGTAAGAGAACAAAGTTTGCAAAGGCCTACTTCTCAATGACAAATGGAGATAAATCAATTTTTTGTGGAGTTTTAAAGACAACCAACCTACCTGATAGTAGTGCCTCCAATATATCTAGGTGTGTGCACTTGGATGAAAGAAAAATGTCTAATTATAAAACCCATGATGCTCATTTCATTTTACATTACTTGCTTCCAATACCAATTAAAAGCATTCTTCCTGATCATGTGGCTATTCCTTTGATTCGTCTTAGTTCCTTCTTCCGTCATTTGTGCCAAAAAGTAATCACATTGGAGGAACTGGATTGCTTAGAAGTAGAGATCATAGAAACAATAAATCAGTTGGAGCTAATTTTTCCTCCTTCATTCTTTGATATAATGATTCATTTGCCTATCCATTTGGCGAATGAAGTGAGATTAGTAGGTCCAGTTCAAAATCGATGGATGTATTCCATAGAAAGAGAACTGGGTACATTTAAATCATACATCCGCAACAGACGTTATCCAGAAGGTTGCATAGCAAAGACACAAGTGGGAATAAATTGTATGAATTTATTCTCTAAATATTTGCATGGGGGTGTGCATACCAAATTTAGCAGAAGAGCCTGAAATAATGATGAATGTGACCCAAGTGATGCAGAAACTGTAAGTTTGTTTCCTAACAAAGGAGTTCCTTTAGGATCAAAGAAAACTAATCCATTCATTTTAGATAACAAGTCACTAAGTCAGGCACATGCATACTTATTGGGAAATTGTGACAAGGTTCAAGAATATATTAGGTATCTTAATTTGAATATAGTATTCTTTTTGTATAATTAATTTTTAACTTATTTTATTTATTATTTTAACAAAAAAATGTACATGTTGTGTAGAGAGCATGAGAAACAAGTTAATAATCAACCATGAAGATCTAAATGGAGCAAGGCCAAGAATCATTGTCAAAACTTCTCTTAATGGTTTGAAACTCGTGTTTTGCAAGAGGATGTGCCTAATTTGATAAAAAAAAATTGTCTAGAGGACCTAATTCTATTGCAAAAAGATATTTTGGGTATCTCATCAATGGATATAGATTTCAAGTTAGGCAGTGTGATGCAAGGTGTAAAACAAAAAAATAGTGGTGTTACACTAGTTGCCTCAACTACAAGCTTTGCAAGCTCAAAGAATAAAAATTTGATTGCTGCAAATTTGACTTATTATGGCAGAATAGTTGATATTGTTGAATTAGACTATTAAAATCATTTTAAGGTTGTTCTATTTAAGTGTGATTGGTATGAGGTTGAAAATGATGCTTATGGCCTTACTTATGTCTATTTTAACAAGAGATGCTCTTAGGAAGAGCCTTTTGTGCTTGGATCTCAAGTACACCAATGCTTCTATGTGCAAGATCCATATAATCAAGATAGACATTATGTTATGAAGATTGTTCCGAGAGACTTGTTTAACATGGGTGAAAAAGTTGAATCTAATCTCCCATAAAGTTATGAAAACAAGCCATCTGAACATTTGATGAGACCATCTATACCAAAAGATAATGGTGAAGTACTCTTAACAAGGACTGATGTACCAGAAACAATTATTGATGTGCCTTTGGAGGAATTTGATACTCAACAACTTGAAGTCGAGTATGAAGAGGAGTTTGAAGTTGAGTGTGCAAATGAGTTTGAAGACGAGTCTGAAAATGAGTATGAAGATGAGTCTGAAAATGAGTATGAAGATGAGTTTGAAGATGAGTTTGAAGATGAGTCTGAAGAAGAGTTTGAAGATGACGCACCATGAGTTTCATTATTTTTGTGATGACCATATAGTGCTCACTTATTGTTTTTGTAATTTAATTTTTTTTTTGGTACAAACACATTAAGATATCTAATATGTGGAATTGAAGATTAGATCGCTACAATGTTTAAGTATTATGTTGTCTTTTTTCATGTGCCCAATTGTTGTCTGGTTAAGTAATTTATGTTGGCTTCTTATCTGATTATTATTTTATTGAGGAACCTACACTTCAAGCTGAATATTGTTTTGTTTGGCTGTTTGTTATTTATATACTTATTTGTTTCTTTTTATTATCAGGCATTAGGCATTAGAGGTAGAACACTGAGCTCCTGGTTTTTTCATTGTCCAGAGTTCGTCACTCCGAGAGAGGTACAACTATTTACCTTTAATTTTTCCTTGTTTTAGACCAAGAGTGTTATGCGTTGTTATGACTAAAATAGTGAGCTGCTAGTTTGTATCAGTTTCTTAGTTGATATGATTTAATATGTTTTCTTAAAGTTAACTGAGTCTCCTTTTAGTTTGTTCAAGAAGGTCAGTAGTTCATTCAGTCACGATTCTAAATGTGCCTGCTATGTGTTCTAGGTTCTCGATATGGGGATGTAAAATTTGGTAGTTTACGTTTCTCTCCAAGTGTGGCTCAGTTCTCTTTTGAGCATCTATTAACTTAGTCGTTTTATATCTCTGTTTGATTGTTCTCAAATACTATATGATGCTATGAGGCTTCAAGTTCCAATGTTCAATTTGATCAAAAATAGTTTGTCTAGGTCCTGATTTTGTTTGAATTTATAGAACTAATTTAGTTGTGGCTCCAGCTTCTCTGCTAGGATATTGTATTTGTACAGGTTATAGAATCAGTTTACAATATATACAGTTGGAAGCTCTGGAAATTCTGGAAATTTTGGAAACTCAACTGCTGCAATCTACTACTATATAGTACTGAAAATTTTGGAAATTTTGGAAACTCAACTGCTGCAATATTATATAGTGCTGGAAATTCTTGAAATTCTAGAAACTCAGCTGCTATAATCTGCTATTATCAATTACTTTTATTTAGCTGCTGCAATCTTCTATAATACAGTGCTGGAAATTCTGGAAAGAGTTGAGCTTTTCTATAACTTCTAAAGAGTTGGAAATTCTGAAAAGAGTTGGTGTGTCAGTTCTACAGATGCACAGGACATAGGAAGGACAATGTTTCAAACTAATAAGTTATCCACCTAACTTCAATTCTAAGAAAAAAACTTATAGTGAGGCATCTGGGCTGCATATGATGTGATAGATGTGCAAACGTATGTAGGTACTGATATGCAAGCTCAAGGAACGTTCACATATGGCTTGAACACTAATGTACCACCATCTACTCGGAGTCATCAGAATGGATCCAGGAGTACTAATGACTATACTAAATAGTTGCTATAAATCAGTATATGTAGTAAAGTTCTAGTATCAGTGTTTTTTAACATCTTTTTACTTCATCAATAGAATTCCAAGCAATGTTGCCTCTAGTCATCTGTCAACCTTATATCAAAATGATATTGCTGCTACTTCTTTCACTTAAAGAACCTTATTAATTTGTAGGTTTACTACAGGGAAAGAAATCAAAGAGATTAAAACAAAGTGAGAAGAATGAATCAATCAGCAATACTAAAGAAAAAGGGTTCGAATCCAAACAAAGCTCAAAGTCCATTAAAGAATCTGGATTGTGATTGCAATACCGATCAAGTGCTAAATTGGCCAACAAATTCAAGATTAAGAGAGAAAAACTTGCAAATGAACGCAATGATAGAGCTAAGAAGGAGCAGGCACCAACACCACACAAAAGAAAGAATTATGACGATTTCATTCCACAACAAGGAAAGAGTAAATTGCTTGGGCACAAATCAGTAATTCAATCATTTTCAAGGGAAGAGCTTAGAACATCACATATGATTGCAGGGAAAGGACAAACTAAAGAGAGGTTATTTCAATCTGGAGAGTTTATTCAAGAGAAAGGAATTAAACTTCCTATGAATAACTCTAGGTTCCAAACATCATTCAAGGAAGGTGTTACTGCTTCAGTACATATGACTAGAACAACACTAGGTAATGGAGAGGTACAATATGATATTGAGGATCTACTAAACTTCTAATAGGTGAAGAGGAAGTCGGTCCAACCAACCACCAGTATTGCTCAGTTTCTGGATAAGCAACAGATACACAATGAACATGATATTCATGATCTACCAAATTGTAAGCAGGTAAAGAAGAAGTCGGTCATACCAGCTAATAGTCTTGATCAGTTTTAGAATAATCAAGGGATACGCATAGATGATGAAATAAAATGTGATAACCACACAATAGTTGATGTCAAATTTATGCATGCTCCTATTATTAATGAACACAACAAAGGATTGGATGATTTTGTGGATCAAGAAGAACTTGGTGGAGATGAATGTGATGTAGAAGAGGAAATTGACATTGATTGTAGTAAAAAAGGTATGTCTTAAACCTTGTAAGATTTAGTACTCGTTATAAAAGAAATATCTTATTTCCTTTCTGTTACATCAATCTAGAAACATCAAAGCCAAAAAAAGTTTGAGGACAAACAACATGTAAGGATATTCACACAAGAAATTTGGAAGAAAGAAAGGAGGTGACATTTGATAAAGGACAAGCAATGGAACCAACTAATAAGATAGTGTCAGAATTAAGCAACTTTAAAGGAACAATTACAAGGAATCCTAGATTCATCAGCTTGATGTACACTAGTTGGCATGCGGTGCCAAATGATACTAAAAAGCGCATGTGGGAATATATTAGTGTAAAGAACAATCACTTTTGAGATTGCATATTTTATTATTTGTTTTTACTTATTGAAGCTAAATATATTTTATTTTGCATAGTCCAAATTTCTAATTCTAGTAGAAGGAAAGAAATGGGCGATGACTGGTCTTCGTGATGCTTGGAGGCAACACAAGTAAAAAATTAAAGAGAAATTTTTTGATAAAAATAGTACCCTTGAGGATATGCTAGAAAAATGTCCTGATGGCATCAATTCTGTCAGCTGATCGAGTATTGGAAACACCTAACTATTCAAGTAAGGCTAAAATAGTGCATTTCTACTCATCGACATATTTTGCATCATATCTATTCTTCTTCTTCTTTTTTATCTATCAATTCAGTTATCTCTATTTATTTAATAATAGGCCATATGCGAGATGAATTCTCAAAATAGGAAAAGACAAAAGCGGAGGCATTGAATGGGACCTATTAATTTTGCAAGAGTATGCGTGGCATTGGTAATACTTAGCTGACATTTCTTCCAAAATCTGAATTTCATTTTTTTGTACTTTATTAGAAAATATTGATGTTTTTTTAATTTCTTTTGATATAATCTGTAGTGTGCAGCCAAAGACAATAACAAAGAACCATCAAAGCATGAAATGTTTATTGCAACTCGTACCAAGACAGGAAAGGAAATTCAGGCTAATACCCAAGCTGCTATAGTAAGTTTTTTAAAGAGGATCAGTAGTGAATTTGATTAAGACATAAAATTTATATATTGTGGGGAGTTTGACTCCATTGAATTTTATCACGTATGCGTTTTTCTTCTTCTTCTTCTTCTTTTTGTGCAAATGCAAGGAGATATCAATTCTTTGTCGATGTCGCTGAATTGTTTGCTAGGAAAAGGTGTTGAATTTTTTTAGTTCTTATCGATATCATAGGACTGGAAATGAAATAGTACTTGCAATTCAGTATGGATGCCAATTTTATTCAACAGGCTGAACTTTAGAATCGCCAGAATTTTGGGGAAACAACTGATGATGCATTTAGGGCAGTGTTTAAAAAAGGAGCAACCTGGTGAACTTAGGTGCTATGGTAGATCAGTGACAACAAGTTCTTTGAAGAAAGATGAGGAAATTAACAATCTAAAACAAAAGCATGCCAATGAAATCACTTCTCTAAAGGAAGAATTGAGAGAAGAAATGCGCCATTTATTCACTCAATTGCTACAAAACAACCCTGGATTGAATTTTCAAGATATACTAGGGTGTGTGGGATCTAACCTTGCTTCACCTGTTAATGCAAGTAGCGCACAAGCTGTAAATCTTCCACATTATTCAGGGTCATCTTATGATTCGGTTCTTCAAAAGGTATTTTGTATTTTACATTCCCTGTTAATAGTATGCATGTTGTTTTTCTTCTAATTGAACTGGTGTTCTTGATAAAGAAATTCTGAACTTATTTTACTATCTTAAATCTTTGAAAGTTCAGTTTGTACTTTATTTTTTTCTCTCATTGTCTTCTTTCAGCTTTTATACCTAAAATTTTTTATATTTTTAGTTTTATGAGTGTTGTATTGTGTTGAAGGAGGACTCTAGTGATTTTGGGTTGTAGTTGTGCTTTTTTCCCCTATTGTTTTACTGCTTTGAACTATGATGGTTGTTGTGAGAGATGGTTTGAGTTGTCATCCTGTTGCTGCTGGTTCTTGTTTCTAGGAATCTGTCTTACCTATACTTTGGTACCCTTTATCTCAGCCTCATTTTGTTGTCTTCTTTTTATTGCTTCTCTTTTTCTTGCTTGGTTTACCTTTTGATTTGTTGTTGGAAGGAGTCTGATCAGTATCTTTCCCATTCTGCTGACTATTATCACCTGTAGGGCCTGGATGATCCTTCTTCTTTGTTTCACTAGTAGGACTAATACGATCTTGCCTCCCTAAAATATTTTTATTGTGGTCCTGAATTTTCTTCACTTGACCCGGACTTGTATCATTAACCTGAGACTGTCTGGAACTTGCTGTTTATTCAGAATTTTTTCTTTATTTCCCTTGTCAGAATTATTTGACAATTTGTTGGCTGTGGAAGGTAAGTCAGTGGTTGACTTATTATTAATTTGTGTCTCCATTGTATCCTTATTTTTTGAATTTTGATTTTCAGCTCCTTCTTGATTGTTTGGTTGATCCTTCATAGAAAGATCAACGAAATTATTAGAAGTAGGGAGTGCAGAATTAGTAGGCATACCTAATTGGTGAGTCTGGTGCTGCTGCAATGTTCCTTAGGAGATTTTGGTTTGTCCATGCTATGTTGAACTGGCTTGTAAGCTTTCCTATTTTGATTTTGCCATTCTTCATCAGCTAGCTTGTTGTTATTTCCTTTTTTTGGTGTTGCTGGTATTGTGAACTGTTGTTTCCATCCTTTCTATTTGTGTATTGCATTTGCAGGTTTCTGGAATCTTGTTTGCCTTGTTCCCCTTTGTTTTTGTTATTCCTATCAGCCTCCAACTCTTTTCTTTTTTTAAATTCCTCATCTCTTTGCTTAATAGTATAGACATGTAACAAGTTTCCTTGGTGTCCTTCTATTTGGATTTTGACCCTAACAACACTTCCTCTAGATGTTTTGGATAGAAGCAATGTTCAATTCAAGTACAAAACTTTGCCAATAGGACTCAATAGGGCTGACAAGATGTCCTTGTGATAGCAATGCCAAGGTAGCTCCGGTAGACAAATCCAAATAGGGACTATAGGTGTTTCCTCCTTAGGCCTAAAAGTAGGAGTCCACTTTTGAATTGGTTGGCTTACAGTGAATACTCTCCAATTATCCACTTCCACATCTTTATTGTTATGACTTGGTTTGGCCTACTGTGAATTTAAGCATATTAAATACATGATTTATTTTACTAACTTATAATTATATTTTGAATGTGCAGGAAAATGGCGGTAATTGAATATGAATTGTGGCCAGAAGTAAACTCAATCTATTGTAGTGAACGATGAAGAGTTTTTGTACTATTGTCATATATGTTTGAATGTATTTGGTTTTGTGGAATTTATTTCTCTTTAAGCAATCACTTTCTAAGTATTGGTTGTACATGCAAGATATGTTTCTCAAAGTTTATTTGAAATATATAGCTTCGATTTAATTTTTAGTTAATTTTGTGCTTTAGGTCACTTGCATATTTAATTATGTAATTATTTAATATATGCGAATAAAAATTATTATTCTTAAAAATAAAAAATTGTAGCTACAAAATTCTACAGAACATTGCCACACTTCAAAAGTGTTGTTGTAGGACGTCCAATGTTATCTTGTACATAAGAAAAGTTACACTTTATAAGTGTTGCTCTAGATGAGATATAAAAGGCAACACTTTTTAAGTGTGACCAATAACAAAGCAAAGGCAACGCTTTTAAGTGTAGTATAATAATAAAAAGGGGTTGCTAATGCATCACTACAAAGCGTGCCCTTATACCTATTTGGCTACACTTTATATGTGTAGCTGTGATGGCGACATTTAAAAAGTGTTGCCGAATGTAAAAGGTTATGCTTTATTAGGCCACCCCCTAAAAAGTGTTGCTTAAAGTCCAAAAGTGTAGCCTTTTATCAAAGGCCATACTTTTTGCTAGTTTAGGCTACACTTTACAAGGGTGGCCATAGGCCTAAAATGGTGTAGTGACATTATCATAATCATGGACACTTCACTCTCAAAGTGTTTTTAAAGCATATACATAAATCTCATAATCATACATAATTCTCATACTTTACCCTTCAGGGGTCAAAAGTCATATTCAATCAACACAACTAGGATTCACTACATTAGACATGGATAATCACATAATTCAAGTAGTTCAATTACCAAGCATAATGTCATAGTATCCTTTTTTCACTCACAATTCACATCACAAGGGGGAACAAGGGAGATTTCATGGATTCTTGGGAATTTCAAAATAAAAACCATAATAAATCATCAATTCAATCATAATATAAAGTAATTTAAACATTAAAGTCATTTTTGAAAGGAATTCATGACTTATAGACAAACCATAGCTTTTGGGGAATTTTTATCTTGAAACTGGGGTTTTGAAGGGACTGCTTGGATGAAAGCTATACATGGATGAAGGACTACCATACCTTAGCAATGAAATCCAATGAAATTGAGTGGAAAAACTTTCTCCTTCAACCCTAGCTTCACCTTCCTTCTTCTTCTTCCTTGGAGTTCTAAAGAGAGAATATTTGGGGAGAAGTTGGTTTTGTTTTGGGATTTTGGAATAATGAGGAAGATGATTAAATCTTGGGGTCTTAAATCAATATATAGCTAGTTTAAATTATAGTAAAATTATGTCACTTACTATTAATTAAAACTGCAAAACCAAAGTACCCTTACACTTAACTGCCAAAAGGCAGTTTTAGGCCTCACCCACGACCCCATGACCATGGTACGTGGATGGACCCACATGGCTTGTAGTTAAACGTGGTCTTGATAGAGAATTTGGACCATCCACGGCTCACTGGCCTACAAACCATGAACCCACCCATAGAGAGTGGGTCCTGGTCTCGTGGGTCTCTGCCTAAGGCGGCTTTCGTGGTGCCATCTACAAGCTAACCCATGTGGCGTGGGTGTACGGGATGTAGGAACCTTCGTGGGTCACTATCCAGGTAAATTTTAGGGGTCCTCTTTAGACCATCTGCAACCCACACCAAATCCTAAATTTGGTGTAAAATTTTGTGTTTTAGAGCTCCAACCGACACAATTTTTCACACCAAATTTGGTGTGTGAATAGTGTTAAACAAAATTTGCTGTAATAATATTCATCACACCAATTCACTTTTTGAATAATGTAATATTATTTCATTATACAAACTTTTAATTAAACATTATATAAATTGTATGTTTTAATTAAATCTCTTGTATATTTAATTATTTTTTATGTAATATTTTTATAATATTAATTTTAGATATAAAATTTAGCTTTTTTATAAATTAATTTTTCTATATATGAATTTTTTAAAGAACTAAATTTATGTTAATTCTACTAAAAATTATAATTGGATATAACTACATTTACCTTGAATATTTATGTAGAATTTAAAATATTTTTTTCAATTATGTAATGTTTATGTAATTGTATTTTATTAATGATTTTACTTTTATTTGTATTATCCGTTATTATGTATAATGTATAGTATTTGCTAGCAATTTATATTATTTAAAAAATTATGGTACAAAATAATTTTATATTAAATGATTATAAAATGAAATAATATGAATTATATATGGTGAATGTTTTAGAAAGAATTTTTTTTAGGAAATAAGAAAATATAAATGAAATAAGAAAAAATAATATAATAATGGAGAAGAAAAATATTCCTTTTGGTGTAAAATTTGGTGATGTGGGTTGGAGTTGATTACACCAAA